>CM065592.1:58645958-59095958 GCA_033119425.1 Bufotes viridis | reverse complement strand
ACACACAGCAGAAAAACGTGAGGCAAAACAAAACAGTCAAATACAGGTTCCAGTCACCTGGGAGGTTTAGGTGCAGGTTCGCACCTGGCTGTCAGCCCAGCCGCAAGACAATCCACATCAGGCTTCCAGGCCGTCTGCACTCCTCCTTGCTGGTCTCTTGCTTCCAGCCCAGAGAGCTCCACAGCACTAACAGCAGCTCCAGGACGATCACTCCCAGCTGCTGGTGCTGGCTGTGTTTTAAACCCAGCCCAAAACCAGGACTGGGTCGTGGGGAGCAGCCACCCACCCTACACTTTAGCTGCTCCCGGTAAGAGACGGCCCGGATCGGCTTTGCAGCCATGCTATTTAGCAACTATGTCAGTAGCACTACCTGCTGCTGACATCAACAAAATGGCTCTTACCTCACCGAGGCTATGAACCTCGGTGACACGTACCTGCCATCCACGACGGCACCCTGCACCTTACCACATACCCCCCTTTGTTCAACCCTGAGGGGGTGGACACACGAAAAACAGTGTACCCGGGAGAGGGCGTCTGCATTTCTCAACAACCGGCCCGCTCTGTGCTCCACCGTGAATTTATAATTCTGTAGAGACAGAAACCACCTGGTGACCCGGGCATTCCTCTCTTTGGCCTGGCTCATCCACTTGAGTGGGGAGTGGTCGGTCACCAGGCGGAAGCTTCTGCCCAACAGGTAATAACGGAGGGCCTCGAGTGCCCACTTGATGGCCAGGCACTCTCTCTCCACTATGCTGTACCTGGTCTCGGCTGGGGTGAGCTTGCGGCTGAGGAAGACAACGGGATGCTCCTCCCCGTTGACTTCCTGCGATAGCACCGCACCAAGGCCAACCTCAGAGGCGTCGGTCTGGACTACGAACTCCTTCTTGAAATCGGGTGTCACCAAAACCGGGGACCCACACAGGGCCGATTTTCAGGCGGAGAAAGCCTTTTCTGCCTGCTCATTCCAACGGACCGTCCTTGTCTTACGCCCCTTTAACAATTCTGTCAACGGCGAAGCTATAGTGGCAAAGTGGGGCACAAACCTCATGTAATACTCCACAATTCCCAGGAACGACTTTACCTGCCTGGTGGTGACCGGTCGGGGCCAACTCCGTATTGCCGCTACCTTATTTACCTGAGGCTTGATGACTCCCCGCCCAATGACATACCCCAGATACTTGGTCTCTTCTAACCCAATTGCACACTTTTTTGGATTAGCGGTTAGTCCAGCTTTCCTCAGGGCATCCACTACCGCCTGCACCTTGGGCAAATGGCTTTCCCAGTCGGTGCTGTGGATTACTACATCATCTAAGTAGGCCGAGGCATACCGACGATGAGGTCGCAGCACAATGTCCATTAACCTTTGGAAGGTGGCGGGGGCCCCATGCAGGCCAAAGGGTAATACCTTATAATGATACAGGCCCTGCGGGGTAACAAAAGCAGTTTTTTCCTTGGCCGACTCCGTTAAGGGTACCTGCCAGTACCCTTTAGTGAGGTCTAGCACAGAAAAATAACGGGCTTGCCCTAAATTCTCAACAAGCTCGTCTACCCGGGGCATGGGATATGCATCAAACTTGGACACTTCATTTAACTTGCGAAAATCGTTGCAGAACCGCAACGTCCCATCTGGCTTGGGTATTAGGACTATGGGACTCGCCCATTCACTTTTCGACTCCTCAATGACATCGAGCTTCAACATTAATTGCACTTCCTCCGCGATGGCCCGTCGCCGAGCCTCGGGTACCCGGTATGGTTTTAACCGGATCTTGGCCTGAGGCTCCGTGACGATATCATGTTGGATGAGGGAAGTGCGGCCAGGAGGTCCGAGAACACATCCGTGTTCCGACTGATGAACTCCTGACTTCCTGAACTTGTTTGGAAGACAGGCTGTCTGCAATTTTTACCGTGGTTACTGCTTCACAGGCCTCAAACTGTGGGGCTGGACCCTTTTCACCTAGAAGCCCTGGACGGGGGCTGTTGTCGGACGAGTCCCTATCTTTCCACGGCATTAGTAAATTCACATGGTACACCTGCTCCGGCTTGCGCCGCCCTGGCTGGTGTACCTTGTAATTTACTTCCCTACCTTCTCGATCACCTCATAGGGGCCCTGCCACCTAGCTAGGAACTTGCTGTCAAGGGTAGGTACCAGAACCAAAACCCGATCTCCCGGATTGAAGTCCCGTACCCGAGCCTGACGATTATACACCCTACTCTGGGCTTGTTGCGCTGCCTCCATATGCTCCCGGACCAGCGGCAACACCCTTTCCATCCGTTCCTGCATCTGGGTGACATACTCAATGACACTTTTGTGGGGGACGGGCTGTTGTTCCCACGCTTCCTTGGCGATGTCTAACAGGCCCCGAGGGTGTCGGCCATAAAGCAGTTCGAAGGGCGAGAACCCAGTAGAGGCCTGGGGCACTTCTCGCACTGCGAACATGAGATAGGGCAGAAGCAGATCCCAGTCCCTCCCATCTCTAGACACCACCCTTTTAACATATTTTTTAAAGTTTGGTTAAACCTTTCGACGAGACCGTCTGTTTGCGGATGGTAAACGGACGTCCGCAACTGTTTAATACGCAGCAATTTACACAGTTCCCTCATAACCTTGGACATAAAAGGGGTCCCTTGGTCTGTCAGAACCTCCTTAGGCAGGCCCACCCGGGAAAACATTTCCATTAACTCCTTACCTATGAGCTTAGCTGATGTATGTCGCAGGGCACTGCCTCCGGATACCGAGTGGCGTAATCGAGAACGACCAGAATGTGTTGGTGGCCCCTAGCGGACTTTGGTATGGGCCCTATTAGATCCATAGCGATTCGCTCAAATGGTACCTCTATGATTGGTAGAGGTACCAGAGGACTACGGAAATGTGGCTGGGGGCTATTTACCTGACAGGTTGGACAGGACTTACAATAATTTTCTACCTCCTTGAACACACTGGGCCAATAAAACCGCTGCAGTATGCGGTCCTGGGTTTTCTGCCATCCCAAGTGTCCCCCAAGAACATGTTGGTGGGCAAGCTCCATAACGAGCTTGCGATACGCTGTGGGCACCACCAACTGTTCAATAAGCTCACCCCGGATTTTGTTCACCCGATACAACATTTCCTGGTGAACAACAAAACGTGGAAACATTAACTCAGCCCCAGGTTTTTGGGGTTTACCATCAATTATCACAACGTTCTCCCAGGCCCTGGCTAGGGTTTGCTCCCGGTGTTGCGCGGTCCCAAAATTTTCTCCGGAGACACTGAGGTCTGCCAACTCAGGCCCCGATGGCAAGCCCTCCATGTCTCCCACCATTACACTCAGTGGGGTTGTCTCCTCCTCCATCACAGAATTAGTGGTCACCCCTACTGCTGGTGCCTCTGCCTCGGGTTCCTCGGGTTCGGGACCCGGACATTTTTCTTCCCCACAGGTAGGCAACCCGTTCCTCCACAAAGACCAGAACAGGGGAAAGTCCCTCCCCAATATTGCGGCATAAGGGAGCCGTCTCCCCACTCCCACGACATGTGGCACCTCTCTCCCACCCACCGTCAGGGTAACCTTAGTAGTGGGATACTCCCGGCGATCCCCATGTATACAGACAATGGTAAGGGTTCGCCCTTCTGGGAGTTTTTCCGTTACCAACGACTCATGGACCAGAGTTACCAGGCTCCCAGAGTCCAGCAGGGCCTGCACGGAGTGTCCATTAACCATGATGTCACACATCGGAGGGGTGTCCGCGGCCAACAGAGGGTCAGCTATATACACTGGTTGGGCAAAAAGAGAGGACCGGCGAGCGAACCCGCAGTCCATGGGTTCGGATGCCCTAGGGCAGTTGGCGGCCACATGTCCCCAGTCCTGACAATGCCAACACCTGACCCCCGCAGCCTCCCTCCTCCCCAGGGTATTCCTCCCACGGACCGGAGATCCACTCCCTCCTTATGAGGTAGGATCCCTTTCCAGGATCCCGGGTCGGCAACTGGGGCTGACGTGACTTCGGTAGTACCGCAGAGTCCTTCAACAAATCCTGAGTGGCCATATACCTCTCCACCAGGCTAACCAGTTGTTCCAGGTTGCCTGGATCGCCTTGTCCCACCCAGCGCTGTATGGCTCTCGGAAGGGTACGCACAAACCTGTCGACCACAACCCTTTCAACCATCTGAGAAGGGCTCAACAGTTCAGGCTGGAGCCATTTTTTACTAGGTGAAGTAAGTCATAGGCTTGTGACCGGACGGGTCGGGACTCGGAAAACACCCACTGACACACTCTGTGCGCTCGCACATAGGTGTTTACTCCCAACCTGGCCAACACCTCACCTTTTAGCCTCTCATAGTCCTTTGCCTCCTCGCAGCTGAGGTCAAAATAGGCCTTTGTGCGTCCCCCACCAGAAAAGGCGCCACCACCTCAGCCCATTGCTCCAATGGCAGCCTCTCTTGCTCGGCGGTTCTTTCAAACACCGTCAGGAATGCCTCTATATCGTCTTCCGGACCCATTTTCCTCAGGGCGGATCGGACTTTGTCCCTGGCGGTAGACACAGTCGGGGCTGTCGTGGTTGCAACTCCTTGCTGGGACGTTCGCACCGACTCCTGCAAGGCTATCAGCTGCTGCATTAGGAGATTGTTCGTCTGCTGCTGTGCACACATAGCCTCCTCATGTCTTTTTGCTGTAGCTCATTAGCCTGTTGCTGCTGTACGTTAGCCTCCATGAGAGCTTTCACAGCAGCCTCCATGTTGCCAGAAACCACAAAAGTTGCAGGCCTGATATATGACATGCAGTCCAACACAGCAAAAACAAAAAGTTTCGGCGTTCAGGCCAGCCTCACTGCGCATGCCCGCATCCGACACCAAATGTGGGGAGTCGCTCTGGTAGATAGCGGTGCGGGTGCAGTACAGAGGCAAAAGGGAGTCCAGAAAGTGCAGTAAACAGTGTTTTATTCACACTTGCACAAAATACACAGCGAACAGTCACTTGGTGTTAATTCACACACAGCAGAAAAACGTGAGGCAAAACAAAACAGTCCAATACAGGTTCCAGTCACCTGGGAGGTTTAGGTGCAGGTTCGCACCTGGCTGTCGGCCCAGCCGCAAGACAATCCACATCAGGCTTCCAGGCCGTCTGCACTCCTCCTTGCTGGGCTCTTGCTTCCAGCCCCGAGAGCTCCACAGCACTAACAGCAGCTCCAGGACGATCACTCCCAGCTGCTGGTGCTGGCTGTGTTTTAAACCCAGCCCAAAACCAGGACTGGGTCGTGGGGAGCAGCCACCCACCCTACACTTTAGCTGCTCCCGGTAAGAGACGGCCCGGATCGGCTTTGCAGCCATGATATTTAGCAACTATGTCAGTAGCACTACCTGCTGCTGACATCAACAAAATGGCTCTTACCTCACCGAGGCTATGAACCTCGGTGACACGTACCTGCCATCCACGACGGCACCCTGCACCTTACCACAATATATATATAGACACACACACAGAGTAGTGTATTGATGTGGGACATACAAGGTATAATACTGTATACGCAGTGTTTACAGATATATGTGGTCAGTTATACATTATGGTCACTGTGTGTGAGGTACATGAGGTAGCGGTCACTGTAACTGTCTGAAGTATTATACATGAGTGAGCAATAAGTAAAAACAGAGCATGGGGGGTGGGGGTAAATGAAGAGAAAAGTGGAGGACCTCCTCTTACCACTCCATTCCAGTCTGTATGGATCAATACAGAGCTGCTTGTGCACTTATAATACTTGCTGTTAGGGGTTGAAGGACCTGTGATGATGTAATCACAGGTCCTGGTAGATATACCTTTCAAACCTAGGAACTACACCATTTTTGGTGCAGTTCCTTTGCTAGCTCCTGTAGGACCTGTGATGTTGAAGATGATGTCATCATAGGTCCTGGCAGATGCACCGTTCTAACCTGGGAACTTACAGGACCTGTTCCCTTACAGGACCTGTGATGACATCATCAAAGGTCCTTTAGCTTTAGAAAGATAGACAGGAGCAATTAGGGGCCGGGGCCTCTCCTCCACTGCGGGCTCCTCTTCTTTGTGGGTCCCATAGCAGCTGCGTGGTCTGCCTATATGGTAAGTACGCCACTGGATAATAGATAGTTAGATAGAAAGATAAATAGATGTTGATTTCAACAAGTGGCATTTATCATGTAGAGAAAGTTAATACAAGGCACTTACTAATGTATTGGGATTGTCCATATTCCTTTGGCGGCTGGATTCATTTTTCCCTTACATTATACACTGCTCATTTCTATGGTTATGACCACCCTGCAATCTAACAGTGGTGGCCATGCTTGAGCACTATAAGAACAGCCAGCGGCTTCACTGGTGGTCGGGACCACGGAAGTGCTCATGGCCAGCACCTTTTTCTATAGTGTGCAAGCATGGCCACCTCTGCTGGATTGTATGGTGGTCTCAACCCCTTGATATGACAAGTGTATAATGTGATGAAGAAATTAATCCAGCCAGCAAAGGAGGCAATGTGGACAATCACAGTACATTAGTAAGTGCCTTGTATTAACTTCCTCTACGTTTTCTCAAGTGAGACAACCCCTGTAAGGTCCTTTTACATGGACTAAAAATCAGACTGACTACAGGGGAGGAATGAAGGACACCGGCACTCCGTATTCGAATCCAAATGAAATGGTATTTATTCGTCACCCATGAATATAGTGTGACGCGCGTTTCGGGGCAATGATGCGCCTTTGTCAAACACAAGGTGAGGAGTAGTGTACATTGAAGGAAAAGTGAGGTTTAAATAGCCCGCTCCCGACGTCACATGTCAGACAGGCTATTTAAACCTCACTTTTCCTTCAATGTACACTACTCCTCACCTTGTGTTTGACAAAGGCGCATCATTATGCCAGCAGCGTCTCTATTCATGGGTGACAGTAAATCTCCATTTCATTGGATTCGAGTCTGAGTGCCGGTCTCCTTCATTTCTACTGATTACCTGGGATTCCAACCCACCGACCGTGCACCTGTGGTTGCAATATAGTGCCGCCCATTTGTGCGTTTGGATACAGGGGAGGAATGTCTGCATAACCACTCGTTCCCAATAACTGGCCCGTGTAAAAAGCGCTGGCGATCTCCTAATGAACAAGCATTGCTCCTGTGCAGCCGAATTTACTGTCTAAACAGGGACCCGCTGCCCAGGAACAATGATTTTCTATGGGGATGAGTGATCACTACCCCATACAGTGGAAGTGACTGCTGCATGTAAACAAAGCTTAAAGCGAACCTGTCACCAGAATCCTGGATTAATATCTGCTGTAATATGTGAGTAGTACTGAGGATATGGAATCTGGATAGCTACATTTTATCTTCCTATTGCCTCCCATTCTCCTGCGTTCAGCATCTAAAGCTGCACTGAAGTACATTGTCTGGACTGCAGTGTATGCGCACAGGAGTCCTCTCCATTATGTTGGAACAAAAATCTGGACTGTACATTTCAGCACAGCAGGAAAATAAAAAATGTCAATCAGGACTCCTTATCTGCAGTACTGTGGTGACAGATTCCCTTTAACCTGTGCTGATGAACAGTCAATTACCAGGAATGTGTAGTTTGTTCCTGATAATTTCCTGACACATTAGTTAGTGTAAAAGGACCCTTACTTTTTCACAGCTGTATCTGCCCCAGGTGTCTTAAAGAAGAAGCACCAGGGGCGGACTGGCCAAAGACTATACAGGGAAATTTCCTGGTGGCCCGAGGCTCAGGGGCCCTGCAAGCCTTCGTCATGGCCCCTGTCCTGGTACATAATGATCTGATGATCTCATTATTAATTAATGTAGGAGCAGCAGGTACTTATGCACAAGGCCAGCAGCCACGTACCCTCCTGAATTTATCTATATCACTGTCCTAAGTAAGGTAATAAGGCATTATTTTGTCTTTTTGTGCTGCACTATGGTATTGCTGGCCCTGCCTACTTCTATTGTCCCTGCCTACTTGTGGCTTGTGTTATCCCTGCCTACTTCTGTTGCCCTGCCTTTTGTTAATTTCGACTCATCTACAACATGGGGTCACTTTTAGTTTTTTTCCATAGCCAGGGGTTATGACCACCTCTGCAGGGAAGATACCAGGTGGCCTGGATGGGAACTACTGCGCATGTGTGCCTGTAAGCCGTGTACCAGGGTGGGCTCCGCAAGATAAGCAAAGTCACAAAACGAGGAAAGCAACAGCTCTTGCCAAAACAAAATTTTACTTAAACGTGGTAATGAGCTCGACCACAAATGCTGGGAACATACAATTAAATGTATATACACATACAGCCAGCCAGAAGGCTGAGACCCTTGTGCTGAACAGCGCGGCGCCCTCCTGTGCATGCTGGAGGTAAGAGTTGTAATTTACTTACTGGCAGGCTCAAATAAAACAGCCACAGCTTACCTGTTATTACTTATTACCCTAAAAATTAAGAACAAAAGTTTGGGTGTGTGGTACAAGCTAGCCTGCGGTAAAGCACAACAGCTTACAATCTTACTATACTCTATAGCAGGAATGCACAACCTGCGGCCCTCCAGCTGTTGCAAAACTACAACTTCCAGCATGCCCAGACAGACTACAGCTATTAGGCAATTCTGAGAGTTGTAGTTTTGCAACAGCTGGAGGGCCACAGGTTGAGCATTCCTGCTCTATAGTATTCCCCCTCCAATAACTGGTCATGTAGCACATGTCTTAGTGTTTCTCCTGAGTAAACACCAGCCTGGCTGGACTATGTGGTGCAGTTTATCAGCTCTCCGGTGGGAAATGTAACTTTAACTGTGCCGTCCTTGTAATGAACAGTTAACAATCCTTGTGGCCTGACACAAACAGAAATCCTAACTAACTACAGGCCTGGTCTCAGTCTCTAGGATCCTAGGCGCCAACACTGTAATGTGGTGCATGCGCGATCAATCTTACCAACCAGGGTCTGCTCTGCATCAGCTGGTAACTGTGAATCAAACAAAAGCTTCTCCAACAAGCATGTGGTACTGTAGTGTATGTTGCTTTGCTCCTCACCTCTCATGGGCGTTCCAGGCAGCAGTCCTCCTTCCTCTGGACAGGATCAGGGTCTTGGACACGATCAGCTTCTCTTGGCTGCAGCACTGGTCACAGAAGGATGCTCCCACACCTGGATGTCTATGGATTCTCTCCTCATACAAGTCCTTAGTGTCTCTTTCAGCCTCACTCTAAGATGGAGGATCCTTCACTTCCTTCTCAGGCTTGTAACTCTGAGAGTTTTTTTTAACATCAGATGAATCTAAGAATGCAACATTTTTTAGCTATGCTTAGGAAACAGCGCATCTTGTGGTCAAACAGCAGAATGTCAGTCCAGATGATTTAACTTCATTTACACAAACACAGTGTTCACACAATAGGAGCTGTTTCCCCATCTCATATGCCTATACATGCTCCCACGTTCCCAGCCACCAGAGAGGCTGGCGCTTTTTCCTATAGCATACAAGATCGACCACCGCTGCTGGATTGCTGAGTGGTCGTAACCCGTGGAAACAAGCAGTGTATAATGTGATGGAAAAATGAAGCAAGCCAGCAAAGGAAGCAATATGGACAATCACAATACATTAGTAAGTGCCTTGTATTAACTTTCTCTATATGATAAATGCCATTTGATGAAGTGAGACAGCCCCTTTAAACGCTGGCAGTGGGGGAAAAGATAATCCTGCGTAGATTCTGCTGGTATACCACCTATAAGAAAGTTAATAGGTTCTTTGCCCATCTATTGGCCTCTTGATAATCTGAAACAAGTAAGCATGACAAAAAATGCTAAAAAAAAGAAGAAATCAATATTTTTTCATTGCACGTTTTATTGGGTTAAGGGCTGATTATACAAACATTATCCAACAAAGCCCGATTTCCCAAAAGGTTTCCCTTCTGGAAAATAGTAATAAAGACCACATTGACCTCATTACTAAAAAGTTTAAAAAGATGCCCCTCTAAGTCTGCATACAGATAACGACCTGCATTTCACGCAATCAGCTAATGGGCTTATATCTATCCAGTTACTGACAATGTGTTGTCAAAGACAAAGAGGTTGTTTAGCAGCTTCTACCACAAAAAAAAAAACATAATACACATCTGAAGCCATAGATCTTATATATGAAAAGGATGTAGGTGTCTTATATCAAACAATAATGGCAGGAGTCTCCTCTTACTTCTTAAAAAAAGCAGCTGAGGTATGTATTGTAAGAAATAAAGTATCACTTTAAAGGGGTTTTCCAGGATTTTCATATGGATGACCTATCCTCAGGATAGGTTATCAATATCAGATTGGTGGGGTCTGACTATTGAAAACAAACACAGAACCAGAGATAGGTGCACACTGCCGTGACACTAAACCCTCACACTGATGTTAAAAATTGAGAGTTAGTTCGACATATCCTACTAGGAGGACGTGTCTTAAGCCTCGGGCACCAGCGTCAAGGTCTCTCAAGTAGCCCGTGGGCCCTAACACTCACCTACCTGCGCCATATGGGCGATATCAGGGGCCAGTGGGCAATTACAGGAGCATTAGGACGACTCACAAACATCTCCTCTGTTACCTCCAGCATGTGGCCATGCTTGCAATGGGAGGTGGGAGGTGTCTATGAGCCCTACCCAAGACTGACTGATATAGCCCAAGACCAAGCAGGTGCACCCAAATGTGACCTGAAGATGAAAAGCAGGCACATTTAAATTGGAGTTTTATACACCTCCATACATATATATATAAACCATCAAAAAGTGTGGTGATAAGAAAGCAGGATGTGCTCATACCCATATGCAGTTGTGCATTTCTGTAGGGGAGCACATCCTGCACCTGTAGTCCGTTGCTAATGGCAATCACCAGCAAAAAATGCATACAATGGATGATGCCAGCAACGGACTACAAGTACGAACTAACTCTCAATTTTTAACATCAGTGTGAGGGTTTAGTGTCACGGCAGTGTGCACCTATCTCTGGTTCTGTGTTTGTTTTGAATTCTTGCCACATCCACATAAATTTCATCTTATGTAGGATGTCCATTGTGGTACTTGTAGTCCGTTGCTGGCATCATCCATTGTATGCATTTTTTGCTGGTGATTGCCATTAGCAACGGACTACAGGTGCAGGATGTGCTCCCCTACAGAAATGCACAACTGCATATGGGTATGAGCACATCCTGCTTTCTTATCACCACACTTTTTGATGGGTCTGACTATTGGCATCTCTGCAAATCAGCTGTATGAAGAGGCCGTGGGGCTCCGTGAGCACTTAAGCCTCTTCCTAGGCCATGTAGCATCATGTTAATCGGTCACATGGCCTATGCATAGCTCAACCCAATTCAAGTGAAGGAAGCTGAGCAGTGATACCAAGCACAGCCACTGGAATGGAAGGCATTGTGCTTGGTAAGTCGCGACGAAAACGCTGCACTAACCAGAGCTCCAATAAGCCCCAAGGCTTCCTCACCGGGGAGCAGTGAGTAGTATTCCAGTCGATCTCATACTGATGACCTATCCTAAGAATAAGTCATCAATATGAAAATTCTGGAAAACCCCTTCAAATTATGAAGACTGTTAGAGGTCACCTCAGAAGTTCAGTGACCCATAAAAACTACTCTCCTAGACGTGTAATGGTCTAATAATTTACACTAGGAGGCATACATCATTTGCACTATTTAACTTATTATATAGGATCTATGTGCAGTACACTCTGTAACCTAAAGTCACGCACCTTCCATTTATCCTACCATATAATCGTCTTCTTCTTTCGTCATGAAAGCACCACAAAAAGATCCTACTAAAATGGTGCATTTTATTGGTAGTAAAACCAAAGGATTTGTGACAGGTGATAATGTGTAGGAAATTTAGCCTTTGGTATTGCTGTCCTGATGCTCAAGGAAATAAGGTGACTCACATAATGTTATATAAGCCTCACAGGCCCTGCGGCTTAAAGGGGTTTCCCAAGACATTATAACTAATGACCTATCCTCTGGACAAGTCATCAGTAGCTGATCAGTGGGGGTCCGACATATATGGCTAGGACTCCATTTGTGAAAAGCATGTAAATCATCCTTCATGACTAATTTGATTTATAACTTGGTGGTATACTCTTCCACTTGTTCAAATGTTTTGAGCTGATCGAAGTAAATTGCTCTCAGTTCATATCGGCCAGACCTATGATTAGTTCCATTGGGGTTTTCATCACTTTTTATGTAATGGAACCACAACTGACCCCATTATAGTCTTTGGGGTCTGGCAGGCACCATTCAGATCCAGCACACTTCTACAGCTTCCGTTCTGAATGGAATCCACAGTGCAGATGTGAACCTGGTCTTGTTAGAATTATTTATATGGTTCCATCAGCTTCAGTAGTGCTTACATAGCATGATATATAGCAAAGTGTGGTAGAAACAAATGAAACAATGTTCACACGATACGTTAGATTTGAACCCTGGCCATATGAGTTTACAGTCGGCAAGGAATATGGAGTAAATACGAGAGGTCAGGGAGAAGACAAAGAAGATCTAGTTGGAAGGCAGGTGGAGGTGGTGTTGGAATACTGGATGAGGGACACTTTAGTCCTGGTGAGATACATTTTGAGTGAGCTTTTTAAGATTTAAGGGGTTGAAGAATGTCAGAAAAAAAAACACAGAATAAGTCTTTTAACCAAGAATCTAAAGAAGTAGTAACACTGGTACTGAGTAGATTGTCATTGGCAGAGCAGCTTGCGTGTAGGGTGATATCTGCGAATTAATGAAGAGCTGAATTTTATAGGCCCTGTTGGTTAAAAGAGGAGGTACAATGGCTGAAAAAAACATTGTTTTACATTAGCTGAAAGGTTTCCAGACTCCTGATATTGATGATAGGTTATTAATATCTGATCAGTAAGGGTCCAGAACCCTGCCACTGATCAGCTGTTCCCTGCTGCCTCCAGTGCTGGAACTAGCACCGTGAATAAACAGGAAGCTCAGCTCCATAGAAAGTATAGTGACTTTGCTAGGTTACTGCCGCTCAGCTCCCGTTTACTGAAACAGGACATGAGCTGCAGTAACCCGGCATGTCCAATGCACTTTAAAGAGCTAGTTCCAGCACTGGAGGCTTCAGAGAACAGCTGATAGGTGGGGTTGTGAAGTGTCGAACAGTCACCAATTTGATATCAAGGACCTATCCAGAAGATAGAAATTGTGTGAAGATAGAATCTTCTCTTCACTTACTTTATGAAGTAGCCATCCAATACAAAAGTAGCAACGTTTCAGCTTATTACAAGCCTTTTTCAAGCCATGGGCGCTGGTACTGTCTTCAATTGTTGCTTATACTATCCTGAAGATAGGCCATTAGTATCAGGTGCCTGGAAAACCCTTTTAAGGGTATGATAAACTTAGAGCTTTTAGTGGATCTAAGGGGTGAATTAATTACTCTGTGAAATATTGACTGAGGTGGCATCTCAACCCCAAGAGACACCAGTGTTATAAAAGGACAGGGCAGAGAAGTGGTGTCATTATACATAATGTGGTTTGTTGCGAAGGTTATAGATTTTCTGTCTAGAGCTGGGAATTTTAAGCTATACCTCAGTTTCCTTTGATCAGGTCTGTTACATTTTCATCAATTCTCATTAGTTAAGTTTGGGTTGGATATAGTTGGTTGGAGAAGGCTAGATTCACTCCATGTTCTTACATCTTGTTGAAAGTTAACTTTCTTTGTCAAATTTACCTTTAAAACAGGATGCAACAGGACACATAAATGACACAGTTTCTATGCCTGTCCTGTTGAAGAAATGATCCACACAGATCCTGTTTTTTTTCACAATTGAAGTTAACACAATGCAGCAGCATAGGCATCCTAAGGTACCTTTTCGTGTTAAAAAGCAGTACCTTTAACAGGGTGCAAAAATGGGTGAGAATAGGCCTTAGAGCTTATTTGGACTCAAGTAAAAAAACAGGTGTCAGATATTTTGTCTGTTCACATTTTATTTTATCATTCCGTCAGAGGTATACAGCAGACACTAGAATTCATCTCTCATAGAAACTTATAGCAAAAAACAAAATCAAAAAACAAGTGTCATGTAGTGAATGTATTTTTACTGTGTGCATCTTGATAGAACAGCATACTGTCTACACTATTCCATACAGCAAAAAAATGTATGCTGACCCATACCTGTCCAGTATATGTCAAAAGAAAACATTTCTTGAAAATGGCTGAGAGAATTTAGATAATCGCCATACGCTCCGGATGTACTGACAAATGAAGAGTTACCAGAGTCTAAGTCAGTGTGAAAATATAAAGTTCTCTACTCATAAAAGAAAGGTCCAGTGTCAAAAAATTTCACTCTTCATTAGCCATTGTTAAAATCCAGAAACTCCTCACTAGAGATGAGCGAATTTTTCAAAAATTCGATTCGGCGGTTTGCCGAATTTTTCAAGGAAAATTTGTCTCGATCCGAATAAATTTGCGTCAAATTACATTAAAAAACGACTATTTACTGCTTGCTGAGAGCCTTTATAGTGGTGTAGAACACTTTGCCTTGCAGTAACACGTAAAAGGAGTCCATATGACATGCAAATGACAGGCGTTGCTCTTAGAATCACTTCACACTTCACTTATTTGGGCAGTCACGGGGCCAAAACGGACCAAATAACTCAATTATAAACTCAGCCTTATAGGTCGATGTTAGTGCCAAGAAGAAGCGCACTCCTTTTACACCAGCGCCAGCTGATTCCACATCGATGTCTACAGAACCTGTTATATTAAACCTGTATACAAGTAGAGCCCCACTGATGGAGTGGAGAGAGTGTCAGCAGTAAGTTTGTTTTGACGTCACTGATTAATTTGCCCTTCCTCTGATCCATCAGAACATTAACCTACAAAAAACGGATCCTGTCTGTGGAGCATCCGCCTTTACTCGGTCAGCATTTGTTCAATAATCCATCAGTATTGCTGATGCCAAAGAAAAACAGGAGTGGATCTAAAACAGAGATGACACGTGAATGGAATATTTGCATGTCTTCTGTAGTGATGTCGCGAACATAAATTTTTCCGCGAACTTCCGCAAATGTTCACGAACATGCAAACAGGGCAAACTGCCGTAGACTTCAATAGACAGGCGAATTTTAAAACCCACAGGGACTCTTTCTGGCCACAATAGTGAAGGAAAAGTTGTTTCAAGGGGACTAACACCTGGACTGTGGCATGCCGGAGGGGGATCCATGGCAAAACTCCTATGGAAAATTACGTAGTTGACGCAGAGTGTGGTAAGTTGTAATCGCAATGCGATTAATACAGGTTATATTAATCGCATTGCGAATTCAACTTCGAGCTGGGTTCCTAATGGTTTTATTGTTAGAATATATCGAAGATGGAGAATATAGCACTATATTCTCAATGTTCATTATATTCTAGCAATACAACCATTAGGAACCAAGCTCTAAGTTGAATTCGCAATGCAATTAATACAGGTTATATTAATCACATTGCGATTACAGCTACTAACACTGCAGCACACACTATTTGATTGTATATGACGGTTGACTATGACTACCACCAACGTTCTGCTGCCTCTGAGGCAAGATATCTGAACCCCCAGGGGCCATTTGGGCGTTTTGATAGAAAACGCATCAAAAACGCATCATTTTTTCATTTTTTATTTAATTTTTTTGTGTATTTTGCCACATTTGGATGCATATTTACATTTGGTATAGGCAAATATGGTAGTCTAGAATTCTGTGTTTCCCAACCAGTGAGCCTCCAGCTTTTGCAAAACTACAACTCCCAGCATGCTCGGACAGCCTTTGGCTGTGCAGGCATGCTGGGAGTTGTAGTTTCGCAACAGCTGGAGGCACACTGGCTGGGAAACACAGGTCTAGATCATTACTCTGCCAAAATCTATATTCAGCTACATGGCTTGGAAAATATGCTGTTAAACAATGATCCTAGGTTTTGGTATAGACACATGATCTAGACTACCATATTTGCCTATACCAAATGTAAATATGCAACCAAATGTGGCAAAATACACAAAAAAAAAATATATATATTAAAAAATTATAAAAACGCAGATGCCCTTTTGATGCGTTTTCTATAAAAAATGCCCAAATGACCCCTCGTGGGTTCAGATATCAGAGCATCGAATATGTTCGCCCGCCACAGCGGACGCGAACAAGCTATGTTCGCTGGCGAATATTTCGGGCCATCTCTAGTCTTCTGTGTTTTGTACCCACTCCTGCTTTTGGCTACCAAATCATAAGCCAATTCTGATGGGACCATAAAGGCCTTACAGCTGCTATACAGACAAAATCCGTTGTATGTCTCATTTTTCCTTCCTTCTGACAGATCATAAGAAGGGTCAAATAAATGATGATGTCAGCCAGCCCGAAAGCCAAAATAGTGGACCAGTAATGAAGTGGGGAGGGTGGGAACAGCATGAGAAGTCCAAAGAGCGGACCTATGACATAATGGTGAGGTGGAATCAGTAAGAGGAGGCCACCCAATGGCAAAATAACCAAGTCTGAAGGTGGCGGCATCAAGAGAAGGCCACCAAGTGGAACAAAGACCGAGTCTAGAGGTTGCAGCAGTATGACGTGGTCACCGAGTGGCACAATGACAGAGTCTGTAGGTGGCAGCAGCATCAGGAGAAGGCCACTGAGTGGCACAATGACAGAGTCTGGATTTGGCAGCAGTTTGAGGAGGCCACTGAGTGGCACAATGACAGAGTCTGGAGGTGGCGGCATCAGAAGAAGGCCACCGAGTGGCACAATCACAGAGTCTGGATTTGGCAGCAGTATGAGGAGACCACAGAGTAGCTCAATGGCCAAGTCTGGAAGAGGCGGCATCAGAAGAAGGCCATCAAGTGGCACAATCACAGAGACTGGAGTTGGCAGCATCAGGAGAAGGCCACCAAGTGAAACAATGACTGAGTCTGGAGTTTGCAGCACTATGAGGAGGCCATCAAGTGGCACAATGACAGGGTCTGGAGGTGACAGCAGTAAGAGGAGGCCACAAAGTGGCACAATGACAGAGTGTTGAGGTGGCGGCAGCAGCAGCATCAGGAGGAGGCCACAGAGTGGCACAATGACAGAGTGTGGAGATCACTCAAACAAAGCAATAGCTGATCTTAGGGAGACCAGCTACAAAAATACCGTGGAGCTTCACTTAAGAGTCTCAAACACAGCAACCCAAAGTGCAAAGCTCCCTGGGAAACATAAAATGCAAAAAGATTGTGGAGCCCCAGTTATGGGTCTACAACACAGTGAAAGCCAGATATCCCTCAAAGGAAGGAAAAACAAGCAAAGGGGTGTCTCCATTACAGAGATCACCAAAACCACCATATTAAGTGGCCCCTATGTCAAAATCCCGCTCTTTTACAAGCTTTAAGGATTTGACAGGGAAGACCTAAGCAAGTTATCCATCCACAGACAGCTGTTTCGGGGTGTTGCCCCTCATCAGTGTGGAGTAGGATTCTGGCTAACCGGGAGCGATGCTTTGGTGACTACTCAAACAAAGCAATAGCTGATCTTAGGAGACCAGCTACAAAAATACCGTGGAGCCTCACTTAAGAGTCTCAAACACAGCAATCCAAAGTGCAAAGCTCCCTGGGAAACATAAAATGCAAAAGATTGTGGAGCCCCAGTTATGGGTCTACAACACAGTGAAAGCCAGATATCCCTCAAAGGAAGGAAAAACAAGCAAAGGGGTGTCTCCATTACAGAGATCACCAAAAACACCATATTAAGTGGCCCCTATGTCAAAATCCCGCTCTTTTACAAGCTTTAAGGATGTGACAGGGAAGACCTAAGCAAGTTATCCATCCACAGACAGCTGTTTCGGGGTGTTGCCCCTCATCAGTGTGGAGTAGGATTCTGGCTAACCGGGAGCGATGCTTTGGTGACTACTCAAACAAAGCAATAGCTGATCTTAGGGAGACCAGTAGGGAATCCTACTCCACACTGATGAGGGGCAACACCCCGAAACAGCTGGCTGTGGATGGATAACTTGCTTAGGTCTTCCCTGTCACATCCTTAAAGCTTGTAAAAGAGCGGGATTTTGACATAGGGGCCACTTAATATGGTGGTTTTGGTGATCTCTGTAATGGAGACACCCTTGCTTGTTTTTCCTTCCTTGAGGGATATCTGGCTTTCACTGTGTTGTAGACCCATAACTGGGGCTCCACAATCTTTTGCATTTATGTTTCCCAGGGAGCTTTGCACTTTGGATTGCTGTGTTTGAGACTCTTAAGTGAGGCTCCACGGTATTTTTGTAGCTGGTCTCCCTAAGATCAGCTATTGCTTTGTTTGAGTAGTCACCAAAGCATCGCTCCCGGTTAGCCAGAATCCTACTCCACACTGATGAGGGGCAACACCCCGAAACAGCTGGCTGTGGATGGATAACTTGCTTAGGTCTTCCCTGTCACATCCTTAAAGCTTGTAAAAGAGCGGGATTTTGACATAGGGGCCACTTAATATGGTGGTTTTGGTGATCTCTGTAATGGAGACACCCCTTTGCTTGTTTTTCCTTCCTTTGAGGAATCTCTGGCTTTCACTGTGTTGTAGACCCATAACTGGGGCTCCCCAATCTTTTTGCAGAGTGTGGAGATGGCAGAAGTATGAGGAAGCCACCGAGTGGCCCAATGGCAGAGTCTGGAGGTGGCGGCAGCAGCAGTAGCAGCATCAGCAGAAGGACACCGAGTGGCACAATGACAGAGTATGGAGGTGGTGGCAGCAGACGCATCAGTAGGAGGCCACAGAGTAGCACAATGACAAAGTGTGGAGGTGGCGGCGGCAACAGTATCAGGAAGAAGCCACACGGGGCCCCAACGCTGCAGATTGATCATGGAGACATTATGGAGATTTTATCCCGCATATAACCGAGTCACTGAATGCTGAATAAAATTTGTTGTTCGACCGAAATATGTCAATAAAGATTTTACCGCATATAACCGCAGTGCTGAACGCTGAAAAAAATTTGTTGTACGACCGAAATGCGTCCCAAAAGGTTTTACCACATATAACCATGGTGCTGAACGCTAAATAAAATTAGTTTTTCTACCGAAATACGTCATTAAAGGCTTGGCACTGTCCACCTCGGCTCGCCACAATCCATAAGTTCTCTGAGAGGTGCAGAGTCCACCACTTGAAAAGGGAGTGACTGTAGAACCAGCAACTTGGACAGAAGCACGTTCAGCTTCTGCACCGTTGGATGCGTACACGCATACTGTTGTCTCTTGGCAATTGCTTCAGTGATTGATTTCTGACGGAATGATTGATGAGGAGTAGGGGGAGTAGGAGCATGAGGACCAGCAGACGATGGGAACAACAGACAGCTCCCTTCAGCTGAGGTGGTGGAGCCTTGACTGCCTGAAATCAGGGTGCCACTGGGTGATGCAGCGGTTGCTGTGGCAGGCTGGACCACCACTGTGGAGCCACGGTTCTCCCGAGGCCACTTTATGGTGACGCTGCATATGATGATGCAGGGTCATGGTGCCAACATTGGCACACTGGGCACGCTTCACCTTCTGCCCACAGATTCTACATATGGTCATGTTCACCTCCTCCGGAGGCTGTACAAAAACTGCCACACCCCAGAGTAGGTGATTTTACTGACAACACTATACACTGACTGACTGCTACCGCCGCTGCTTCAGTGAACCCGTGGACCCCTCCTTAATAAGGATAAATTTTTATAAGAATACTTTTTTTCATTTTCTACTGAAATACGCAACTAAAGACTTTACCACGTATAATTGCAGCATTGAACGCAGAATAAATGTATCGTTTTCTACCAAAATACGTCACTAAAGGTTTTTACCACAACTATTACTGCAGTGCTGAATGCTGAATATATTTTGTTTTTCTACTCAAATAATATTAACTGCAGAAGTGAAATGCGTATATATTTTTCCTTTTTGAACTGAAATAGGACACTGAACGCTTTCAACACATATAGGTGCAGAAGTGAAATGCGTATATATTTTCTTTTTATACTGAAATAGACCACTAAATGCTTTCACCACACATAGCTGCAGAAGTGAACTGAGAATATATTTTTCTTTTTGTACTGAAATAGGCCACTAAACGCTTTTACCGCAAATAACTGCAAAAGTGAACTGCGTATATATTTTTCTTTTTCCACAGATATAAACCACTAAAAGCTTTTCAACATAGCACTTTCACCCCAAGAACAAATAGCTGGAATGACAGAGCTGTCTAATGACAAATTTGGATCCCCAAATTATCTTTTCCTGCACTTAAAAATCGCTTTTCTAGCACTGTCCTTAGCGCCTTCTGACATCTCTCCCTGCATTAGATGCTGTGAAATGATTTCTCCCTATCCTTGTCCTGCACTTGTAAATCGCTTTTATAGCACTGTCCCTAGTGCCTTCTGACATCTCTCCCTGCACTAAGATGCTGTGAAATGATTCCTCCCTATCCTTTCCCTGCATTTGTAAATCGCTTCTCTAGCACTGTCCCTACTGCCTTCAAACGTCTCTCCCTGGCACTAAGATGCTGTGAAATGATTCCTCTCTATCCTTTCCCTACACGAAGCACAAGGAAATTAGCATTTGGTACATATCAAATTTCTCCTGAAATTCGGATCGAATTCCACTTCATCAGCTTTGCTTTCCTCATTTCTACTCCTCACAAAAGTTCTGCACTGTTAACACATTTCATATCTACAATGGTCCATACGGCAAGGACCTTTGTAAGTCCAGAACACATTAGCAGTGCAATGCCTGTGCGTGGGGTTTGTAGATTATAAAGCCACCTAATAAATAGTAGAAAAGTGGAATTTTTATGCATGTTGGACCTTTCTTCTATATAAATTACGTTTACTTGGTCTACATTAGTCTGTACAGGTTAGCAGGTTAGCTAATGGTTTTATAAAGTTCTCTAAACACAATGGGCCAGATTCACTATAGAGTTTGTGCCTCAATGTAGTCTAAAATTTTAGCACAGTTTGGAGCTAAATGATTTTTCCCCACACTTGTTGGGGAAATGGATTTGGTTTGTTAAGGAAGGGGTGTGGTCTAAACAAAGCCTTTTTGTGCCTAAATGTACAAAATTTCTGTTTTAAAAATCTGAAAGAAGTTAGACAACCAAAAGTTGCCGTAAACAGGTAGTCTATAGAACTGCCAAATTTGTTATACACACCGAGCCACTGTGAACATTCTGGTGCATTTAAAGACTCCCTGTCTACAAGTCTCATAGGAAATCTGTGTTTTTGCCAGTGGCATTTTTGGGGGTTTTAACCCCAATGGTGTTTTTCCAAAACATGACATGACCTAGGCATCAGTTTGTGAGGGTATTTTCCACTTCACCAAAACTATAGTCTATAATCGTCAGTGTAATTTGTGTTGCAATTGTTGGATCAGTTTTTATGGTCTTTTTTATTTCACTTTTTTTAAATGCACCAAAAATACCACTCATGGAAAAAGCCTTAAAAGGGTGTGAATAATAATAATATTTCACCCATTTAGGACTTTCACTGAAAAAAGTGGAACCAGATGCAAACAGCAAAGATAAGCACGACATAAATAACCTTTTAGAAATGAAGGCATTTCTGGACAATCTGGTGCCAATCTGTTTTTTATTAAAAGAAGAAACTGGTAAAAACTGAATAAGAGTGGGATTCTTGGAGATTCTTATAGTACTAAAAGAAGAAATTGGTAAAAACTGAATAAATGTGGGATTCTTAAAATAATGTTCACTGTAAAGTAGGCTCCTTCCTGCATGGTCGTGAGAATGTAAAGTCTACATAGTAAGAAAGGGATGCAAATGAGCTCTTAACAAGCTCTGTCTCCATATTTAAGGCAGTTATCCTGTAAGTCAATGTTCAGCCCTTTAACTAGGCCTTGAGGCATGACTTGGATAATAAATAAGCCAGCATCCCTGAAACAGACAGCTGTTTCAGGGTGATTGTCCCTCATCAGTGCAGAGTAGAGAGTACTGGCTTAACTGGATGAGAGGCCTAAGTCAGGATTTGGGGGGTACTATCTCTATTTAGGGAGAGATCACCTTAATTGGTGTGAGGAGACTTATAGGCCATACATGCTCCTCTGGGAATTCTGGAAGGAAAGGAATACAAATGAGCTCTTAACAAGCTATGCCTCTAATGCCACCAGATCTAAGGAAGCTATCCTATAAGTCAATGTTCAACCCTTTAAATAGGCCTTTAGACATGACTTGGATATTAAATAAGCCAGCAACTCATCTGCAGACAGATGTTTTATGGTGATTGCCCCTTATCAGTGCAGAGCAGAGAGTATTGGTTTAACTGGGTGATAGGCCTAAGTCAGGATTTGGGCGGTACTATGAGGAGACATAGTACACACCAAAAGTCTATACAGTAAAAATCCTTCAATCTGGAACTTCCTGTTAAACCGGCCCTCGGAAAAAATAGTGCCAATGCTGGATTAGCAAGAGCTCTCCTATATCTGCTAGTTATACTAAGATTTCAATCTACACCTTGCTATTATATCCTATTATATCCTATTAGTAAACTATAGGCAATTACACCTGATTCACACCTTTTCCACTCTATGGAAAACAATGGACAAATTTGCCAGATATTCTTTTTCGGAAACGTCTTTAATCAATTTCCCCAATGCCCAATAGCTGTCGCAATGCAAACTGAATTTAGAATAAAAAAAATGGAATCAGGTAAAACTTGATCTCAAGTACATCTCTGAACAGGTGAACAACTTGTGGTATATGTAAGTTACTGAGAGAATTACATTATGGGTTTTTGACTTGAGCTTCAGAAATCCTATCACCAGCCAAAGATAAAACATAAAAATGTACATGATGTCACTCTGTGTCTATCCTCTGCCAATCCCTTAACTCGCTCCTCATTTCCCAGCAAATTCAGTTCAAAGTAATAACAATGATATAGAAGGCTGTCCACAACCTGTCTCCTTCATACAGCTCTCCCATATCTCCCAAATTTATCCCCACACACATTCTTTGATCCCCCCAAAAGCCCTTTCTTTCCCATTCTCGTCTGCTCCTCACACAATCATCTCAAGGCTTTCTACCATGCATTCCCCACATTCTGGACTCGCTACCAAAGCACATCAGATTCTCGGCAACCATCTAGTTTTTCAACAGCAACCTAAAAACCCAGCTCTTCAGGAAAGTCTACAAACGACAATAATCCTGCCACAACTACATATGAGCAGCATCTACCTTCATCTTCTGTTTCCTGGTTGTGTCACATGCCCACCAGACCCCATTGACTAAAATGTGACCCGGCAGGGACTGTGCCGCACACAAGCATATTTGGCTGGTCAAAAATTGCCGCAACTTTTTTTGCCCATCCGAATCCCAGCATTTATGTTGAGGAGTGGCCGGATAACCATTAGTTCAAGCAGCACTCCAGGGAACTCCTGCAGGCTGTTATCTGCCAGACCAGCCTTCTGGATTGCGTCCGCTTGTATTTTCTCATCCTGTCTTTATTGTTACTGCAGCCAGCGGCGTAGCTAACGGCTCATGGGCCCTGGTGCATGAGTTCAGCTTGGGCCCCCCTTCCCTCAGTGCTTTGTGTGTCTTTTTATGCGGCACAAGGGTCTGTGGGCCCCCTCAGGCTCCTGGGCCCGGTAGCAACTGCTACCTCTGTACTCCCTATAGCTACGCCCATGACTGCAGCCCGTTCATTTCAATGAGCTTAAAATGTGTTTTTCACATCTAATTTGGCATCCGTTTGCTAGGCTTTGGTTTTCCTTTTTACAACTATATAGTGCAGAATGCTACAGTTCTGATCCCTTCCCCCACAGGACTGATGATGAACTCAATGACTTGTATTGAGACAGATGAGAAATAGATAGCTATGCATGTTCCATCCATCTTTATGGAAAAAAGCTCCCTGAAACAGATACAAAATGGAGAATGTAACTGATGGTGATGGAAGCCAGATGAAAAAGGATGAGAAATGGATCCTAAAATCCACTCAGTTCAATGCGTCAGATAGAAAGCGTTGATCAAGAAGAGAGAACATGCTTTCACCCTAAGGCCTCTTTCCATTTAACATTCTGGTTTTCTTGTTCCATATACAGACCGTATACGGAATCATTCATTTCGATGGATCTGCGAAACATACACTGTATGCCTTCCGTTTCCGTATTTTTGTTTTTTCATTCCGTTCAAAGACAGAACATGTCCTATTATTGTCCGCATAACGGACAAGGATAATACTGTTCTTTCAGGGGCCAGCTGTTCCGTTCTGTAAAAAACGGAATGCACACAGACGTCATCCGTATTTTTTGCGGATCAGTTTTTTGCGGACCACAAAATACTGAAAAAGCCATACGGTCATGTGCAAGAGGCCTAAGTGAAGGTGTTTTCCAGTAGCTTGTCCATTAAAAACAAAAAAGTCATATTTTTTTTAACTTACTTTATATTTGTCATTCCCTTTGAATCCACTTCTGGTTTTGGCCCCAAAAACTTTCATACAACTGTAGGTGTGACCCCTGAAAACAAATAGAAATTCTTCAGAAGTTCTTTTAGGAACCAAACTTGAGATGATTGGTCCTCTAGATAGAAATTCTAAGATTACGGTACGTTTGTGCCTTCAGATTTATACTTTTTTATACTGCCAAAAATCTGTATTATTTTACAGATGTTTTTAAACATTGTGTTATTTTCTTCAGACAGATCCAAATATCAAAAAAGTATACCTCTATACCGTAAAGGGAATATTACAGGATATTTATCCGCTTATTGTCCTTCATTTTCAATGCAGTGGAAAAAAAGGCATTACTATTGTTGTTAGAGTATAGGTCTGGATACTTTTGATTTTTCTTACTGATGTTAGTGATATTTTGTCACTTTCAACTACGTGGAGAAAAGGTGTTGTGATTTCAAACTATTAATCCGTATGTTATCAGTTTCCCTCCAATGTTTCTCATTATATTTAAACGAGTGGTAAATCTAGTTAGGCTATGACTATTTAGCCGTTATGACATCTGACCATGCTTCATTAGATGTGTTACCATACCCTCATATTATCCAGACAACCTTCTCACATATGGAACTACTGCATCTCTATGAAGAGACTTTTAAGGAGATAAAAACAGTAAAAACATTGCATAAAGTATTGAACAAAATCTAATATATCAAAAAGAATTCCTTGTGCTGTATAGGGTATACTGTTAATATAAGCCACCCCCTCGCCAGCACGCACGCTTTCATCTCCTGATTTGAAAGGCAAGTAAAGGTCTACAGTAGCTTTAGAATTTAACTTTGGAACAATGGAGACGTCACGCTCAGCATGGATGCTAATGCTGAAAAATCAGTAACAGGTCTTCGGTGTTGTCATGAGAAGAGATTCTCACAATATGGCAACTCAAAAGCACGTACATCTAAAGTACATTAACACAATGTTGGTGCATCAGCACATAGGTTACAAAATTGGAATCTGGTTTCAAGATGTAATTTTGCCACAAACTATTAGTATTAGCTCATGTATGGATGACAGGATGTTAACTCAATGGAAGAGCATGATATGCAAGATGAAGAATATTAATTTTGCACAGTGGCTATAACATGTCTTCTCCAGCCACTCTTGTTTATCTCTACCACACCTCATTTTCCTCCACATCCACTTGTGGACTACTTCCGTTCCATCGTTAAGATTTCGTCACTCCACTTCACACAGTGTGCCTTCGAACAATGACTTCTAATTCTCCTCCAGGCATTTCTGTTCTAGGACTTCTTCTCAGCTACTCTTCTCTCCATTTTCTTAAAGGGGTTTTTCACCACTAAAGATCTTTTCTGAAGACCCCCCAGAGTGGCTGAATCTGCTGTAAGAATCATATTTACCTGATCCCAGCCGCTGTGTTACAGCTCCATTGCTCGCCCTTGGACACCACAGGTCTTGGGTCTCCCTGACCTGTCCAGTTTGACGAGGGTCACGTGACTGCTGTAGCCAATGACTGGCGCAGTGGTGATGTCTCACCCATGTGTCAGGTCACTGGGTCAAGTGACGCATGGGTGATACGTCACTGCTGCGGCCAGTTGTTGGCTGCAGCAGTGACGTGACCCACATAAAACTGGATTTTGATGTGGGAAGACCCAAAAGCAGCAGGGTCCAAGGCGGAACACAGCAGCTAGATGTATGATTTCCACTGAGGCCTGGCTACACTGAGGGTCTGCAGAAAAGAGCATCTGTTCTCGTTAGATGGGTGGGTGGTCCCAGCGGTATGACCCCCACCAGTCTCTATCCACAGAATCACAATAACACTATTCATTAGCCCAATACCCTGCAGGGCAGTCTGAAATGGAGGAGTGACAGGTTGAGCATGTGCACTGTCACTCCATTCATCTCTGAGGAACTGCTGGAGTACTTGTATTTAGCTATCTCCAGAATTCCCATAGAGATGAATGGAGCGGCAGTGAGCATGTTCTGCCTACTGCAGTATTCATTTCGGGGGCCTTGCAGGGTAATAACTGTGACTATACCTGGAATACTCCTTTAAACAGGACACGTGTCACCTGACTTGCAAGCATTTTGTATAACAGTGCATTTTTAACATGAATATCATATATCGCTAAGTGAATGCTGAGGGTTCAAGTAAACAATATTGGCCCATAGTGGAGCTATACAAGATAAATCCATAGAGTGTACCACTGAACTGGTCCCAAACAGAAGCCTCCTGCACTGATATAAGAAATGGGCACTTTAAACACAAGTATATTCGATAAAATGACATAATTCCCTATTTCATAAATAAAAATAAATAAATCAATGTTAATTAATTAATTAAAAACCTGCATGTGCCTTTAAAAATAATTCCTATAATGGCTACAATCACCCAATTTACCAGTTAGAAGAAGAATTCTCCATTAGGTTTTGTGAACTGCACTGATTTTTGCATGACTGAAATTATCTTCTAAACAGGAATCTTTTTATGGCCATAGAGATGTGAAGTCATATCAGTCTATATGTGCAGTTATAAATCTGACCAAGATGTGGTGGGAATATTGGAGCTCCTTGGAGCTTTGGTGGGAGTTCCCAGAATGACAGCAACAAGACCTGTCACAGATACGGTATGGATGGGGATCCAAACCAGGAAGTGGTTTTCCATAGTAAATAAGCTGGAAATAGTTCTTTCATGGTGATGTTTTTATTTCATCCAGCAGTTCTCGTCTTTAGATGCCTCTTTCCTATGGGTTCATAAAATACTGCTTGGGTAGATCTACGGTATTTCACCCATGGAAGAGAGCACAGCTGACATTTTTCAACAAAAAAAACCGTGGAGCAGCATATCAAAATTTTAAAAAGGGGGTTAACATTCTGTCTTTGAACGCTGGACACAGAGTTCAAATTCGGCAACATCAGCAAAGAATTTATATAGATTTCTCAAGTTTGCCTGGGTTTATTCAGGGTATTTCTGTGACAATCTACTGTGTCAAAAACACTATGGAGTATGTGGGTGCAATATCAGCTACAAGGGGACAAAAAGAATCCTGATTATATCCAGCTCTCGCTTTTAGGCCTCATGCACCCGGCCGTATGTATTTTGTGGTCCGCAAAAAATACGGATGACGTCCGTGTGCATTCTGTATTGTGCGGAACGGAACACCTGGCCCCTAATAGAACAGTCCTATCCCTGTCCGTAATGCGGACAATAATAGGACATGTTCTATTTTTTTGTGGAACGCACACGGAGCACCTTCCGTTTTTTTTCTTTTGCAGACCTATTGAAATTAATGGTTCCGTATACGGTCCGCAAAAAAAATGGAACGGACACGGAAAGAAAATACATGTGTGCATGAGGCCTTAACGATAAGTTCTGTCTGTGCCACCTTGCCTTATCTAGACTATTGTTTAGCATAGCAAAAAGCGTTAAAGGGGTTCTTCGGGTTACAGATGTTGATGACCTGCCCTCAGAATAGTCACATCAATAAATAAGAGCAGCACTCCCAGGTAGTGATGATCGAGCACCCCGATGCTCGGGTGCTCTGCCCGAGCACATCAGGATGCTCGGGTGCTCTACCGAGAACCCGAGCCCTATAGAAGTCAATGGGAGAGCCCGAGCATTAAACCAGGCACCCCCTGCTTTGAAGAGGGGAGGGTGCCTGGTTCATAGGAAAAGGTCAGAAATTGATGGAAACACCACCAAAATGGGTCGGGGACAGCATTGGGAGGATGTCTGGATGCATCTTGGACTACAATGTTGCTGCTGGGAATAATGTTGCCCGAGTTGTACGTCACTTTTACAGACTGTCCATAAAACTCACAAAACCGAAGATAAAAGCCATTTTAGATGAAAAATTGTTAGGAAACATTCTTTCCTGTATATTTACTTTTATATAAATAGCAAGTTCAGACAAAAACGTTCATGATTTTCGGAACTGGGGCCATGACTGAGAGGGACGGCCGGTGGCTTCGATTGTGTTGACCAGACTATCATCTGATGATAATGAACTTGTAAGAGGAACGGACGTTGAGCTGACCAGTGACCGTGTATATAAAATTGTAGGTGAGGGTCTGCTGCCTCTTTGTTAACTCTAGATAACTTCTAAGCTGATCGCACGTCCCCATGATGTTGACGATCTATCGATGTCTGCGCTTTCAACTTTCGATGTACTTTTATGCTCTACCATGGTGATAGCAAGTTCAGGTAAAAATGTTCATGATTTTAGGAACTGGGGCCATGACTAAGAGGGACGGCCGGTGGCTTTGATTGTGTTGACCAGACTATCATCTGATGATAATGAACTTGTAAGAGGAACGGACGTTGAGCTGACCAGTGACCGTGTATATAAAATTGTAGGTGAGGGTCTGCTGCCTCTTTGTTAACTCTAGATAACTTCTAAGCTGATCGCACGTCCCCATGATGTTGACGATCTATCGATGTCTGCTCTTTCAACTTTCGATGTACTTTTATGCTCTACCATGGTGATAGCAAGTTCAGGTAAAAATGTTCATGATTTTAGGAACTGGGGCCATGACTAAGAGGGACGGCCGGTGGCTTTGATTGTGTTGACCAGACTATCATCTGATGATAATGAACTTGTAAGAGGAACGGAATGGACGTTGAGCTGACCAGTGACCGTGTATATAAAATTGTATGTGAGGGCCTGCTGCCGCTTTGTTAACTCTAGATAACTTCTAAGCTGATCGCACGTCCCCATGATGTTGACGATCTATCGATGTCTGCGCTTTCAATTTTCGATGTTCTTTTATGCGCCTTCCATGGTGACCACGAGTAATGGGGAATGAGGGTTCGCTTCCAGAGAGGGAGCCTGAGGGATGGCCACGGCTTCCACTTCCAAGAAAGGCAGGCGGGGGCGCTCCAATTTCCCAGTACCGCCTCAGTGAGGTAGTGACGATAAATAACAATACAGGACTCTTAAGAGAGTCTATCATCAGAACGAGTACAAACAAATTACAGGGAATGTCAAGGGTATTTAGGATGAGTAAATGTTATACAGGAGAGGTAAAGTATGATTGATGGCCTGCTGGTGACCCACTAAAACATTAGGGGTGAAGGTCTTCAGCTGAGCTGACCATCTAAAACATTATGAGTGAGGGCCTGCGGGGGAGCTGACCATCCGAAAATTTATATGCGAGTGCCTGTGGATAAGCTGACCATTGAAAACATTATTTATGCGAGGGCCTGCGGGTGAGCTGACCATTGAAAGCATTATTTATGCAAAGGGCCTGGGGGTGAGCTGACCATCCGAAAAATTATATGAGAAGGCATATAAGCGATGGCATTATATGTGACAATTTAGCATGTAGATATGATGGACGAGGAGGATGAGAAAAGGAAGATTCAACCATATACCTTTTTTTGTGGCGGAAGGGGTGCATGGGAATACAGAGTATTCAGTACATTCTAAACAACACATTTAAAGTGCCTTGATATTCAGTCGTGGCTTTCCTCTGGTGGAGTAGAGAAGTCAGGGGCAATCCAGGCCTTGTTCATTTTCATCTGAGTCAACCTGTCAGCATTTTCAATTGACAGCCGAATACGCTTACCTGTTATAATGCCACCAGCAGCACTAAATACCCGCTCAGACATACACTGGCAGCAGGGTAGGCCAGCACCAGTTCGTGCCACGTGTCCAGCTTGGACACCCTGTAGTTGTGAGGCACTGAGGTATCACTGAGGACGCTGACCTGGTCTAGAAATAAGTGTAGATTTGTGTCTCACTGCTCACAGCAAGCAGAGTTTGTGGAATACAGAAACTGACTGTCACTGTTATTTGAATTAAATATAAGCCGCACACAGTCTAGATATAAGTGTAGATTTGTGTCTCACTGCTCACAGCAAGCAGAGTTTGTGGAATACAGAAACTGACTGTCTGTCACTGTTATTTGAATTAAATATAGGCCGCACACAGTCTAGATATAAGTGTAGATTTGCATCTCACTGCTCACAGCAGGCAGAGTTTGTGGAATACAGAAAATGTCACTAATGGTCGCCCTGACAAAAAAAAATAAAAAATTCCCCCAAAACAATTTTGGCTGCCTGCCACCTCTAACAATAGTCCTTAAAAGGACTGTTAGTTCTTTGAAACTTCTTCTCAATGATAATTTTTAGATGAAATTCGCCCTACACTGACTGTCCCTTCCTAACAGCAGCTCTCCCTGACTCGCAATGAGCCGAACCCACGTGACCGGGTGCTAATATAACACCCAATGACGTGTTCCGGCCAGCCAATCACTGTAATGCGAGTAGAAAACATGTCTAATAGCATTACAGTGATGGCAATACTTACCTGCACGTTTATTGGCTGCATAGAAAGTGGCAAACGTGCGGGGAGGAGACTAGAGCATGGCGCTCGAGCACATGTTGTACTCGGCCGAGTGCAGGGATCTGCCAAGCATAGTGATGCTCGAGCCGAACCGGTACTCGGCCGAGCATGCTTGCTCAAGACTTCTCTCAGGTCCAAGTTGGTCTCAAATGGATGCAATAGTCCCACAGTCCCGCAGATCCAAGCAGCCCATTATTATAGAAGAGATGAGTAGGCGGCGGCAGCATATCCCATTTGTTTCTTTATTTGGACTTCACAGCATACAATAAAAAAGGAACATTTCGGCTGTAGACCAGCCTTGATGAAGCCGAAACGTCGCTTTTTTATTGTATGCTGTGAAGTCCAAAAGAAACAAATGGGATATGCTGCCGCCACCTACTCATCTCTTCTGCCCTCAGAATGGGTCATCACTATTAGATCAGTTTGAGGTCCAACACCTAGCACCCCCACCAATCAAGCTGTTTTGGGCTGACGGAAATAATACAATGGACAGGGGTGGTGGCAGAAAGATCAATACACTGTGTAGTGTCCATGCCAGGGTACTGCAGCTCAGCTTTCACTTAAAGGGATTGTCCACTTTTTACTATTGATGACCTATCCTCAGGATTGGTCATCAATATCAGATCAACAGGGGGCAGACAATCAACACCCCGCCACTCAGCTGTTTTGGGCTGACGGAAATAATACAATGGACAGGGGTGGTGGCAGAAAGATCAATACACTGTGTAGTGTCCATGCCAGGGTAGCTTTCACATAAAGGGATTGTCTGCTTTTCACTATTGATGACCTATCCTCAGGATTGGTCATCAGTAACAGATTGACGGTGGGCCGACACATGTCGAAGAAAAGAAGGCAGTGCTCATACGAGCATTACCTTCTCTGCTCTGTTTTCCTGCTCGCCACAGCAATTGCAGTGGTGATGAGGTGTAATTACAAGTATGGCGTCGCCATTCACTTCTATGGGATTCACTTGAACAGACGGAGCTCTACAGATCTGTAAATCTCATCCACTGTGGATTTTAAGTGCTCAAATCCATACAGAAATCTTCAGCATTTTCACTGCATGTGAACTCACCGCAATGGTCGATGCCCTTTGCCACTGCTGTAGATGTGATCCTGCAGAACAGTCAGTAAAATCAGAATTTAACTGGATTTGGGGAATGCCAGGAAAGCACATACTGGTAACTGCTGAATGAATGAAAGCCATCTCCATGGGGTGAGTCATAAGCTGATGAGGAAGTGGTTGCTGAAGTTATAGGATATTAGCCAGTCATCGGTACAGCTCACAAATCCAGTCTGGCTACAGATCACACAGACCACCAGCTAAAATAAGGGATTTGTACAGATGTTGAAAAAACTAAGATTGGTGGAGTCTCCATGGTAAAAACAAATAGTTGGAGGCACCCTGCCAGTCACAATGTCATGTAGGCTATGGTTAATTTAAAGAGCACCTGTCAGCGGGACCTTATTAAACCAGGTATACTGCCTGATAGGGTCAATTCTGCTGATTAAAATGATACCTGTCTTGTGAAAATCAGTTGTGGGGTTCCCGAGAAAAAAGACTTGTATTCTTTATGCAAATGAGGGCTTCAGTGCCCCAAGAGGCGGGGCCTAGCCTCAGCTCCTCAGCTTTCCAGTGCTGGTCACCTCCCTCAGTGCACTGAAGCCATCATTTGCATAAAGAAAAAAAGTATTTTTTTCTTGGGAACGCCACAACTGATTTTCACAAGACAGATATCATTTTAATCAGCAGGATCAAACCTACCAGGGAGTACATCTGGTTTCATAGGGTTGTTCCTGCTGACAGGTGCTCTTTAACCACTTCAGCCCCCCTAGCTTAAACAACTTAATGACCAGGCCACTTTTTACAATTCTGCACTACGCTACTTTCACCGTTTATTGCTCCGTCATGCAACTTACCACCCAAATAAATTTTACCTCCTTTTCTTCTCACTAATAGAGCTTTCATTTGGTGGTATTTCATTGGTGCTGACATTTTTACATTTTTTGCCATTAATAAGAATTTAACGACATTTTTGCAAAAAAATGACATTTTTCACTTTCTGTTGTAAAATTTTTCAAAAAAAACTAAGTTTCTATATAAATTTTTCTCTAAATTTACTGTTCTACATGTCTTTGATAAAAAAAAAAATGCAATAAGTGTATATTTATTGGTTTGGGTAAAAGTTATAGCGTTTACAAACTATGGTGCAAAAAAGTGAATTTCGGCATTTTGAAGCAGCTCTGACTTTCTGAGCACCTGTCATGTTTCTTCAGGTGCTAGAATGCCAGGATAGTATAAATACCCCCCAAATGACACCATTTTAGAAAGAAGACACCCCAAAGTATTTGCGGATGGGGCATGGTGAGTTCATGTATCGTTTCATTTTTTTTCACAAGTTAGCGGAAAATGACACTTTCTGAGAAAAAAAAAAAAGTTTCAATTTCTGCTAACTTCTGGCAAAAAAAAAAAAATCTCCCACGGACTCACTATGCCCCTCAGTGAATAGCTTGGGTGTCTACTTTCCGAAATGGGGTCATTTGTGGGGTGTGTTTACTGTTCTGGCATTTTGGGCGGGGCTAAATTGTGAGCCGCCATGTAAAACCTAAAGGTACTCATTGGAATTTGGGCCCCTTTGCGCATCTTGGCTGCAAAAAAGTGTCACACATGTGGTATCGCCGTACTCAGGAGAAGTAGGGCAATGTGTTTTGGGGTGTATTTTTACATAAACCCATGCTGGGTGAGAGAAAAATCTCTGTAAATTGACAACTTTGAATAAAAAAATTTAAAAAGTTGTCGTTTACAGCGATATTTCTCACACAAAGTATGAGTATATATAAAAATACACCTCAAAACACATTGCCCTACTTCTCCTAAGTACGGCGATACCACATGAGTGACACTTTTTTGCAGCCAAGATGCGCAAAGGGCCCTAAAACCAATGAGTACCTTTAGGATTTCACAGGGCATTTTTACGCATTTGGATTCTCACGCTTTAGGACCCCTAAAATGCCAGGGCAGTATAAATACCCCACAAGTGACCCCATTGTGGAAAGAAGACACCCCAAGGTATTCCGTGAGGGGCATGGCGAGTTCACAGAAAAAAAAAAATTGGCACAAGTTAGCGGAAATAGATTTTATTTTTTTTTACAGTCTCATATTCCACTAACTTGTGACAAAAAATAAAATTTTACATGAACTCGCCATACCCCTCATGGAATACCTTGGGGTGTCTTCTTTCTAAAATGGGGTCACATGTGAGGTGTTTGTACTGCCCTGGCATTTGAGGGTCTCCACAATCATTACACGTATGGCCAGCATTAGGAGTTTCTGCGATTCTCCTTATATTGAGCATACGGGTAATGAGATTTTTTTTTCCGTTCAGCATCTGGGCTGAAAAAAAAAATTAACAACACAGATTTTTTCATTCGCATCGATCAATGTGGATGAAAAAATCTCTGCCAAAATCAGTGACTGCGGTGCGGTGGGCTGGGCGCTAGCTACCTAACAAGTAGCTAACTAACTGGCGGTGATAAGGGACCCTTATGCCCCATTCTCACGTCCGAAATTCTGTTTGCGGAACGGAATTGCGGACCCATTCATTTCTATGGGGACAGACTTTGTCCCGCTCGGATCAGGAATTACGGATCCGCGCTTCCGGGTCTGCACTTCCGTTCCGCAAGAATATAGAACATGTCCTATTCTTGTCCGCAATTGCGGACAAAAAAAAGCATTTTCTATATAGTTCTGACAATGTGCGGATCTGCAAAATGCGGAAAGCACATTGCCGGTGTCCAGGTTTTGAGGATCTGCGGATCTGCGGATCCGATCCGCGGATCCGTGAATCCACGGATCCGCAAAACACATATGGACGTCTGAATGGAGCCTTACAAGGGGTGTGATCAATGACAGGGGGGTGATCAGGGGGTCTAGATGGGGTGGTCAAGGGGTTAACAAGGGGTTAATAGGTGAGGGGGGGTGGTGCAACTTTACAGAGCTACCTGGTCCTCTGGTGGTCGATCCCAGCAAATGGGACCACCAGAGGACCAGGTAGCAGGTGTATCAGACGCTGTTCACAAAACAGCGTCTGATATAGCTCTTTGATGCGATTTAATTCGCATCTACAGCCTGCCAGCGATGGATCATCGCTGGCAGGCTGTAGCCGAACTCCTGAGACGCGCGACACTGTGAACGCGCGTTCACAGGAAGTCTCGCGTCTCGGGAGATGACGCGCCGATGCGTCATATCAGAACTACAGGACCGCCCGCAGGACGCATTCCTGCGTTAGGCGGTCCTGTAGTGGTTAAATTATCCACATTTTTTTTTTTTCAGAAACACTGCACATAATGCTTGCTTTTCACAAGTATAGTTCATCAATATGAGATCAACGAGTGCTGCCTTTTCTGATCTGTTTACCTGCACGCCGCAGCAATTGCAGTGGTGATGAGGTGTAATTACAAGTGTGGCATCTCCATTCACTTCTATGGGATTCACTTGAACAGACGGAGTTTTACAGATCTGTAAATCTCATTCACTGTGGATTTTACATGCTCAAATCCATACAGAAATTTGCAGCATTTTCACTGCATTTGAACTCACCCGATGGTCTATGCCCTTTGCATAAGGCTTCAGTAGTTAATAGGGTTGTTCCTGCTGACAGGTGCTCTTTAAATTAGCCACTTCTTTTCAGAAACACTGCACGTAATACTTGTTTTTCACAAAACAACTATCATTTTAATCAGCAAGATCAACCCAAAACAGTATGATTGGTTGTTTAATAGGGTTGATCTTGCTGACATTTACTCCACAAAATAAATAGTGTTGAGCACGAATATTCTAATTGCGAATTTTTATCACATATATAGGCACTTCGAGAATTCACAAAAATCTAGAATATAGTGCTATATAATTGCAATCGGGAATATTCTATATATTTTTTTCAGTACTTCTGCTTCTTGCTTGTGGGCCAATGAGAAGGCTGCAATGTCTTTGTCTGAATTTAGCAACATCCCTAGCAACCAATAGGAAAGTTGCCTACCCCTTACTATATAAGAACCTCCCCAGCAGCCATTTTCTGCTGTTTTTTGCAGTTCTGAGAGAGACAGCGGTGTCATTGCTCTGCTCTGTGCTTTGCAGACTCATTTGGATCATTATTTAATTAAATTAGATAGCTCATTAGCTCATATATATAAGGCCTCATGCACACGACCGTTGTTTGATTCCGTGTCCGTTGAGCCGTTTTCCGTGCTTTTCTGCGGACCCATTGAAAAACTCGTCAAATGCACCGTTTGTCCTCCGCGTCCGTGGTTCGTGATTACTGTCCGTCAAAAAAATATAACATGTCCTATTCTTGTCCGTGAAAAACGGTTTGCGGACCCATTCAAGTCAATGGGACCGTGAAAAAATGCGGATGGCCATCCGTGTGTCATCCATGTTCCGCGTCCGCATTTTTTTGCCTTGGCAGTTGGCAGTCATTTGGCAAATTGTCAGCCTGTCTCTTGGTAATATCTTTTGGGTCATGTCCGCTAAAAAAATGGAAGACACACGAAAACACAACGGAAGCAAAAACGGACACGGATCACGGAACAACGGAACAACGTTTTGCGGACCGCAAAAAAAAACTTTCACACGGGCGAGTTTTCCGCACGGGTGCAATGCGTGATGTGAATGCATTGCACCCGCACTGAATCCTGACCCATTCATTTCAATGGGTCTGTGTACATGAGCGTTTTTTTTCACGCATCACTTGTGCATTGCGTGAAAATCGCAGCATGTTCTATATTCTGCGTTTTTCACGCAGCCCTAGCCCCATAGAAGTGAATGGGGCTGCGTGAAAAACGCATTGCATCCGCAAGCAAGTGCGGGTGCGTTGCGTTTTTCACTGATGGTTGCTAGGAGATGTTGTTTGTAAACCTTCAGTTTTTTATCACGCGCGTGAAAAACGCATCAAAACGCATTGCACCCGCGCGGAAAAAACTGAACAACTGAACGCAATCGCAGGCAAAACTGAAGGGCTTTGCCTGTGAAATCGCACAGTTTTAACTGAACGCATCCGCAACGCATCCGGACCTAATCCGGACACGCTCGTGTGAAAGAGGCCTTAGACTCAGTGCTGTGATCTCACAACAATACTTACACTCAGTTCACACTTTCACGTAAAACGCCACGTTCGAACGCACATAAAAACGCACAACAGTACAGGAACCATGCATTCCAATGGGGGTGGTTCACACTTGCGCGTTTTTATGCGCGTTCGTAGGCGCCTATAAACGTCCGACGCATAAGCAAGTATGTTCGCGTTAATTCGGGCTTTTTTCGAGCGTTTGGTGCTAATAGACTTCAATGGGAAACGCGATAGGCGTGTTGTTCGGGCGTTTGTGCAGCGTAAAACGCGCCTATGGATGCGCGTTTTACAAAGTTTGTAACATGCTGAATCAGCCACCATGGAATGTCACACCTCTAAAGCACTCAGATTGGCCAAACTATATCATTGGTCATTGGCCAACTATGCAGTCAATCACATAAACGCGCGTCAAACGCGCCTACACTATTTACCAAAACGCTTGAAAAAACGCGCCTAAACGCCCATCTTGAACGCGCATAAAACGATAGGCTTCTAAACGCTCAGGTCTGAACCCAGTGTTAGGCCTCTTTCACACTAGCGTGTCCGGATCAGGTCCGGATGCGTTGCGGATGCGTTCAGTGAAAACTGTGCGATTTCACAGGCAAAGCCATTCAGTTTTGCCTGCGATTGCGTTCAGTTGTTCAGTTTTTTCCGCGCGGGTGCAATGCGTTTTGATGCGTTTTTCACGCGTGTGATAAAAAACTGAAGGTTTACAAACATCTCCTAGCAACCATCAGTGAAAAACGCAACGCACCCGCACTTGCTTGCGGATGCAATGCGTTTTTCACGCAGCCCCATTCACTTCTATGGGGCCAGAGCTGCGTGAAAAACGCAGAATATAGAACATGCTGCGATTTTCACGCAACGCACAAGTGATGCGTGAAAAAAAACGCTCATGTACACAGACCCATTGAAATGAATGGGTCTGGATTCAGTGCGGATGCTATGCGTTCACGTCATGCATTGCACCCACGCGGAAAACTCGCTCGTGTGAAAGGGGAAAAATATGCGACTCATTAGTGCCAGTTGCGCAACGTGAAAATAATGACTGGAGATCGCGAGTTCTAGAATTCGCAAATTTATTGCAAATATTATGCAAAAAATTTGCGAAATATCGCGAAAACGAATATTGCCTGTGCTGCTCATCACTAAAAATAAACTGAAACAGATAGTGCTGGTATCAACAGAACCCAATGACAACCATAATGTGTATACTGGAATTCTGACTGTTCCCCAATGTCTAGTGTTGGAAAAAACAAAAGACCGCATGTTTCATTTTAATTTGTTCATTTTTTGCTTGTCGGGGGGATAGGTGGGATCAGAGATGTCTAGTAGCTGCTTATCTCATTCCACACGTGGTAATAGAAATGCACATTTAGCCACCAGAATTCTTCTAGTTTAAGCCTCATTGAAACGTCAGTGTTTGATCAGTGATTTCCATCAGTGATTTTGAGCCAAAACCAGGTGCTGCTCTAATCATAGAACAGGTGCAGATCTTTCCCTTAGGGCTCATTCACACAACTGTATGTATTTTGATGTCCTCAAAAAATATAGATGACATCCGTGTGCATTCCGTATTTTGTGGAACGGAACAGCTTGCCCCTGATAGAACAGTCCTATCCTTGTCCAAAATGCTGACAATAATAGGACATGTTCTGTTTTTTTGCAGAACGGACATACGAAAATGGAATCCACATGGAATAACTTTGGTTTTTATTGCAGACCCATTGATATTAATGGTTCCACATACGGTCCGCAAAAAAACGGAAAGAAAATATGTGCATTGTGTGCATTGGCCCTTATACCTTATATCTGTGGAGGCGCCAATCCTGGTTTTGGCTCACAATCACTGATGGAAATTACTGACCAAACACTGACGTGTGAACTAGGCATTAAGCAAATGGTGCATTAGAGAATCAGGCCACCTGCACACATTGCGGAAAATTTTTAGCACGTATTCCCGTGGGGAAAAACCGCAGCATATTACAGTTCCAGCAAAGTGTATGAGATGACACTAATCTCATGTAGACTTTGCCGATTTTTTCCATGCGGAAATTAACCTGCATTGCAATTTTCAAATTTAATATCACGTCAATTATGTTTACGGTTTTAGCTGAGCATTTCACCCCTTTCCAATGGAAGGGTGAGATCTGGAGCAAAACCGCATCAAATTTGCACCAAAACTGCGGTTAGACATTACGGATTTTGGTGCACATATGCTGCAGAAATGCACATAAATCGCAAAGGAAATTTCTGCAGATCGTACATGCATTCACCAGCACCAGTGTGCAGGTGGCCTTACAGAGCTGAACCCGGACATACCCACATTTTCACCCCTCTGGCCCCTGTGAGCATTTAATGTTCTGCTGCTCTCCAATTCAGCACAGGGCACAGGCTTTTTTCAGAGATGCGGTGACATACCGGGCTCTCCATGGGTAAGCTAGGTGGAGAATTCCGCCTACCAATGAGCCCAGTGACGTCACCAAATACACTGCTGGGCGGAAGCCTCCTCCGAGTAGTGCAAAAACTTAAATAAGGAAGCCCCTGCTAGAGTTGAGCGAACTTGTATTTTAAGTTTGGCGTCCAAAGTTCGGGTTCGGGTTATCGAAGCATCACGTTATGGATTCCGCTACCATGGACCATAACGGCATTTGGAATCCATAAGGGGATTCTTCAATGAACCCGAAACTTGGACAACACTAATGACCTGGGGTGATGTCAACGTCATGTGATCAGTGCAGGGGGCGTGGCTCAGCACTGGATTGGATAAGAGGTGATCCAGTACTGAGCCACGCCCCCTGCACTGATCACATGACGGTGACGTCACCCCAGGTCCTTAGTGTTGTCCAAGGTTCGGGTTCATTGAAGAATCCCCTTATGGGTTCCAAATGCCGCTATGCTCCGTGGTAGTGGAATCCATAAAAGGATGCTTCGATAACCCGAACCCGAACTTTGGACGCTGAACTTAAAATACAAGTTCGCTCAACTCTAGCCCCTGCCCTGCACGATTCAGCGTAAGGCAGATAGAGCATCGGAGCATGAAATGCTCTAATGCTCATATCACAGGGGCCAGAGGGGTGAAAATGTGGGTATGTCTGGGTTCAGTTTTGAATCCGGACAACCGCGTTAAGCTTTTTTTTTTATAAAATATCGTTGGAGGTAGATTTTCCGTTTCTTCAGACTACAATATGTTGCAACTGGGGGTGTCTGACAAAGGGTGGAGGAGAATGAGTGTTCCTTGGAAATGGGGTAATTCATGGCCTATTACCCCATTTGCCCTGCCTATTCTCTGACCCTAAAACCGTATAAATTACACTTATAACTCAGGAGAAGCTTAATAATACAAAACTAGACAATCAAAACATAAAAGAAAAAGGAATTAAATAACTATAATTGAAACACAGAATTTTTAGGGTACGTTCACACGATGACTTTAAGTCGCGCGACAAATAGGGCACAACTTCACTGCAACGTTTGTCGCACCAATGTCGTGCGACAATTTTTATAATAGGAGTCTATGGTGTCGCATTGCAACAATGTGACATGCTGAATGGATTTTTTGAGACTGTCGCGTCGCAGTCGCAGCATATTGCATGTTGCAATGCGACACCATAGACTCCTATTATAAAAATTGTGGTGTGACAATAGTGCGACTAAGGCCTAATTCACACGTCCGCAAAATGGATCCGTATCCCATCAGCAATTTTGCGGAAGGGTTGCAGACCCATTCATTTTAAAGGGGCAGGAATGGATGTGGACAGCACACTATGTGATGTCCGCATCCGTGTTTCTGCATCCGCATTTCCGTTTCCGCAAAAAAATAGAACATGTCCTATTCTTGTCCGCAATTGCGGACAAGAAAAGGCATTCTCTATATAGTGCCAGCAATGTGCGGTCCGCAAACTGCGCAACGCACATTGCAGCCGTCCGTGTTTTGCGGATCCGTGTTTCCGCAAAACACACTACGGACGTGTGGTTATTGTCACGCGACATATGTCGTCGTGTGAACGTACCCTTAGATATAAATTATTTCATTCTGTTGAAGTATAGAAATACCTCGTCATCAACTCCTTCATTAAACAAAGAAATTGAACATAATCATGGCGTTATCGAGGAACGGCGCCACATGCTAGCATATGTCATTTCAAGTTTTCTTTCAAGCCCAGCTGCAAAAAGACATGTGAGAAACTTATGAAATGTGTGTATCATCTGTGCATGTAAAGAAACACAGTGATTTGAGGCTTGTTATCTGTTATCAGTGCGAACTATGGTAATCATGCCTGTATAGACTAGAGGCCCTATCACATGGAGCGAGAATCATGTGATGTAAGAAGTACGAACGATTCAAAGATGAGCGACAAAAATTATCGTTCCTCGTTAATAGATCAGTTCATATATTATGGAGTCATCTACACGCCAACAATCTCATACCACCCTCTTCACCAGGCATCTGTCCCCGATCTTTACATGTAATAACAATGAACGATTTGAGAGCGAGCTAGTAACGACCAGAAGCACTAACGATTATCGATGCGCATAATAAGCCAAATTTTGGGCACTAACGAGATGTTCGATTGTTTATTGTGATCTGTATGACATCTGCTGGTGTGATAGTACCTTAGGTTAGCTTGGGAGACAGTTATACATAAAATATATGTTTGATTATATAATATTCAAAATACACAGTCATAGCACATCTTGAATTTGTTTCCATCTCACAGATTATGTCATTTTTTCGGAACTGTTGCTTTCTACTTAGGTTTTTGTTTTGGGTTTTTTAGCATTTTTTCGAAGCTTTTATCTTATATCGGGAAGTCCCATGCACTTTAACCCCTTAGTGACCACCGATATGTGTTTTTACAGCGCTCACTTTGGCCTCACTTTGGTCTCAATGGCGCCCGCTGCATGTAATGTGCTGACAGAGGGAGCGGACTCTCCCTGTCTCCCATCGGCACCCCGCAAATGCGATCGCGGGGTGCCGATATGTGTAAAGGCTGGCAGGGCTCTGATTTAGGCCCCAGACCAGCCATCAGTAATTTCCAGCAGGCTGCGCCTCTCTGGCGCAGCCTGCTGGTCAATGTTAAAATAGCATTGCTATTAAAATGCAATGCATTATAGGGATAGTCCATTGCATTTTAAACGCAATCAAAATACTGTCTGTTATAGTCCCCTTGTGGGACTATTATGTTGTAAAAAAAAAAGAAAAAAAACGAACAAAAATTACACTTTTTTTTGACTGAAAATACGCTTTTCAATGAAAAAAATTACAAGAAAAAAATCTCCCCCATATGTTGTATTGCCGCGTCCGTAACGACCCGGACTACATAAATATCACATAAATTATCCCCTTTAGTGTATGCTATAAAACAAAAATAAAAAAAAAGACAGAATTGCTAATTTATTCTTAGTTGCCACCGAAAAAACGTAATAAAAACCAATCAAAAAGCGCCATTTACTTCCAAATGATACCAATGAAAAATACAAGTTGTCCCGCAAAAATCTTGAAAAGTCTTTAAAAGCAGCAATGCAAAAAAATGTTTTTCTTTTTTATTGTGATATTGGTATCACTGTAATTGTACTGACCCAGAGAATAAAGATATTATGTTATTTATACCAATAAATGAACGCCGTAAAATGTATAAAGTAAAAACGCAGTGCCAGTACTGCCCTCCCAGAAAGAGTTAATAAAAGTTAATCAGAAAGTTACCCCAAAGTTAATCAGTGTACCCCAAAATGGCACCATTAAAAACTACAACTTGTTTCTCAAAAAACAAGCTCTCATAAAGTGATACAGACGGAAAAATAAAAAAGTTGAAAAAGACGATAAAAAAAATTAAGAAAAACACTTACCCTGGGTTCAGACCTGAGCGCTTCTGAGACGCGCGTCTTCCGCGCATTTTTGTCGCGCGTTTTACGCGCGCTTTTGCCAATAGTAAACGCGCGTTTTACGAGCGTTTGTGTGATTGACTGCAGTGTTGGCTTCTCTCCAAACTGTGCCTAGCACCTGGGGTTTGGCCTTTCCAGCATGTTGCCAATTCATAAACGCGCGTTCGAACGCGCGTTTTCAGTGTCAAAAACGCGCAAAATACAAACGTTGCGCGTTCCCATTGAAGTCTATGGGCCAAAACGTGCGACAAACGCCCCAAAAAAAGCTCAAGTACTTGTTCATGCATCGGGCGTTTTTCAGCGCGTTCGAACGCGCTGTAAAACGCGAAAATGTGAACCAGTCCCATAGGGAAGCATTGGTTTGCATCGGTTATGCGTTTTAAAGCGCGTTTGAACGCGCTGTAAAACGCGCAAGTGTGAACTGAGGGTTAGGCTGCATTCACACGGGCGAGTTTTACGCGCTGGTGCAATGCGTGATGTAAACGCATTGCACCCGCACTGAATCCTGACCCATTTATTTCAATGGGGCTGTGTACATGAGCGTTTTTTTTTCACGCATCACTTGTGCGTTGCGTTAAAATTGCAGCATGTTCTATATTCTGCGTTTTTCACGCAGCCCTAGCCCCATAGAAGTGAATGGGGCTGCGTTAAAAACGCATTGCACCTGCAAGCAAGTGCGGGTGCGTTGCGTTTTTCACTGATGGTTGCTAGGAGATGTTGTTTGTAAACCTTCAGTTTTTTATCACGCGCGTGAAAAATGCATCAAAACGCATTGCACCCGCGCAGAAAAAACTGAACAACTGAACGCAATCGCAGGCAAAACTGAATGGCTTTGCCTGTGAAATCGCACAGTTTTCACTGAACGCATCCGCAACGCATCCGGACTTAATCCGGACACGCTCGTGTGAAAGAGGCCTTAGGCTTATTGCACACAAGCATATGGTTTTGCGGTCTATTTTTTATGGATCTGTTGTTCCGTTTTTATGATCCGTTGTGTTTCCGTTTCGGTTCCGTTTTTCCATTCCGTTTTTCGGTATGGCATATACAGTATACAGTAATTACATAGAAAAAATTGGGCTGGGCTTAAAATTTTCAATAGATGGTTCCGCAAAAACGGAACGGATACGGAAGACATACGGATGCATTTCCGTATGCGTTCCGTTTTTTTGCGGACCCATTGACTTGAATGGAGCCACGGACCGTGATTTGCGGGCAATAATAGGACATGTTCTATCTTTGTGCGGAACGGAAAAACGGAAATACGAAAACGGAATGCACACGGAAACACTTCTGTTTTTTTTTTTTTACGGACCCATTGAAATGAATGATTCCGTATACGGACCGTATACGGAACTCATAAAAACGGCCCGTAGACCCGCAAAAAAAAAAACGTTCGTGTGCAAGAGGCCTTAGTCAGTAAGGCCCAAAACAGGCTGGTCACTAAGGGTTAAATTACCACTAAGTACTCTTGTCTACACTAACGTGCCTCCATCCATATCAAACCATTCTCGGTAAGATTAAAAACACACATAGTTATTTTGTGGCATTTTATTACACTTCTTTGGTTTTAGTGATGCTCAAATGGTAGGTTAAAGTTTGTGGGAAATATGAAATGCAGGGTGGACAAGTGTTTTTGGCCTAGTATTTATTTGGCATTTTCTTTATGCAGCTTTTGGCCTTTTTTTCATCCCCTTCTCTATGGGGAAATAAAGCACCTGAACAAAAAAAAGCTATGACATATTTGTTTTAACAAATGCCACTAAAATCAGCCATAAGAACTTGGTGTGGAAGGGAAAAAAAAAAAAAAGTAAGCGTCCCGCAAAAAGATAGAACATGTCCTATCTTTTTGCGGAACAGGCGAAACACTGACCCATTGAAGTGAATGGGTCCGCGTGCCGCTGCAGCTGTCCCACGGTCGGTGATCGTGCATTATGTTTTTTTTTTATTAAATTAAAACAAATATCCGCGTTTTTTTTTTCAATGGGAAATATTTAATAAATAAGAATACAATAAAATTAATAGAATTCTAGAAATGTGTTCTATATGCAGGACTCATGGGGAAAATAACCTTCGGCTTCCTATACCGCACACAATTGCACAGATACCTTCTGGTATAATTAAAGGTAATATGGCCTCCAGAGTTGAATAGAAGGAATACAATCCAATACGCCTTGGTTAGAGGATTTTTTGGCTACTAGATGACTACAATCCTAGGCCTGCTTTTTAAAAGAAAGAAAAAATACTGGATGAAGAATTTATCTGTTAGCTTGTCTTATTCTTTTGACTTAGCACCACAAAGCAGAGCAAGCCTCTAAATTGAGAGAGAGAGACAGATTATTCACCAGTCTTGTGTGGTACAGCTGCTTACCCCCCCGCTACAAGCAGCTAGGCAGCACAAAAAATGGGAGAAAACAAAGGAGACATGCCGATCAAACACAAAAGACTCATAATTTTAGAAATGCAAAGAGAGAAAAAACCCAAGAAGGAAAATTGACAGACAAAACTGTAGAAAAGCCCACTGATGAACTCAATGGAACAAAAAAAAATTCAGATTTTAATATCACTTGATTTCTCTCCTAAAATGATGGTTATTGGGTATGTAGGGGCGAGGGGGTGTATAATCGCGTTGCTGAAAATGATTTATATAGAACGTGAGATTGGAAATGTGTTTGAAAATATTCTGATCTACAGTATAAAGCTAAAATAATAAAATATAATAATAAAAAATAGATACAATGTATTTTTTTACAATTCCATTGTGTCCCACCATTACACATTATACATTTATTTACTTCATTTTACACCAGATTACTCCTTATACTCAAATAGCAGATCATTTTACCTAAATATCTCTTTAAGGCCCCTTTCACATGAGCGTGTCCGGATTAGGTCCGGATGCGTTGCGGATGCGTTCAGTGAAAACTGTGCGATTTCACAGGCAAAGCCATTCAGTTTTGCCTGCGATTGCGTTCAGTTGTTCAGTTTTTTCCGCGCGGGTGCAATGCGTTTTGACGCGTTTTTCACGCGCGTGATAAAAAACTGAAGGTTTGCAAACAATATCTCCTAGCAACCATCAGTGAAAAACGCAACGCACCCGCACTTGCTTGCGGATGCAATGCGTTTTTCACGCAGCCCCATTCACTTCTATGGGGCTAGGGCTGCGTGAAAAACGCAAAATATAGAACATGCTGCGATTTTCACGCAACGCACAAGTGATGCGTGAAAAAAAACGCTCATGTACACAGACCCATTGAAATGAATGGGTCAGGATTCAGTGCGGATGCTATGCGTTCACGTCACGCATTGCACCCGCGCGGAAAACTCGCTCGTGTGAAAGGGGCCTATGGGGCTAGGGATGCGTGAAAAACGCAGAATATAGAACATGCTGCGATTTTCACGCAACGCACAAGTGATGCGTGAAAAAAAACGCTCATGTACACAGACCCATTGAAATGAATGGGTCAGGATTCAGTGCGGATGCTATGCGTTCACGTCACGCATTGCACCCGCGCGGAAAACTCGCTCGTGTGAAAGGGGCCTAAAGATAAAAAAAAAAAAAAAATGAGTGGAACCTTCAGGTTAGGCCTCTTTCACACGACCGAATAGCTTTTTCAGTGTTTTGCGGACCGTTTATAACGGATCCGTGGTTCCGTTTTTAGTTTCCGTTGTGTTTCCATTTCGGTTTCGTTGTTTTGTTCCGTTTTTCCGTATGGCATATACAGTATACAGTAATTCCATAATTAAAATTGGGCTGGTCTTAAAATTTTCAATAGATTGTTCAGCAAAAAACGGAACGGATATGGAAGACATACGCCTATATGCCTTTCCGTATGCTTTCCGTTTTTTTGCGGACCCATTGACTTGAATGGAGCCACTGAACGTGATTTGCGGACAAGAATAAGAAATGTTCTATATTTAAACGGAAAAACGGAAACGGAAGGCATACGGAGACACTTCAGTATTTTTTGTAGACCCATTGAAGTGAATGGTTCAGTATACTGTCAGTATACTGAACTGAAAAAACTGCCAGTATACGGTCCACAAAATACTATTGTGTGCAGGAGGCCTTAAAAAGTGGGTTTATATAAAGTGTAAAGCCTTATTCACAAGTCAGTGTTCGGTCAGTGATTTCCATCAGTGATTTTGAGCCATAACCAGGTGCGGCTCTAAACCCAGAACAGGTGCAGATCTCTCCATTATACCTTATGTCTGGAAGCTCCAATACTGGTTTTGGCTCATAGTCACTGATGGAAAAACACTGACGTGTGAACGAGGCTTAAGGCAGAGACAAAATTTGAAACAATTTGTGCACCTGCAAAAAAAAATTTGGTTCCTTTTTTCCAATAAGAGGCCTCCTCTTTGGAAAATGAGATAAAAGAGGTCCTGTAACCACTCCTGACGTGTCTGTCTGTACTAGAGACTACAAGTACTGCTCATGCGAGAACAATTCTAGAGCATCTTTAACTCTATGTTGTGCAGTTTCTTTTTAATTCCTGCTAGAAGTTATGAACGACTTGCTAACAGTCTGCAATAAAGGTCCATCTGGGTTTTACCAGTTAGGGGCAAATTCACAATTTACCCCCAACTGCAAAATAGCGTCTGCAGCAGTTTACAGTGAGAACTGGACAAAAGACAGAGAGGATGAAGATGGAGGCCCACATGACCCTGGGAGGATGACAGCCTGTGAGTCAGTCAGGGGCAGGATTTTGGCAGGGCCTCTGGCTGGAGAGACATCATTTCTAAGTGTAGCTTGTGATCTGAGAGCATAGTTCTTGGCTGTGTCTGCCAAAAAGTAATTACAGACACAAGCCAGTAATCTAGGTGTGGTACGGAGAGTATAGGGATAGTAGAGGGACATATTTAATTAGATAGATCAGGGTTTTATCAGGGAAAGCATAGGAAGGGAAGCGCTGTTCACTCAGGGTTTTGTGGTTCATTCAGCATCTGGCTATTAGGTTCATGTTGCACTGCAAATTCTGCAATCAACAAAATCCAGCAACAATCTCATTTTTTTCCAGTAGAGTTGAGCGAACTTGTATTTTAAGTTCGGCGTCCAAAGTTCGGGTTCGAGTTATCTTAGAATCCCCTTATGGATTTTCTACCAGGGACCATAACGGAATTTGGAATCCAAATTCGCGCAACCGTCCTTCACTGCTCTTCTTCCTTCTTCTCCTCCACACAGAGCACAAGAGCTCCGCCCCTCATGTCACATGATCATTATACCAGGCCCTTTACCACCTCTTATCCAATCCAGTACTGAGCCACGCCCCCTGCACTGATCACATGCCGGTGACGTCACCCCAGGTCCTTAGTGTTGTCCAAAGTTCAGGTTCATCGAAGACTCCCCTCATGGATTCAAAATTCCATTATGGTCCGTAGTAGCGGAATCCATAACAGGATTCTTCGATAACCCCAACCCGAACTTTGGACGCCGAACTTAAAATACAAGTTTGCTCAACTCTACCAGCCAGCTCAACTTTCTACATTTCATGTGTTTATAAGCTTATTGCCAGCACCTCCAGCAACAGCATCAGGGGCGTAACTATAGGGGAAGCAGGGGAAGCGGCTGGTTTGGGGACCTGACCCAGAAGGAAGGGGGCGGCATGAAAGGAAGGGGTTGTGAAAACATTACTGGGGGAGGGGGACCCATTCAAAAATTTGCTGTGGGGCCCAGTCATTTCTAGTTACGCCACTGAACAGCATCAATAGCAGACATTCTGCTGCAAATGCACTCTATTGTGTCAAGATAGCATGTAGTTTTAGAGAACGCATTGTACTGCAATAACTGCATTGATATAGCAGTTTCACATAACACATTGTATTGCGTCAAGATAATATGCAGCATGAGTGAACACATTGTACTGTAAAAAAGCTACATTAACCCTTTCCTGACCGCCTCCCATAAGCAGCGAGCGCTATAGCCACAGAGTACCTGCTGTTTTAAACAACAGATGCCCGGGGCTAATGTATGGATTCGACAATAACGTCAATCACACACATTTAACCCATCAAATGCCGTGGTCAAACGTGACCACAGCATCTGGAAGGTCAAAAACCTAGGGTGTGCGCTCTTGGCCATGCACCAGCTTCCCCTAGCGAGAATTGGGGTAGCCAAATGCTGCCTCACATAAGTTCCTATAGAGAGCCTGTCGGTGGCAGGGCTGCATAGGAAAGTGTAATTCTCATTGCGTCTGTAAGAGAAGCAATCTAATGATTGCTTGTTCAAGTTCCTTAGGGAAACTATTAAAAATAGTTTAAAAAAAGTATTCAAAAATATTAACCCTTTCAAGCCCGGAGTTTTTTGTGCATTTTCATTTTCTGCTACCTGCCTTCCCAGAGGCATAACTTTTTTATTTGTCTGCTCACATAGCCATATAAGGGCTTTTTTTTTTGCGGGACAAGTTGTACGTTACAACGCCACCATTTAATATTGCATAAGATGTAGTGGGAAGCGGTAAAAAAATTCAAAATGGGGTGTAATTGCAAAAAAAAAAGCAATTCCGCCACAGTTTTACGGGTTTTTTATTTGTAACGTTCGATGTGCGATAAAACTGACCAACTTTTATTCTAAAGGTCAGTACAAAACCGGTCATACCTTATATGTATAGTTTTTTTTTATTTTTTTTTCGCCATATTTTGACCCCTATAACATTTTTGTATTTATGTGTACCGAGCTGAATGAGCTAATTTTTGCGGGGCGATCTGAACTTTTCATTGATACCATTCTGGGGTGTGTATGGCTTTTTAATCACTTTTTATTTAATTTTTTGTAGAAAATGAAGCAACCAAAAACAGGGAATCTGCCATTTGGACACTTTTTTCCGTTTTGCTGTTTGCCGTATGGGGAATATATTTCTATATTTTTATACTGTGGGCGTTTTGGCACATTGCGACCCATGATGTGTATTTTTTTAATTTTTTTTGTTCTTTTATTTTTATTTTGGAAAAAGGGGGGTGATTTAAATTTTTATGTTTTTTTATTTATTTATTTTTAACTTTTTTTTTTGCACTTTTTTATAGTTCCCATAGGGAACTATACCATGCAATCATCTAATTGCGATTATCATAGACCAATGCACTTGCATTGGAATCTATGATGATTTCACTACTTTCCTATGGAGCCCTATTACAGGCAAGGGCTCCATAGGAAATACTCTGCAGCAGCCTTGTGTCATTCATAAAGACAGGGGCTGCTGCATACACGATCCGGCTCCTCCGATCGCCACATGATCGTCCGGTTGCAGACATTAGCCTCAGGTCAAACGGCAAAACAAAGAAAAAGTCAAAAAGGAAGATTCTCCGTTTTTTAGTGTCTTCACCTATCACATAAAATTCTATAAAAAGTGATGCAAAAGTCATACACACCCTAAATACTATCAATGAAATATACAAATCACCCCACAAAAAATGAGCCCTTATACAGCTCCATACAAATACAAATAAAAAAAATTATGGGGGTCAGAATATGATGATGCAAAGAAAAAAATTATGTTTTTCCAAAGGTTTTTTTTATTTTTGTTTTCAGTATTAAAATGTAAGAAAAACTATACACATGTGGAATCATTGTAATCATACTGACCTGCAGAATGAAAATAACAGGTCAATTTTACTGTATAGGAGACACAGTAAAAACAAAAGCCATAAAACTGTGGTGGAAATGGCTTTGAGAATGCTGGGAGTAAAAAATTAAAATGGAAAATCACCCAGTCTTGAAGGGGTTAAAATATAAGTTAAAAAAAGAATAATAAAAAAAAAAAAAAAAGATGTACAAAAAGAAGTAAAAAAAAATGCCATCACTAACAGAAACTGTCACTTGAAGACCTGCCTAGGAGGATGAGGGGGTGAGGCCTCACTACACATTGTGGTCTGGCACTTGGATATACTACATATTAGTAAGTTTTTCTGTCTGAGTGCTCAGCCATAATGGCATATAGTGTGCAGGATCACATCATTACTATCAATTGTAGAGCAGTGTAGTGTATAGTGAGGCACCGCGCCCTGCCCCCTAGGCAGCTCTGCAAGTGGTGGCAACCTGTCCTGCTCACATTATAGTAGAGGTTTCTTGTGGCCATTTTAAATCATTCATGGAGAACCCCTTTAATATAGCAGTTTCATTCCATGCTTTGTATTACCATTGTAAATTGTCAATACTAGTGTGCATTGTGTTTGCACAAGGGGAAGGACATTTAATTGCACCTCTGTCTTTAAATTTTAATAAATGCTTGCAATTTCACTAGTAAAATTTAACAATCTGTGTGTATACCAAGCCAGCATCCAAAAGTCAGAATGTGAATAGTAGGGGAAACAGCGGTAGCAGGATCAGCCATCTAGCAGTAGTGGTGGCAGCAGGTCACAGTTCTTTCCCATTTCCATTAGGCGTCACAATATTCTTGAGGACAAAGAGGATGAGATTGTGGACCGGATGGCTCTCTCCCTCAGTCACATCAGGATGATGTGGATGACACCTTTGAGTCTGACACCATGCCTTGGAGCCAGAGTTTACAGTATTCCTCCTTCTCCTCCTCTTTTTGGTCCCAAAGAGACACCTTTCAGTTTCATAGTAGAGCATTTTTTTTTTTTTTCTAAGAGGATGCAACAAAACCCCCTGTGCTATGGAAGATATTCAAGATAGTCTTGATCCCTATTGTGAGAAGCATCAGCTTCAGCATTTGGACTACCATTAGGAGGTTCAGGCGGAAGGGACCCCATGTGTAGCTATGTTGATGGTGGTGGTAGTAGTAGCACTTAAAGCCATGGTGTTTTTGGTAGAGGCAGTGATAGCGACAGTGGCACTCAGGGAGAATACAGAGGAGGGAATCAGAAGGGAGCCAAGGAGCCCACAATGACATGTCACAGTCTGACAAAAGATGTGGAGAGGGTGAGGACTATGATAATGACTGCATGTTGGACAGGACATTGGAGCTAGATCGGGGGGCTGAGGAGGTGACATCAGAGGAGAAGGGTGGTGGCGAAGGTGGCATTAAAGGCAATGTACAGAGGCAATGTATTGCCAAAAACTCCCAAAATCTGTAGAATGAAAGTAAGCCATGGCTTCATAGGTATATCAAGGCTCTATTACAGCACATGACACGGCATCATCGGATACTGTGGGAAAATAGAATTGGCCAGCATTCTGAATCAGAGCAAGTCTGTTTCCTATTCCTCATCTCCTTTGTGGCAGCCAGGCTGCTTACCCAAGCAGTACACTGTCCTTGTCATTATCGGCTTCTTCTCCTGCTCAGAACCTGCCTCCTCCTTGTCCTCTCCTCAATCATGAGACATCCTTAATAGAATGTGTGGCCCTGAGAAAACTATTTGCAACCAGCAAGCAGCTTGTGTGCAAGCTGAACAACCAACTGGCCAAGTTGCTGCAGGTGCAGTTGCTGAAGTATCACTTAGTTGTTGTAATTTGGGCACAGTTCTGCACCTTCCTCAAAACTGAATTAAGGCATTATTTTTGGACACTGCTTTTTCTGACACTACTATCTATGTGTGTAAACTGGGTCAAGCATCTGCTACTGATAAGGCATAATTTTTAGAATACTTGTTGAGAACGAGCCACTGTTTTTTCTAATAACCCTATGTGTGTTTAAACACCATCTGCCCCAATAAGGGACAAGTTTTGGAACGTTTTTTTAATTTTAAAAAGCATAACAAATGCAATGGTACAGAGTGTTTTTAAAAACATTGTTTGATAACACCGTCAATCATGCACTTACCCATAGCTATATATATCACTGTCACTCTGAAGTTATATGATATTGCTGTCATTGCATTAAAGAGCTTAAAATGGACAAGAGAGAGAGCAAAAATATAAAAAAAAAGAGAGAAAGACTAGAGAAAATCTGAGTTAGTCTACTTTAACACTCGCGTTTTGGCTTTACGTTTGTGAGATCCGTTCAGGGTTCTGACAAGCGGTCCAAAACTGATCCATTTACATTCACAATGTAAGTCAATGGGGAGGGATCCGTTTTCACTGACACAATCTGGCACAATAGAAAACGGATCCATCCTCCATTGACTTTCAATGGTGTTCAAGACGGATCCGTCTTGGCTATGTTCTGAACGGATGCAGACGGCTGTATTATCTGAACGGATACGTCCGTGACAGATCCGCACAAAGTGCGAGTGTGAAAGTAGGCTTATTAAAGACCTCCGAATCAGAAATTCTCTCATATCTATCTCAGAAAGTGGGGACCACCTTTAAAGGAACATGAAGGGAGACCAGTGGAAAGGAAAAAACAGCGGGCTTTAAGTATGTTGACTTAGGTTTGGACAGGAGAGTTGCTTTAAGTGTGGAACGACAGTTTTATAGTGTACACAATACAGTGGGACCAACTTATTGTTATAGTGTTTGGGGAAGATTTATAAAAAAAGAAAACTGGGTTAAGTGTCCATAGCAGCCAATCAGATTGATAATTTAATTTTCCAAATGAGCTCTGAAAAATGAAATGTGGAATCTGCTTGGTTGCTATGGGCAAGAAAGCGAGTTTTCCTTCACTAAAGTGTTGAGAAATCTCCTCTTTTGTCTTTTAATCCTTCATTGTACAGTGATTGCAACTATATTTCCTGATTGATGTTATACTATAGCAGCTGTTCATCATGATATTTTTGAAAAATTTCTCTTGACAAATGGTATACTATGCATTTTGTGTAACAAAGCCAATTAAAAGCATTTAACTTGGAGCACTACCGTAGAAATTCTTACTTGGAGTGTTACTGTATGAAGTCTTACTTGGATCACTACCGTATAAAACTTGGAGGTACATGAATCGCTGCTGTATGAATTCTTACTTGGACTACTGCCATATGACTTCTTACTTGTAGTCCTGTCATATAATTCTAAGGCCTCATGCACACGACCAATGTTTCGGTCTGTGTCCGAGCCGCATATTTTGTGGCTCGGGCGTGGACCCATTCACTTGAATGGGGCCACAAAAGATGCGGACAGAACTCCGTGTGCTGTCCGCATCCATTGCTCCGTTCCGTGGCCCCGCAAAAAAAATAGAGCATGTCCTATTCTTGTCCGTTTTGCGGACAAGAATATGCATTTCTACAATTGTGGAATGGAACGCGGAGCAGCTTCTGTGTTTTGCGGATCTGCAGTTTACGGACCGCAAAACACATACGGTTTGTGCATGAGGTCTAACTTGGATTGCCTCCATCCTTTATTCATATGATGCTAATATGGAGCATTACATCAATAAAGAATTAAGTTCCTCAGTGCTCTTGTAGGGTACTTTCACACAACGACATTTGTCGCGCGACAATAAGTTGCACTATTGTCGCATGACAATTTTTATAATGGGAGTCTATGGTGTCGCATTTCGACATGCTGCGATTGCGATGCGACAGTCGCAAAAAAATCCATTCAAGATGAATTTTTCTGTGACTGTCGCGTTGCAGTCGCAGCATGTCGCAATGCGACACCATAGACTCTCATTATAAAAATTGTCGTGCGGCAGTGGTGCGACAAAATGTCGTCGTGTGAACGTACCCGTAGTCTGACTTCAGATTTCCTCTGTCCACATATATTAGCACTCCAAGGAAGAGTTTTTTTACTGGCTTTGTTACACATCATTTGGATAATAGAATATTACTCAAAGTTTATTCCTACTGTCAACTTTGCACCATAGTCACCTTAAGAATAACTCTACACAAGCTAATAATTGAGTTGTGCCTTTCAGTTTCATAGTAGGGCATCTTTTTTTTCCCCAAGATGCAACAAAACCCCCTGTGCTATGGATATTCAAGATAGTCTTCCTGTTGATCCCTATTGTGAGAAGCACAAGCTAATAATTGAGTTGTGCCGCCACGGGCACACAACGTTCATGTGCAAGAGGCCTTATTGTAAGCATATTACACATTTTGAAATGGCTGTATTGCCCTCAATATGAAAAATAAAATAAGAGTCTTGCAGTTATGACACCTTCGAATGACTAATAGAAACAAAGGAAATGTTGTTAAACAGCAAGCTTCCGAGAAAACTTAGTCAATGTCAATCACCTACACAATCTTACAAACCTGTTGTTAACATGATTTTTCTTTTAATTCTGTTGGCTTTCAAAGGTAATATGACTGCAGGGCTATTATTTTAAGAGAAACATTTTTAACTGCCTAACATGATATCAAAAGTTAATTCTGGAAGAAAAATCTAAAATCTATCCTGAATTAGAAACCAGTTAACCTGTGGATAGAAAATGACATTTGTAAGTTTCACAGAGCCTACAAACCCAATTTTCAGAGGTTATAAACCAATTTTATGAGCATTGACATTGTTAAAGGGAAGCTCCACCTGAGCATGCCCTTCTCTGTCCCCTCCAACTACTGGCCCTGGCTCCTCCAACTATCTGTCGTGGCTCCTTCCTGTACCATTCAATGTTATCAACTACCACCACCCGATCATTCATGCACAGGAAGTTGAAATTCTTATCAGCCAGCTTCCCCCCACCCCATCATGGACTGCTACAAACCTACCACCCACTTCCCCTCACCCATCGTGAACTACTGCAATCTGATCATGTTCCCCCATAAACTGTGTCGGTAATCCTACCAGCCCATCCATGAACTGTGCTGCGGCTGTAGTCTGATGAGCCAGCCATAGCACCCATACGTGCATATCTGCTGCAGATATTTTGGCAGGATCCTCCATCGCAGAGGAAAGGAATGGTGCATGCAGCTGTATTTTGTCCAGGAAAATGCCTGTACTCACATACTTAGGCTACATGCACACAACAGTTGTTTTTTGCTGCCTCCGTTCCGTTTTTTTGCGGATCCGATGGTTTCCCATTTATTTCTATGGATCCGTTAAAAATGAGGATGCCTCTTCCGTTGCCTGTCCGTGTCCACTGTCCGCATTTCACGTCCGCAAAAAAGATATGGCATGTCCTATTCTTGTCTGCAAAAAACGGTTTGCGGACCCATAGAAGTCAATGGGTCCACAAGAAATGCGGATGACCAACGGAAGCCATCCATTTGTCATCTGGACCTGTTTTTTTGCAGATGGTTGCTTGGAAACCAGGGCACTTGTAAAGATACTTTAACCACGTCCAGACCGCCGTACGCAGGATTGCGTCCTGGCGGCGGTCGGTTTATTCCTCCTGAACTGGCTGGGAGAACAGGATCCTTCCTCAAATTTCAGGAAGAGATCATCGAGAACCTCCTGTATCCAGGAGATTCTGTGGCCCCAACCACCAGTGTAGTGAGCCGTCTACACGAGCGACACTTCCCCAGTGTACCTCAACCCAACCGCCACCCCGAAAAAAATGTCGTGTCTGTAGAAGGAGTGGAATAAGGCGTGACACCCGCTATTTCTGTCCTGACTGTCCTGACCACCCTGCCCTATGCCTAGGGGAGTGTTTCTGGAAGTACCGCACTCAGGTACACTTAGGGACATAGGGACAGCACGACACAGGTAGTTTTTCCACTCAGGCTCCAGGGTCTCTCAGGATACTAGGTTTTGAGAGACCCTAACACATAGGGGTGCTGGTGTGCTACAGCAGAAATGTGAAACGGTAGAAACGTCTCCTTTCACTTGGGATAAAGTGCATAATGTACTTCGCACCATCTCTGTGTGATTTACACTTTACACATTGTCCCATGCGAAAGGAGAGGTTTCTGCAATGAAAATAAAGAGTGAAATGGTTAAAAAAAAAAAAAATTAAACAGGTAGCAAGAAAAAAAAAAAATCTTGAGTTAGTTCAGGTTTTAAAAGTTCAGGTTTTATTCATGTTCAGGTTTTATTCATGTTTTATAAAGTTTGTAACGTTCAAGTTATGAGCCTGCTGCCTGTTTTTTCTTCTTTTTTTTTTTCCCCGTAACCACCCTTTATTTTCCAGGTAGACCAACAGACCAACCGATGAAAACGCTGCAGCACTGATGTGAATTCTGAGATAAGAATTGCGCTGCTGTCAGAAGACACGTGAAGTCGGTGTATGCGGCGCTGCAAGACGAGATTTCTCCTCTGCAGGACAGGTACGTTTGCCCAGGCATATGAGCTGAGGAGAGGTGTTGGAGTTCATATGTAGTGATGTCGCGAACATAAAATTTTCAGTTCGCGAACAGCGAACGCGAACTTCTGCAAATGTTCGCGAACGGGCGAACCGGGCGAACCGCCATAGACTTCAATTGGCAGGCGAATTTTAAAACCCACAGGGACTCTTTCTGGCCACAATAGTGATGAGAAAGTTGTTTCAAGGGGTCTAACACCTGGACTGTGGCATGCCGGAGGGGGATCTATGGCAAAACTCCCATGGAAAATTACGTAGTGGACGCAGAGTCGGGTTTTAATCCATAAATGGCATAAATCAACTAACATTCCTAAATTGTTTGGAATAACGTGCTTTAAAACATCCAGTTTGTGTATACGATCAGGTATGATGTTGTATCGATCAGGTAGTGTAAGGGTTACGCCCGCTTCACTGACATTGACAGACCAAACTCCCTTTTAATGCACCGCAAACAGTTCATTTGCACAACCGCAAACTCCCCATTTGCACAAGGTTGGATACCAAGCTAGCCACGTCCCGGTGATGTCATTGAAGGTTTCTTCCTCCACCCAGCCACGTACAACACCAAGGGTCCCCAAAAGATGAATTGAATAGATTTTTCGAACGGTGAGATGGTTAAAAACGCTGGCTCCCTCCACTCTGTTTTAAACCACGGTCAATGCGTCTGCGCCGTGCAATTTACTGTCACACCCGATATGAGTGGTATTTTCTGTAGTACTATTCTCATCAGTTTAATCCCTCTAACGTCCCCAATCTGGGTGCCATTTATTGAATAGATTTTTCGAACGGGAGATGGTTAAAAACGCTGGCTCCCTCCACTCTGTTTTAAACCACGGTCACTGCGTCTGCGCCGTGCAATTTACTGTCACACCCGATATGAGTGGTATTTTCTGTAGTACTATTCTCATCAGTTTAATCCCTCTAACGTCCCCAATCTGGGTGCCATTTATTGAATAGATTTTTCGAACGGGGAGATGGTTAAAAAACGCTGGCTCCCTCCACTCTGTTTTAAACCACGGTGACTGCGTCTGCGCCGTGCAAATTACTGTCACACCCGATATGAGTGGTATTTTCTGTAGTACTATTCTCATCAGTTTAATCCTCTAACGTCCCCAATCTGGGTGCCATTTATTGAATAGATTTTTCGAACGGGAGATGGTTAAAAACGCTGGCTCCCTCCACTCTGTTTTAAACCACGGTGACTGCGTCTGCGCCGTGCAAATTACTGTCACACCCGATATGAGTGGTATTTTCTGTAGTACTATTCTCATCAGTTTAATCCTCTAACGTCCCCAATCTGGGGGCCATTTATTGAATAGATTTTTCGAACGGGGAGATGGTTAAAAACGCTGGCTCCCTCCACTCTGTTTTAAACCACGGTCACTGCGTCTGCGCCGTGCAATTTACTGTCACACCCGATATGAGTGGTATTTTCTGTAGTACTATTCTCATCAGTTTAATCCCTCTAACGTCCCCGACTCCCCAATCTGGGGGCCATTTATTAAATAGATTTTTTGAACGGGGAGATGGTTAAAAAACGCTGGCTCCCTCCACTGATATGAGTGGTATTTTCTGTAGTATTATTCTCATCAGTTTAATCCCTGTTACGTCCCATATCAGGGATTGCCTTTTGTGAAAAAAATTTAGGCCGGGTACCTTCGACTGCCTTCACAGTGACAGACCAAACTCTCGTACACTAAACTGAATTGATTTCAGGAACCGGGAGATGGAAAAAGCAGCTTGGTCGGTCCTCTTACTCCCAAATTGGGGCACTGCGCGTGCACAGAGCAATGTGCTGTGACACCCTATATGAGTGGTGTCTTAACTAGTACTATTGCTATCAGTTTAATCCCTGTTACGGACCCTATCCGGTCGAATTGATTAACCATTGTCGAATCCCCCATTGACATCCCCCTTATAAGCTGTGTAAAGCATATTTTTTAGTTTGGTTTTGAACTGCTGCATCCTTTCCGACTTTCGGTAATTTGGTAACATTTCTGCCACTTTCTGCTTATACCGGGGTCTAGTAGCGTGGCCACCCGATCGCTTTTGGTCTGATCATAATGAAGCAACGGCCTTATCATCTGGGGTGTGGCAACATTGCCAACACACTTATAGAGGTGATGATGATTGCTTCATTGTGATACGCAAGCCCCTTCACCACAACAAGGTAACGATCACGAAGGGGAATTGACACTTGTATGTGCCTTTTTTTTTGGTTTGTTTTTGCAGCCACAGTGCTGCACCAGAAAAATTAGGCATGTACACATGCCTGAAAAATAATGGCACTGTTGCAGCCGCTATTGTAGCAGCGGCCGGAAAAATTTATGTTTTCCAGGCAGAAAAGTGACTAAAACATTGCGGCTTGAACCCTAGTTGGTGGTGGAGAATTCACGAAAGTCATCCGGTATGCAGACATTAAATACAGCAGCATGGGGACCATTTTAAGGCCATGGCATGTAATCAGGCCTTTGTTAGTCAAACGTATCCCCCACTGTCAGTCCCTTCGGGATCCATGCCTCATTCATCTTTATGAAGGTGAGGTAATCAACACTTTTTTGACCGAGGCGACTTCTCTTGTCAGTGACAATGCCTCCTGCTGCACTGAAGGTCCTTTCTGACAGGACACTTGAAGCAGGGCAGGCCAGAAGTTCTATCGCAAACTGGGATAGCTCAGGCCACAGGTCAAGCCTGCACACCCAGTAGTGAAGGGGTTCATTGCTCCTCAGAGTGTCGATATCTGCTGTTAAGGCGAGGTAGTCTGCTACCTGTCGGTCGAGTCGTTCTCTAAGGCTGGATCCCGAAGGGCTGTGGCGATGAGTAGGACTGAAAAAGCTCCGCATGTCCTCCATCAACAACACATCTGTAAATCGTCCAGTCCTTGCCGCCGTGGTAGGAGGAGGATTACACTCACCTCTTCCCTGTTAGATTCCCGTTGTGCTGTGACATCCCCTTATAAGCTGTGTAAAGCATATTTTTTAGTTTGGTTTTGAACTGTTGCATCCTTTCCGACTTTCGGTAATTTGGTAACATTTCTGCCACTTTCTGCTTATACCGGGGTCTAGTAGCGTGGCCACCCAGTACAGATCGTTCTCCTTTATCCTTTTTATACGTGGGTCCCTCAACAGACATGACAGCATGAAAGACCCCATTTGAACAAGGTTGGATGCAGAGCTACTCATTTCCCGTTCCTCGTCCTCACTGATGTCATTGACGGTCTGTTCTTCCCCCAGCCACGTACAACACCATGGGTCCCAGATAGGTGACAACAACGAGCACCCTGGGGTGCCTGCTGTGATTGGTCTTCCTCCTCCTCAAAGCCACCACATTCCTCCTCTGACTCCTCTTCCTCATACTCCTCTTCCAGCGTTGCTGCAGGTCCGGCAAGCGATGATGACAAGGCTGTTTCTGGTGGTGATGGTGACCACAACTCTTCCTCTTCCTCTTCACGCTCATCTACAGCCTGATCCAGAACTCTTCGCAGGGCACGCTCCAGGAAGAAAACAAATGGGATGAGGTCGCTGATGGTGCCTTCGGTGCGACTGACTAGGTTTGTCACCTCCTCAAAAGGACGCATAAGCCTACAGGCATTGCGCATGAGTGTCCAGTAACGTGGCAAAAATATTCCCAGCTCCGCAGAGGCTGTCCTAGCACCCCGGTCATACAAATACTCGTTGACGGCTTTTTCTTGTTGGAGCAGGCGGTCGAACATTAGGAGTGTTGAATTCCAACGTGTCGGGCTGTCGCATATCAAGCGCCTCACTGGCATGTTGTTTCGCCGCTGAATATCGGAAAAGTGCGCCATGGCCGTGTAGGAACGCCTGAAATGGCCACACACCTTCCTGGCCTGCTTGAGGACGTCCTGTAAGCCTGGGTACTTAGACACAAAACGTTGTACGATGAGATTCAACACATGTGCCATGCACGGCACATGTGACAACTTGCCCAAATTTAATGCCGCCAACAGATTGCTTCCATTGTCACACACCACTTTGCCGATCTCCAGTTGGTGCGGGGTCAGCCACTGATCCACCTGTGCGTTCAGGGCGGACAGGAGTGCTGGTCCTGTGTGGCTCTCTGCTTTCAGGCAAGTCAACCCCAAGATAGCGTGACACTGTCGTATCCGGGATGTGGAATAGCCCCTGGGGAGCTGGGGGAATCAGTTGATGTGCAGCCAGACGCCGCAGCAGAAGAGGACTCAGCCGAGGAGGATATTGAAGAGGATCGAGCAGGAGTAGAGGAGGTGGCAGTAGGTCTGCCTGCAAGTCGTGGTGGTGTCACCAACTCCGCTGCGGAGCCACGCATTCCATGCTTGTCAGCCGTCAGCAGGTTGACCCAATGCGCAGTATACGTGATATACCTGCCCTGACCGTGCTTTGCAGACCAGGTATCAGTGGTCAGATGGACCCTTGCCCCAACACTGTATGCCAGAGATGCCATGACTTCCTTTTCAATGACATGGTAGAGGTTTGGGATTGCCTTTTTGAAAAAAATTTCGTCCGGGTACCTTCCACTGTGGTGTCCCAATAGCGACAAATTTTTTGAAGGCCTCAGACTCTACCAGCTGGTATGGTAAAAGCTGGCGGGCTAAGAGTTCCGTCAAGCCAGCTGTCAGTCGCCGGGCAAGGGGTGACTTTGTGACATTGGCTTCTTATGCTCAAACATGTCCTTGACAGACACCTGACTGTGGGCAGATGAGCAGGAACTGCTGAAGGTGAGAGATGGAGTGGCGGGTGGTTGAGAGGGGGCAGGGAGGACAGCAGTGGTTGACGTGGCTGAAGATGCTGGACCAGGAGGAGCATGGTGGCTTTGAGTTTGTGTGCTGCTTGTACTCATGTGTTGATCCCATAGGCGTTTGTGATGTGAGATCATGTGCCTTCGCAAAGCAGTTGTACCAAGGTGGGTGTTGGACTTCCCACGACTCAGTTTCTTTTGGCACAGGTTGCAAATGGCATTGCTTTTATCAGAGGCAGACACACAAAAAAATGCCACACTGCTGAGCTTTGCAATGACGGCATTCTAGTGGTGGCAACAGCATGCGTTGACTGGCGTGCTGTCTGGCTGACCCCAGGTGCCGATACATGCTGTCTGACTGTGCCACTAACTCCTTGCGACGACCTCCCCTGCTTCCAACTCGTCTCCTCATTCTCTCTGTCTCCCCTTCAGAACTTTCCCCCTCTTCTTCTCTTCGAGCAGGCACCCACGTGGCATCCGTGGACACATCGTCATCATCAACCGCTTCACTTGTATCTGACACCTCAGCAAAGGAAGCAGCAGCGGGTACAACATCATCATCATCATCATCACACTGTACGTCCATGTGTGTAATCCTGCCTGACTGAGACATATCCCCGTAATCTACATCATCTGGCAATAATGGTTGCGCATCACTAATTGCATCCAACTGATGTGTAAATAACTCCTCTGACGGATCAAGTGAAGCGGCTGTGGTGGCTGTGGTGGTAGTGGTGGTGGTGGCGACGGGCGGGTGCGTGGTAACTTGAGAGCAGGTGACCGAGCTGAGCTGGAGGAGGATGGTGCGTCAAGGTTCTTAGCGGAAGCTGTTGAAGATTGGGTGTCCTGTCTAAGCCAGTCAACTACGTCCTCTGAATTTTTCGGGTTCAGGGTACGTGGCCTCTGAAAACTGGGCATTATTCCAGGGACAGTGGAAATCACAGCACCACGACCACGACGGCCCCTGCGGGGTGGCCTGCCTCTGCCTGTCATTTTTTTTTAGATAAGTGGTACTACGCGTGCTAGGTACTGTGCCACCCGGTATGAGTGGTTGGCACTGGCAGTGGGCACACTACAGTCTGTGGAAGTGGGCCTGACACACACTGGCAGCAGGCAAGCAACTGAATTTAGACTACTGTCTAAAAATTAAATGCCTTATTTATCGGCAAGCTACTGTGCCACCCGGTATCAGTGGTTGGCACTGGCAGTGGGCACACTACAGTCAGTGGAAGAGGGCCTGACACACACTGGCAGCAGGCAAGCAACTGAATTTAGACTACTGTCTAAAAATTAAATGCCTTATTTATCGGCAAGCTACTGTGCCACCCGGTATCAGTGGTTGGCACTGGCAGTGGGCACACTACAGTCAGTGGAAGAGGGCCTGACACACACTGGCAGCAGGCAAGCAACTGAATTTAGACTACTGTCTAAAAATTAAATGCCTTATTTATCGGCAAGCTACTGTGCCACCCGGTATCAGTGGTTGGCACTGGCAGTGGGCACACTACAGTCAGTGGAAGCGGGCCTGACACACACTGGCAGCAGGCAAGCAACTGAATTTAGACTACTGTCTAAAAATTAAATGCCTTATTTATCGGCAAGCTACTGTGCCACCCGGTATCAGTGGTTGGCACTGGCAGTGGGCACACTACAGTCTGTGGAGGTGGGCCTGACACACACTGGCAGCAGGCAAGCAACTGAATTTAGACTACTGTCTAAAAATTAAATGCCTTATTTATCGGCAAGCTACTGTGCCACCCGGTATCAGTGGTTGGCACTGGCAGTGGGCACACTACAGTCAGTGGAAGAGGGCCTGACACACACTGGCAGCAGGCAAGCAACTGAATTTAGACTAGTGTCTAAAAATTAAATGCCTAATTTATCGGCAAGCTACTGTGCCACCCGGTATCAGTGGTTGGCACTGGCAGTGGGCACACTAAAGTCAGTGGAAGAGGGCCTGACACACACTGGCAGCAGGCAAGCAACTGAATTTAGACTACTGTCTAAAAATTAAATGCCTTATTTATCGGCAAGCTACTGTGCCACCCGGTATCAGTGGTTGGTACTGGCAGTGGGCACACTACAGTCAGTGGAAGTCAGCCTGACACACACTAGCAGCAGGCAAGCTAACCGAAATTAGATTAAAGTGTAAAAATTAAATGCCTTTTTTGATGCAAAGTCCTATGCCACACGGGATGACAGGGGTGGGCACTGGCAGTGGGCACACTACAGTCAGTTGAAGTCGGCCTGACACACACTAGCAGCAGGTGAGCAGCTGAAATTACACTAAAGTGTAAAAATTAAATGCCTTTTTATGCAAAGTCCTGTGCCAGCCGGTATGAGTGGTGGACACTGGCAGTGGGCACACTACAGTCAGTGGAAGTCAGCCTGACACACACTGGCAGGCAACTAACCTTAGATTAAAGTGTAAAAATTAAGTGCCTTTTTTAAGCAAAGTCCTATGCCACACGGGATGACAGGGGTGGGCACTGGCAGTGGGCACACTACAGTCAGTTGAAGTCGGCCTGACACACACTAGCAGCAGGTGAGCAGCTGAAATTACACTAAAGTGTAAAAATTAAATGCCTTTTTTATGCAAAGTCCTGTGCCAGCCGGTATGAGTGGTGGACACTGGCAGTGGGCACACTACAGTCAGTGAAAGTCAGCCTGACACACACTGGCAGGCAACTAACCTTAGATTAAAGTGTAAAAATTAAGTGCCTTTTTTTAAGCAAAGTCCTATGCCACACGGGATGACAGGGGTGGGCACTGGCAGTGGGCACACTACAGTCAGTTGAAGTCGGCCTGACACACACTAGCAGCAGGTGAGCAGCTGAAATTACACTAAAGTGTAAAAATTAAATGCCTTTTTATGCAAAGTCCTGTGCCAGCCGGTATGAGTGGTGGACACTGGCAGTGGGCACACTACAGTCAGTGGAAGTCGGCCTGACACACACTAGCAGCAGGCAAGCAGCTGAAATTACACTAAAGTGTAAAAATTAAATGCCTTTTTTATGCAAAGTCCTGTGCCAGCCGGTATGAGTGGTGGGCACTGGCAGTGGGCACACTACAGTCAGTGGAAGTCAGCCTGACACACACTGGCAGGCAACTAACCTTAGATTAAAGTGTAAAAATTAAATGCCTTTTTTTGATGCAAAGTCCTGTACCACACGGAATGACAGGGGTGGGCACTGGCAGTGGGCACACTACAGTCAGTGGAAGTCAGCCTGACACACACTGGCAGGCAACTAACCTTAGATTAAAGTGTAAAAATGAAATGCCTTTTTTTGATGCAAAGTCCTGTACCACACGGAATGACAGGGGTGGGCACTGGCAGTGGGCACACTACAGTCTGTGGGCCTGCAGCTCCTCACACACAGGCAGGCCAGGCAACTGCAATATGTATATAAAGGAAAAAAAAAAGCAGACTAATGTTGCAGCCCTAAAAAGGGCTTTTTGGGGTGCTGTCAGGACGCTGTCCTTACAGCAGAGATCAGATGAGTCTTTCAGGACTGGAGTGGACACTGAATTCACTAGCCTAGCTATCAATTTCCCAATTAAATCAGCAGCTACTACACTCTCCTTCCTCTCACTAAGACTGCAGCTTCAGAATGAATCTAAAATGGATGCTGTGCAGGAGGTGGGAGGGTCTGGGAGGGAGGGTATGCTGCTGATTGGCTGGAATGTGTCTGCTGACTGTGAGGTACAGGGTCAAAGTTTGCTCAATGATGATGTATAGGGGGCGGACCGAACATCGCATATGTTCGCCCGGCAGAGGCGAACGCGAACAAGCTATGTTCGCCGGGAACTGTTCGCCGGCGGATAGTTCGGGCCATCTCTATTCATATGCTTTGGCAAACACTTTGTATCAAAAATCTGGCAAAGATGTCTTCCTCCACACCGATGGATTGATCGATGTGAATGGAGAAATCACGTTTGCCAGGACATAGGAACTGAAGTGGGTATGGATGTTTGGGCGGAGCCCCTATGTCCTGGCAATCACCAGGCCCCTCTTTTTTTCTTGCATATTTTTTGGCAGAGATTTTTTCATCCACATCAATCGATGCAAATGGAGAAATCTGTGCCGTTCAGTTTTACTTTCAGCCCAGAGGCTGAACGGGAAAAAAATCTCATTACCCGTATGCTCAATATAAGGAGAATAGCAGAAACTCCTAATGCTGGCCATACGTGTAATGATTGCGGAGACCCTCAAATGCCATGGCAGTACAAAAACCTCACATGTGACCCCATTTTGGAAAGAAGACACCCCAAGGTATTCGCTGAGGGGCATATTGAGTCCATGAAAGATGTAATTTTTTGTCACAAGTTAGCGGAAAGGGAGACTTTATGAGAAAAAAACAAAATAAATCAAATTCCGCTAACTTGTGCCAAAAAAAAAATCTTCTATGAACTCGCCATACCCCTCACAGAATACCTTGGGGTGTCTTCTTTCTAAAATGGGGTCACATTTGGGGTATTTATACTGCTCTGGCATTTTAGGGGCACTAAAGCGTGAGAAGAAAAATGCGTAAAAATGCCATCCTAAAAGGTACTTATTGGAATTGGGGCCCCTTTGCTCATCTTGGCTGCAAAAAAGTGGCACACATGTGGTATCGCCGTACTCTGGAGAAGTAGGGAAATGTGTTTTGGGGTGTATTTTTACATATACCCATGCTGGGTGTGAAAAATATCTCTGTAAATTGACAACTTTGTATAAAAAAATGGAAAAAGTTGTCATTTACAGAGATATTTTTAACACCCAGTATGGGTATATGTAAAAATACACCCCAAAACACATTGCCCTTCTTCTGCCGAGTACGGCGATACCACATTTGTGGCACTTTTTCGCAGCCAAGATGCGCAAAGGGGCCCTAAATCCAATGAGTACTTTTAGGATTTCACAGATTTCACAGGACATTTTTACGCATTTGGATTCCAAACTGTTTCTGACGTTTAGGGGCCCCTAAAATGCCAGGGCAGTAAAAATACCACACAAGTGACCCCATTTTAGAAAGAAGACACCCCAAGGTATTCTGTGGTATATAGTGGAATATAAGACTTTGTAAAAAAAAAAAAAAAAAAATTCAATTTCCGCAAACTTGTGCCAAAAAATAAAAACTTCCATGAACTCACTATGCCCATCAGTGAATACCTTAGGGTGTCTACTTTCCGAAATGGGGTCATTTATGGGGTATTTCTACTGTCTGGGCATTGTAGTACCTTAGGAAACAGGACAGGTGCTCTGAAAGTCAAAGTGCGGAAATTCACTTTTTTGCACCATAGTTTGTAAACGCTATAACTTTTACTCAAACCAATAAATATACACTTATTGCATTTTTTTTTATCAAAGACATGTAGAACAATAAATTTAGAGAAAAAATTATTTAGAAATGTAGGTTTATTTGACAAATTTCTTCAACAGAAAGTGAAAAATGTCATTTTTTTGCAAAAATTTTATCAAAAAAAGTAAAATATCCAAAAATGTAAAAATGTCAGCAAGAATGAAATACCACCAAATGAAAACTGTATTAGTGAGAAGAAAAGGAGGTAAAATTCATTTAGGTGGTAAGTTGCATGACGGCGCAATAAACGGTGAAAGTAGTGTAGTGCGGAATTGCAAAAAGTGGCCTGGTCATTAAGGGTGTTTAAGCTACGGGGGCTAAAGTGGTTAAGAAACTGGTTCAAGCCTTCCGTTTATTTTTCGGATCCGCAAAAAAAACGGAAGACATACAGAAACACAACCTACAAAATTTGCCTCCTCAACTTCACACCTCAACTGCTATAGAACCTCATAATACACACCTCAACTGCTATAGAACCTCATAATACACAACTCAACTGCTATAGAACCTCATAATACACACCTCATCTGCTATAGAACCTCATAATACACACCTCAACTTCTATAGAACCTCATAATATACACCTCAACTGCTATAGAACCTCATAATACACATCTCAGCTGCTGCAGAACATCATAATACACAACTCAGCTGCTGCAGAACATCATAATACACACCTCAGATGATTTAGAATCTCATAATACACAATAAAGCTGCTGCAGAATATAACAATATACACATCATCGGATGCAGAACCTCATAATACACACCTCAACTGCTGCAGAACATAAGAACACACACCTCAGCTGCTGCAGAACATTATAATACACACTTCAACTTCTGAAGAATCTCATAATACACACCTCAGCGGTTGCAAAACATAACACGCCACCTCAGCTACTGCAGAATATCATAATACACATCTCAGCTGCTGCAGAACATCATAATACACCCCTCAGCAATTGCGGAACATCATAATGCGAGGCTACAAAACACATAAGGCTTTGATCACATCTGTGCTAGGGGCCACCATCGCAGATCAGGTCATAAATGCTGGACAATTTTTTTTAGCATGCCAGGCTCCATGATGGAAACCCATCAGATCTCATCATAATCAACGAGATCCACTTGGTGTTGTCATTCATGATGTGCTAGATCCGGCATTACCGCAATTTCTGTTGTTGTGCTCCTATGACAAAACAGCATAGTAAAAGTCATTAGCACAGATGTGAACTAAGTCAAATAAACATGTCAGATGCTGCTGAACATCATAATAGTGACAGGAGAACTACAACTCTCATCATGACCAGGTTGTTGTTATTATTGGAAGTTAGAGGACAATACATGGATAGGGTAAAAGAGGAGAAAAACTATAACTCTCAGCATGCCCAGTTATTATGGGGCATCAGGAAACATTATAGGGAGGTAGGTATAAGAAGTGAGAACTAAAACTCTCAGCAAGGTCAGAGTGTTATTATAGGGCATCAGTGGACATCATTGGAGGGGATATAAAAGGATAAATCTACAACTCCCGGTATTTCTGTAACGGGGAGCCGGTGACACGCTTCCTCCCTGATGCATCTGTGCAGGAGCGAGGACGCGGCCTGCGTCCTCATCTCCATGGGGACCAGGGGGCAGGGAGGACCTGGCTGCTCACACCTCCTCAGAGCGGCCGGCATCCTCTTAGCTGAAAGAGTTAACTGAGCGCGGATCACAATGAATCGGCGCTCAGATGGTTTGGGCTGGACTTAGGTCACGTGACGCTGGCCACGTCATGTGACCCACTTGTTCTGCTATTTAAACAGGCACCAAAAATTACAATAAAATGTAAAAAAGATGTCTCAAACCACACAGTTCTTTTCTAGCGCAGCAGGTCTTTTAGTGAGGTAGATCCGGTTTCACTTTCATAACATTTCTAACAGGAAGACCGCGCAGCTTTTAACTCCTTCCCGGGGATTAAAAATCGAGTAGGATCCAGAAATCGCGTCTTTAAATGCATCCGATCACTGAATTCCCGGTCACTTTCATGTGTCACCTCCTAGATCTCAAATAAGAGGGCTTGACATAGTGAAGTACCGCCACAAATAGCCTTTAAAAGTATTTTATTATACTCACAAAGGTGTAAAATTTCCACGCATATAAAATCAATGCTGCATGCTCGCCCGACCCGAGTTTCGCCTGTATTTGCTTCGTCAGGAGCAGACCCTTATTCTACCACTCAGCTAAATTGTTATTTTAAGACATGAAGGTGAGTCAATCCAGGAAATTTCTAGAATTTTGAATGAATCAAACGTTAAGATGAAACTGGCTCTCATGAGGACTGATCCAAAAATTTATGACCTCTGCTACAAGGGTAAGTCCATTAGAGTTACCAGTCTCAGAAACTGCAAATTAACAGCACCTCAAATTAGAGCTTACATAAATGCTACAGAGATGAAGTACCAGACACATCTCAACAGCAACTATTCAGAGGAAACTGCAAGAATTAGGCCTTTATGGTGGATTTGCTACAAAAAAGTCACTACTGAGGAATAACAACAAAAAGAAGAGAATTTGTTAGGCCAAAAAATAAACATTACACCAATGGAAATCTGTACTTCAGCCTGATGATTCAAAATGTAGGACTTTTTTATTCCAACCGCCATGTCTTTGTGAGATGCAGTAAAGGTGAGTCGATAGTTTTAACATGTGTAGCTCCCACCATGAAGCCATGAAGCATGGAGGAGAGGGTGAGATGGTGTGGGGGTGCTTTGCAGGTGACACTGTTGGTGATTTATTCAAAATTCAAGGCACACTTAATCAGCATGGCTGCCACAGCATTCTGCACTGACATGCCATCCCATCTGGTTTGTATTAAGTGTTATTTGTTTTTCAAAAGGACGTTGATCCCAAACACACCTCCAGGCTATGTAAGGGCTATTTGACCAAGTAGTAGAGTGATCAAGTGCTGTATCAGATGACATTGTCTCTACAATCACAAGACCTTAACCCAATTGAGATGGTTTGATGAGTAGGACCTCAGAGTGCAGGAAAAGTAACCAAGTGCTCAGCACCTCTGTAAACTTCTTGTAGACTGCTGAAAAACCATTCACAACAAATACCTTATAAAGCTGATTGAGAGAATGCCAAAAGTGTGTCATTTGAAAGGAAAGCTAATGTGAATATCCTTCCCAGAAACTCAAAAGGTATGCAAATTAGCTTTCCTTCCAAAAAGAAAAGAACGTTAAGCCTCTCTGATGCTAGCAGAAGTAAGAAATACTAATTTGCATATTTTTTCCCAGAAACCCAGAGCAGTGTTGCTTGACCTACAATACTCCTCACGCATACTAGGTGCTCTCCATAATGAGAAAGAATAGCAAGAGTACTCCCCCAGACCCCGACAAAGCCTCTCAGCTAGTTAGGCAATTTTTTTAAAAATCTGCTTTGATAAAGGATAATCACCTGGAAAGAGCTGTTTTGCTTTATGACCTGTTTAAAAGGCTGAGTGCTGACTTTGTATAGCAGCGTTATAGCTGATGGTGTACGATAGTTAGTTTTATTAACTTTTTGTATGGAAAACTAGAATATATTAAGAGATTAGGAATTCTTCCCAAATTTCTTCCTATTGGATGAATCAGAGAAGAGACTCATGTGTAAAAATGCATTGGAAAAGAGATATCCAAGCCACTGCTCATTCCAAAAGGACAAGAGTACCAACTAACCCTGCATTGATAACTGAGTATCTTAAGAAAAAAACTGCACTACTTAGCTAAGTGGCCTTTGTCAGGGTCTTTAGGGTGCTCTTTTCCATTAGGGAGACCACTGAGTATGACTAGTATGCATGATGAATATTGTAGTATGGCCAATGCTGCTTTGCATTTATGGGAAAAATATATGCAAATTTGCATATCTTAGTTTTACTGGCACCATATAAACTTAATGTTCTTTTCTTTTTGGAAGGAAAGCTAATTTGAATACCTTTCCCAGAAACGCCAAATTATCTTTCCTACATGAAAACGGTGATTGAACAATTGAAGCTACCTCCAGGCGAAAATCTTATTATTCACTGATTGAACATTTCAAGGTCTCTCCACCCCCCCCCCCCCCCAACCCTCCTCCCGTCTCTCCTCTCTCTTTTTTGGCTTTAAACATCTCTGTGTTGTTGTTTTTTTTTTATAGAGGCACAGGTGTTTGACTGCTAGGACCTCAGATAATCAGTGGCAATCTGTGGTGGATCCTGGCAGGGTCCAATTCCCCTGCAATGCTACCACTGAAGAAACCAAGCATTACATAATGACATTGAAATTGATTGTGTGTGTAATGCTTAGAGAGGCACTCTTTGTAATAGCTCTGGCTAATTCATGATGGTCCTGAAAGAATGATCCCCTCTACTATGAATTAATAGGATATCTGAAAATTGGTCAATCACTTTACATTCATTACAATAGAGTAATAGAGTATTACTAGAGTACTGCATTCAATAATACACTATTTTTAAACACAATATTCTAGTAATAATGTTTTTTCTTTAGAAGAAGCAAAAATATTGTTTCAGCAAGTAAAAAACCAAATCACATCTGGGTATTCAAATTAAATACTGTTGTTTCAGCAGTAGATCCACATAATCAACTGTGGGATGGTCAAACATAATCAAACCTGATAGCTCAGCCCATCCATCAGCCTGGAATGATTATCCAAGAAGCAAACCAGAAATGTTTCCATTCGCCTTTTGGTGTCAGACTTGTTAATTGATTCAAGTTACTTATGATAAGCGGACATGCCTCTCAAGTAAAATCAGTCTGTTTGTTTATGGCTGTGTATCCATGGAGGCTTGAAATGAGGTGAAAATGACCCCCTAACATAAAATAAGCCCATGTTAAGAAGTGTTCTAAGAATTACATGAAATGTAGCTAAAAGAAAGTAAATTAGAAGAATTACGGGAATTGCAAATTATGCAGTGTCAGTCTGGCCCACCAGAAAACTAGATAATCATCTGGTGGGCCCAGGCCCTAATACAATAATAGGATCCAAAGATCCAGTAAAGATAACCCCTTTTGGAGGTAAGTTAAAGCCAATCACTTGCCATTAACATCTATTTTTATAGGATAATTCACAAATACCCTATTAGATCATTTCGATGATACATTTAAACAATTGTTTAAGATACAATTAAGTGAAAATATATACATGCCCTGTATAGATTGGGTGGGCCTCAAAATCATTTCCTCTGCTGGGCCCAAAGAACCCCAGTCCAATTATGTACAAGATAGTGTTATAACAATGCTGCAAGCCATATCACCTATAGTCTGTGACTATCTCACCTCTATGACACACTTGAAGAAATTTTGCTCAGTTGACAGGCTTAGAGAGGGGGAGCATCACTGGAGTGAGAGAAGAAGGATGGCCATTTTGGTGAATTACCTGCCATCTTCGCCATTTCTGACCTAGCTGTTAGGAGGTGTTGGGAATAGTGGTAACATGAGGGCACATACACATGACGAACAGGCTCTGGATGGCCCAGACAGTACACTAGTAGAGAGGATTGTTTGATCCAACAAAAAGCATGAGCAGCTCCCACAGTTTAATTGTATACCATCCAAACACAAGTGGCAACTTTATTACACACCCCTGTCTCTGGCCTGACCATTTGCAGGCACTTAACAGGAGAAAATTTGATGTCATGGCATCCATTATGTGTCCTGCCATTTACAGCCGGAAACCATCTCCTTTGTTTGCAGTCATGTCGTGGCCAATGGACCTGGACTGCAACATACTGGAACTATATCATCTTTATCAACGAATCAGGGTTCTGTTTGGGAGCCCACAACAGTCACGTTTGAGTATGTGAGGTCTTGTGTTGCAGTCTATTGTAAAAATATAGTTTTTCCCTATCATTCTGCACTCAAAACCCTATAATAACAAAGTAAAAATAAGAATGTTTTACTCAGGACTTAATTGAAGCAGCTCCAGTCTACAGTCTTCATTGGAATTATGGAACAAGGTTTGTACACCTGGATCTGGGGATTTTCTGCCATTCTTCTCTGCAGATCCACTCAAGCTCTATCAAGTTGGATGGGGATTGTCGGTGGAGATTCATTTTCAGGTCTCTCCAAAGGTGTTCGATTCTGTTCAAGACAGGGCTCTGGATGGGCCACTCAAGAACATTCACAGAGTTGTCCCTATGCCACTCATGTGTTATCTTGGCTGTGAACCTTCTGCAAAGTCTGAGGTCAGAAGCACTCTGGATCGAGTTCTCATTAAGAATATCTCTGTACTTTTCTCCATTCAGCATTCCCTCAACCCTGACCAGTTTCCCTGTTCCAGCTCCTGAAAAACACCCCCCACGGCATGATGGTGAAACCACGATGCTTCACTGTAGGGATGGTATTGAGCAATGGATGAGCAGTGCTTGGTTTCCTCCAAACATGAGGCTTATAATTGAGGCACAAAAGTTCAACCTTGGTTCATCAGAACAGAGAATCTTGTTTCTTATAGTCTGAGAGTCCTTTAGGTTCCATTTTTTTTGCAAACTCTGAATGAGCTTTTATGTTTCTTTTACTGAGGAGAGGGTTATTTCTGACTACTTGTCTGCAGTCATAAAGCCCATATTCATGGAGTGCCCACAGTGACGGTTGACCTTCTCCCATCTGCACACAGGATATTTGGAGCTCAGACAGAGTGAAAATTGGGTCCGTGGTCACCTCTCTTACCAAGGCCCTTCATCCCTGATTACTCAGCCCTGGTTGTTCCAAACATCTTCGATTTAAGAATCATGGAGGTCACTGTGCTCATGGTAACTTTCAGTGCAGCTGAAATTTTTTGTACCCTTCACCAGATCTCCATGGCCTGGCCTCTGCACTGATATGCATTGTCAATTGTGAGACAGGGCTATGTCTTTCCAAATCATGTCCAATTAATTGAATTTACCACAGGTGCATTCCAATGAAGGTGTAAAAACATTGCAAAGATGATCAAGAGAAATGACAGGCCCCCAAAGCAAAAATTTAAGTGTCATATTAAACGGTTTGAATACTTATGTCTACGTGAAATGTTATATTTTCTTTTTTAATAAATTTGCAAGAATTTTTCTGATTCTTTTTTACTTTCTTATTATAGGGTATTGGGAGCAGAGAAAACTCGATTTTTGTTTTATTTTAGCACCAGGCCACAACATAACAAAATGTGAAAAAAAGTGAAAGGGTCTGAAAACTTTCCAAATTCACTGTATCATCATTACTAGGGTTGGGCAAATCACACTTCGGATCCAAGATCCAAAGTTGATTTGTTCCCCAACTTTGTTTTATGGAGACCTGACTCCGTACTGCATTAAAATGTATGGACTGCATGGGGACTTGGGTGAAGGACTTCGGCCTTCGATTCTATAACTTTAACCCCTTAAGGACCGGGGGTTTTGGGATTTTTGCATTTTTGTTTTCCGCTCCCTGCCTTCCAAAAGCCATAACATTTTTATATTTCCGCTCACATAGCCATATGACGGCTTATTTTTTGCGGGACAAGTTGTACTTTTTAATGCTACCATTTATTTTTGCATGTGATGTAGTGGGAAACGGGAAAAAAATTCCAAATGGGGTGAAATTGCAAAAAAAAAGCAATTTCACCACAGTTTTACGGGTTTTTAAATTACAACGTTCGATTTGCGATAAAACTGACTGGTTAATTTTATTCTTCAGGTCAGTACGAATCCGGCAATACCTAATATGTATAGTTTTTCTTGCGTTTTGATAGTGAAAAAAAATTAAAAGTGGGAATTTTTTTATTTTATTTTTTTGTCGCCATGTTTTGACCCCTATAACTTTTTTGTAATTATGCGTATGGAGCAGTGTAGGGGCTCATTTTTTGCGGGCAATCTGAACTTTTAATTGATACCATTATGGGGTGCGTATGATGTTTTGATCACTTTTTATTCATTTTTTAGGAAATGAAGCGTCCAAAAATGGCGAATTAGCCATTTGGACGCTTTCTTTCCGTTTTTATGTTTACCGTATGGTGAATATTTTTAATATTATTATAGTATGGGCGTTTTCGCACATTGCGACACCCATTATGTGTAATTTTTTTATTTTTTATTTATTTTATTTTCATTTTGGGGAAAGGGGGTGATTTGAATTTTTATATTTTTTTATTTAATTTTTATTTTTAAACTTTTTTTTTTTTTTACCACTTTCTTATAGTTCCCATAGGGAACTATAAGATGCAATCATCAGATTGTTATTCTCATATATTCCAATGCAATAGCATTGGAATATATGAGAAAATCGCATATTTCCTATGGAGCCTATTACAGTCATAGGCTCCATAGGAATACTGTGTAGTACCCTAGGTTTCATTCACAGAAACCTAGGGTACTACATGCATGCCCGGCTCCCCTTGTGGCCATCAGGGAGCCGAGCAAACCGAAAGTGAAACTTTCGGTTTTGCGCGATCAGATGCCGTGGTCAGGATTGACCACGGCATCTGAGGGGTTAAATGTCCGCGATCGGCATCGCTGCCGGTCGCGGACATGAGCTGCGGGTGTCAGCTTGATGAATCAAGCTTTTACCCGCAGCTCGGGCGCCCGCTCCGTGCGGGAGCGGGCGCCATCTTTAAAGTGCGGACGAAGGGCGTACATGTACGCCCTTCGTCCTTAAGAGGTTAAAAACATTTTAAGACTGGTACCTTGCTACCGAAGCGAACTTCGGATAGCAGTTTTAAAATGTTTTTAAAGTTGTAGTATCAAAGGCCAAAGGTTATTCACCGAAGCTCTTGTAAGACTTTGGACTTATAGGGAGTCTGTCATCTGTTTTTCACCAATATAACTAAGAGCACTGCTCCATAGAAGATTGCATACACATTCCAAAAATACCTGTGTGCACTTTGTGCCTTTATTCCATGTCCAGAAAAAGCAATTTTATTCTTCTCGAAAACAGATCTAATTCTGTGCTGAAAAAATGGTTTCAAGCGTCAGAAAACTGAGGAAAACCTAAAAAGGCTATTCTACTTCATGTCGTGTTAGTGTTAAACGAATGGAAATATCGGAAGTAAACTTCGATACGAATTTCAGTGAAAATTTAATTTGACACCGAATTTGCTCAGATCAGTATTTTCTTATTCTTCGAAGCGGCCATATATGTTATTTATAAGATTTTTTTGAACATTTAAACCAATAACAAGACTTTGTAGTGGTAATTAGAGATGAGCGAGTCAAAGCTGACGAAGTGGAATTTGATCCGAATTTCAGAAAAAAATTAGATTTGCACCGAAGCCTAATTTACTTTCGCTTCGTGGTAATGAATCGCATTTTTTCCTAAAATGGCTGCTGCACGTGTTAGGGCATGGAACAAAGAACTCTGGGAATGAGGGATCACCCACAATGCCATGCATGCAGCCAATCAGCAGCCAGCAAGTCACTGTGATGTCACAGTCCTATAAATAGCCTCAGCCATCTTGGATTCTGCAATTTTTCAGTGTACTTAGTGCAGGGAGAGACGTCAGCAGGCGCTAGGGACAGTGTTAGGAAAGACTTTATTGCACAGAAAAATCGATTTAGAAGTTCATAGAAAGATTATTCAAGGTGTAGGGAAAGGATAGGGAGGCATCATCTACACTATAAAAGGAGAACAGGTTGCAATAAGAGAGTGTACAGCCTGGGTAATAGGGGTGATTCTATTACACCTTGCTATACTAATTGGGGATAAAAATTGGTGTTATACTGCTGCTTTTAGGTTGTTTGCACTATATGATACATAAGTAATTCCAGCATACCTTGCTTGTTATTGGGGTGCAAGTTCTGTGTGATACAGCCATTTACGGGGTGTATTAATAAGAAATATACACAGGCCCTATTAGACGTTCTGGGTTAATTTTACATTGTTTAACTTTTTTGGGGGGTGTATTATAGGAAAAAAGAAAGGAAAAAATATATGTTGCAATTGCCGTTCAGCCATGAAGTTACGTACGTCCTATTAGCCGTTCTGCTGTGAATTTTGATTGTTTTATTTTTGGGGGGAATTTATTAATAGTAAAAAGAATACTTCTTAATTGTCGTTCTGCGGTGAAGTTAGATTGTACTACAGTTATTTACGGGATGTATTAATAGGAAATATACCTCCGTCCTAGTAGCCGTTCTGTGGTGAATTTAGATTGCTGTTGTTTTTTTTGGGGGGTGCATCATTATGAAAAAATATATGTAGTAATTGCCGTTCAGCAGTGAAGTTATATTGTACTACAGCCATTTACAGAAAGATACGTACGTCCTATTAGCCATTCTGCGGTGAATTTATTTTTAAGTCTTAATTGCCGTTCTGCAGTGAAGTTACATTGTACTACAGCCATTTACGGGGTGTATTGAAAGGAAATAAACGAACGTCCTATATATTAGCCGATCAGAGGTGTTATATTTTTTTTATTGGGGGGGAGGTGTATTAATAGGAAAAAAAATAAGTCTTAATTGCCTCTCTGTGGTGCAGTTACATTGTACTACAGTCATTTATGCGATGTATTAAACTCCAATATATGTACTTTCTATTAGCCGTACTGCGGTGCATTGTGATTGTTATATTTCTTTTTTTAGGGTGTATTAATAGGAAAAATAATACATCTTAAAGGGATTCTGTCACCACTTTTCAGCCCTGTGAGCTAAACATATGCTCATGTTCAGGGTCTCATTATGATTCCTAATGTAGTCTTATAAACGAGATCTGTGGCTTAATTTTGCAAAAAAAACAGGTTTTACTAACCTGTCAATCATAGAAATAAGGTGCCCAAGGGGAGGTCCGGGGATGCAGGGTGTGTATGCGCCGGCACTTTGCTAGAAGAAGCTGATCCAAGCAGTCCGTACGGGCGCATCAGGCTGAGCATGTGCGCACGCGCGGCATCTCACAGTGGGAGAAGGGGGAGGGAGGGAGAGGCGGCACAGAGGAGTAGGAGGCGGTGCAGAATTTTGGGAAGGCGGCGCTGGGCACGAACGGTGATGGCTGATTGACAGGTTAGTAAAACCTGTTTTTTTGCAAAATTAAGCCACAGATCTCGTTTATAAGACCACATTAGAAATAATAATGAGACCCTGAACATGAGCATATGTTTAGCTCACAGGGCTAAAAAGTGGTGACAGAATCCCTTTAACTGCCATTCTGCTGTGAAGTTACATTGTACTACAGCCATTCGGAGTGTATTCAGAGGAAATAAATGTATGTCCTATATATTAGCCGTTCTGCGGTGAATTGTGATTGTTATATTTTTTTGGGGGGGAGGTTATTAATCGGATGATGATTGATGATGTAGCCGTCGCACTTGGGAGCCGGGTGAAGAAGGGGCTTCATCATCAGGAGAAGAGGGTGGCAGCTTGTGCGTGAGGCAGCGGCCGAGCCAGCAGGGTGGTAGCTTGGTTGTGAGTCAGCAGGGTGGCAGCAGTGGGAGGTTGGGAGCCAAACATGCCGGGAAAGACCACCCGTTTCGCAGGAGCCTACCTGCCTGGAAAGTAATGGTGTAGGGGTTCACGGAGGCAGCAGTAGCCGGCAGTCAATGTGGAAGGTTTGGGGGGGAAAATGCCATATGCGGCAGTGTGACAATTTTTTGTTAGGCCGCTGTAGGAGGTGAACATGGCCATTTGACGAATTTGTGGGCAGAAGTTAAAGCGTGACCAGGGTGCCAATGTTGGCACCACGGCCCTGCATCAACACATGCAGCGTCACCATAAAGTAGCCTGGGAGAACCGTGGCTCAGATGTGGTGATCCAGCCTGCCGCAGCAACCTCTGCATAATCCAGTGGCACGCACGCAATTTCATGCAGTCAAGGCTCCACCACTTCAGCTGAAGGGAGCTGTCTGTACTTCCCATCATCTGCTAGTCCTGATGCTCCTGCTTCTCCTACTCCTACTCCTCATCAGTCATTCTATAAGCAATCAATCACCAAAGCGATTGCCAAGAGACAACAGAAAGCATGCACTCATTTAACGGTGCAGAAGCTGAATGTGCTCCTGGCCAAGTTGCTGGTGCTGCAGTCCCTCCCTTTCCAAGTGGCTTTCAGAGAACCTATGGCTTATACAGAGCCGAGGTGGAGAGTAACAAGCCATCATTTATTTGCCAAAAAGGCAGTACCAGCTGTGTATGCATATGTAAAACAGAAGGTGGGCCAGTCCTGGAGCCTGTCGGTGTCTGCCAAAGTGCATGGCAGTGCCGACGTGTGGAGCTGTAACTACAGTCAAGGACAATATATGTCCTTTACGGCCCACTGGGTAAAAGTGATTCCTGCCCAGCCATACCAGCAAATTGGCCAGGTGACCCCGCTTCCGCCTCCACGTTCTCATGCCATTTGTCCTGCGACAATGTCCGCCTCTGCCTCCTCATCCTCTACCGTGTCCTTAGCCTCCACTGCCGGAACAATTCACAGTTCTCCTCCAGCATACCACATTGCAGCGCACTGGGGTGTCACACTGTTCTTCACCTAGTTTGCCTGAGCGAACAGAGTCAAACAGGGGAGGAACTGCTCTGTATCCTTTGTCAAGAAATCGAATCGACAACTAAAAATCTGAACCATTGTGACCGACAATCATCAAGCAAATGGTGTTGGCGCTGCTTCAAGGAGGGCTGGGCCATGCGCCCTGCATGGCGCACTTGTTCAATCTGATTGTAAAGCAATTCCTGAAGTCTTCACCCCATCTGCAAGACATCCTGAAAATCTCCAGAAAACTTTGCATGCACTTCAGGCACTCGTACACCTCAAAGCACATCCTCCTTGAGCAGCAGGATGGAGTCCCCCAACATAGGCTTATATGCGGCATTTTAACTTCATATGTTGGACCGATTACATGAACAGAGAAAGGCCATAAATGATTTCTTGATGATACAGGCGGACAGAGGTACTCCACTGTGTAACTTCGATGTTAGCCAGTGGCAGCTTATGCGTGACACCTGCCATTTGCTCGGGTCATTAAGGAAGACACTTTATTTGTCAGTCACCAGGACTACGGGATAAACAATGTCATTCCACTGCCAGATGCTGCTAAATCTGGCTGGTTGTTCAGGGGACAGGAGATGTGGCGACTACATCTCACAGCCACATAAGCCCTGTGGGGCCTGAACTAGAGGCGGAGGAGGAGGACATTCGAGCACAAGCAATGCGTAGAGAAATGACTGGTTTTTCTACACAGGTGACAGGAGAGGAGGAGCAGCCAGAGGAGCTACAGGACGATGAGGAAGACGAGGCAGACACACCATGGCAGTATGCAGTGAAGATTGAGGCAGGGACTACCTCCAGGTCACTTGCGCCAATGGCCTGATGCATGCTCAGTTGCTTGCGTAGTGACAGACGAATTGTCACCATTTGGCAGAGGGATGACTACTGGCTCCCCAGCATGTTAGACCCTTGCTACCGGTCCAAAGTTGGGGCCTTTTTTACACCTGCTGAAAGGGAAGACAAACTGAACTACTATCGAGACATCTCATGTAGTCAGTTGGCTGTTGCCTATGTGCGCTATCGCCCATCCTCACGCAGGTCTGACCGTAGGGGCCCTCTGCGCTCATGTTCCACTGGAATGGCGGGGTCGCTGGTAGGCAGTTTTTTTCACCTGTCTGCTGAAGAAACTACTCACCAGCAGCAGCAGCTAGACATACTTGGAGTGCACCCTGCCACCCCACATCGAAGATCCCCTGGACTACTGGGCAGCCAAACTCAATTTGTGTCTGCAACTGGCTGAGTTTTCCCTGGACAAGCTTTCCTGCCCAGCCAGCAGTGTGGCATCAGAGCAGGTGCTTAGTGAGGCGGGGTAAATAGTTACCTCAAGGAGAACTCGCCTGTCCTCCAAAAATGTGGAGAAACTGACCTTTGTGACGATGAATTAGGCGATGAATTAGGATTTTCAAACATCAGTGCCTGATGCATCAGCCTAGATCATCCATGGTTCCACACCTAAACTTTGTCAAAAGAGGCCTGGTTCTTCTGGCTACCTGCTTCAGCTACTGATGCTGACACCCGCCTGGTGCTACACCTGCTGCCAGGTACTCTTACTGCTACCCACCATCTTCAGATGGTACTCGTATTGCCCCCCTTCTCCCCACTCTGTCACTGGGTCACTTTGTGGTCTCCTCGTGCTGCTGCCACCCCACCACTCTGTCACTGGGTAACTCTGTAGTTTCTTCATGCTGCTGCTACCTAACCTCTATGTCACTGGGCACACTGGAAGTGTGCAGTGATTCTAAGAGTGACGCCTGTCATCTGCGTGTCATACTGACTCATAGTATTGTTTCACTACCAGAGCAGACTCCCTATGTGTGTTTCTGCAAGGCCCAGTGTTCTACACCACTATACAGGCTTTCTGCAGCCAGGAAATAGCTGTTTTTAACGCGATTCGCCACAAATAAATTCGGATCAAATTAAATCTTTTTGGAAAATTCGGCGAAATGACCGAATCTAAATTTTTAGAAATTCACTCATCTCTAGTGGTAAACATTGTGTCTATGGTACCGAAGTGGTTGTATGCAATCAACTGACCATTGATCATAATAGCCTAATTGAAACATTCAGATGGAAATTATCGACATTGTTACAATTATTTCATTTACAGGGCACTGGGTTAATTTGAAACTAGCTCGCTCTGGAAATCATGGCAATTATAGTATCATTTATCATATTTAACAAAAATGATTACATCTCTGATCAGTCTTAAGGTCTGAAGAATATATCTATTGTAATTTCTATCACAACCATGGCAACATTTTTGGGGTTCTTAAAAGTTATTAACAGATGGATGAATGAAACAGAAAATGATTTATTAAATTAGCCCTAATTTATAATAGTTTCTACACATACAATGCACCTATAACGACCAGATAAACAGGTATCACATGGTTAATATGGTAATTTTTTATTTTTTTTTATGTTATAATTTTTACCAATATGCTCTGGACATTGTATCATCACTGTGTGTTGCAATAATCAATGAGGGAAATGTTAAGGGCAAGGACATTAAAGATCTTTAGGTTAAAATACAGAAAAAAAAAAAAAGTTAAAATAAAATGAAGTTGTGTTCACAAGGTCTTTTCAAGTATCCATGCTTGCCTCGCAAGCCGTATAATACATCTTTGCTTTCTACCTTCCCCCATGACCAGCAGACCAGGATGTAGAAGAATTGACTGACACTCAGAGGTCAACAATGTCATACATTATACGGCAGTCCATTAAAGGGCAATTTAGCTTCACAACTTCACAAAAAATGTTTTCAGAATCAACATCAGTGTAATTGGGATCATTAAAAAGACGTATCATGCCTTTAGGGGTAATTGTCACAAACAAATATAATGAGTTCTGGGTTGCAACTTATGTCCAAGCATAACCATGTAGAGTCCAACCTAATGACATAGATTTATTTATTAGATTCATTAAATCTGCATTATTATAGAAAGGACAAACACCATCCAAGCATGTTCAATATGCGATTCGAACCTACATCTGAAGCAATCAATCTTTGGAGTAATTGATAATATTGAATATTAGTGTTCAACATAAAATATAGGTTCCTCATAACCAGCGTCACCGGAGGTGTCGATTGCAATCTGCGGTCCTTTGGGAACCTTGTTGTTTGCAACCAATTACATCTAGACCTACAGTAATTGTATAACAAGACTAAAGTATTTGCAGTAGGGATGAACGAACCCGTTGAAGTTCGGGTTCGACAGGTTCGGCCGAACTTTAGGTCAAAGTTCGGGTTCGGGACCCGAACTTGACCCCGAACCCGGACCCCATTAAAGTCAATGAGGACCAGAACTTCATTTTATTAATTTCCATTATAACAGAAAATAATAGCATTCTTAGGACAGAATGCCAAATAAAATGGCCATTGAGGGGTTAAAAATAAATTTAAAAAAACTCATCATTTTTGGCTTGAGTAGTCTATAAGATGGTGATACTCTGGAGCTAGTTTATAGAGCCATAAGATAAAAAATATCAGATATATTTTAGGCTACAATATGCCACCAAAGTCAGATAGGTGGGGGTCTCATCTCTGGGACCTGTACCTGTCTTTAGAATTGGGCTAAAGTGAACGGGAGCACATGGAACATGCATTGGCCCCTAAAGTGAACGAGAGCACACAGAACATGCATTGCGTGCTCTCCATTCATTTCTATGGAGGTTCCGAAAATAGCCAGAACACGCACAGAAATGAATGTTCATCTTGCAAGCATGGCCCCCGCTCCATTCACTTCTATAGGACTGCTGTAAATAGCTGGTCTGGTCGGCTGCTCATGCACAGTATGCTCGTGTTCACTTAGGGGATTTCATTCTAGAGATAGGTGCAGGTCCCAGAGGTGGGACCCACAGTTATCTGACATTGGTGGCATATCATAGCAATATGCCACCAAAGCCTGTGGTGAGACAACCCCTTTAATAGCTCCATGAGCCGTTGTCTTCCACCATTGAGATCTTTGCATCTAAAGAGACTATTTTAAATCTCGAAGTGGCCTAGTACTTGTAAGAATATAAGTGACTCTCAAAGATCCGAAGAGAACAGTAGTGTACTTAACATAGGGGTAGATCACATGGCTGCTATGGGACCCGGGGAGAGGGGGGCCTGCTGCTGAACTCCTTCACCCACGCCTGACATAGGTTCACAGCATTTTCCCATAGCTACCACAAGGGGGAGCCCAGTGCAAAAAGATTTTACAGCTTCTATCAAGTTCGATGGTAACAGTATAAATTCCTATGCACTGAGCTCCCACTACTGGCAGCTACAAGTAGCCAGTTTAATGATGTACTGAAGGGGAGCAGGCGACATACAGCTGTTCTGAGATTTATCTATGTATTTATGCCAGTTTTCTGAGAAATCAGAAAACTGTTCTGATCAGAGCAAGCACCATGTTTATGAAGCACCTCTTCTGTTCCACTTTTTCTGACATTGAAGTCAGATAAAGTGGGTGAAGCGAAGCACAACTTTTTAAATTAACAATTCAAAATAGTAAAAATAAATACATTTGTCAGAAATCTAAGGCCCCTTTCACACGAGCGAGTTTTCCGCGCGGGTGCAATGCGTGAGGAGGACGCATTGCACCCGCACTGAATCCGGACCCATTCATTTCTATGGGGCTGTGCACATAAGCGGTGATTTTCACGCATCACTTCTGCGTTGCGTGAAAATCGCAGCATGCTCTATATTGTGCATTTTTCACGCAACGCAGGCCCCAAAGAAGTAAATGGGGCTGCGGGAAAATCGCAAGCATCCGCAAGCAAGTGCAGACGCGTTGCGATTTTCCCGCATGGTTGCTTAGCAACGGGACCCGATCTCTATTATTTTCCCTTATAACATGGTTATAAGGGGAAATAATAGCATTCTTAATAAAGAATGCTGTGTAAAATGAAGTGGAAGGGGTTAAAAATAATAAAAGTTAACTTACCTTAGCCACTTGATTGCGTAGTTGCGATCTGTCCTCTCTGTACCTGCATCAGCTAAGATCTACAGGACCTGTGATGACGTCACATCACATGGTCCAATCACATGGTCCATCTTACCATGGTGATGGACCATGTGATTGGACCATGTGATGTGACGTCATCACAGGTCCTTTAGATCTTAGCTGATGCAGAGAAAGAGAGGAGAGATCGCGACTACGCGATCAAGTGGCTAGGGTAAGTTAACTTTTATTATTTTTAACCCCTTCATCTTCATTTTACTATGCATTCTTTATTAAGAATGGTATTATTTCCCCTTATAACCATGTTATAAGGGAAAATAATCAATTCTCGAGAAAACCCGAAACCGGACTTCAGTGATGAAGTCCGGCTTCGGGTTGGGTACCAAACATGGCGATTTTTCTCACGCGCGTGCAAAACGCGTTACAAACGTTTGCACCCGCGCGGGAAAAACGCGCATATTCCCGCAACGCACCCGCCTCTTATCCGGGCGTCAAACATGACGCCCGTGTGAAAGAGGCCTGAAGGTTTTGCTGTAGAGCACTATAGAATATGTACACGCCCGGGTGGAGACCTAGTTTTGGAGTTTGTGCAGGGAAACTGGTAAACATCACCAATGACCAACAGATTGTGATTAGAGATTAGTGAAGTATTTTTAAATTCAATTTGGCTTCTTCGCCGAGTTTTACAAAAAAAATTGCTTTGTGACGAATTTTGTGCGAGATCTTCAATCGAGATGAAGGCCCGTCGCAAGCAAATGGATAAGGTAAGTATGATTTTTTTGTTTCTCTTTTACACTATTTCAGGTGAAATTGATTCGCTACCATGAGCACGAGGAAATTCAGCTTTGCGGCGAATCAAATTTTCCCTGAAATTCGGATCAAAGTCCACGAGAATTTATTCTACAATAATTGTGATATAGCATCAGCAATCTTTTATTTAATAATAAGTTTGAAGACCATATTACACTAAAAAATAATCAAGCCTTGGCTGGTTTCTTAATGTACACTGCTACAGTTCAGTTATTGCTGGATTGGGACCCCTAGAGAAGATGTAATTGGAGATTCATTATCCAATTATACAGAACAGGTGAATGGCGCTTTTTAATTGCATGGGAGACAAAATCCAGGATGTCTAGATTTTCTTGAGATTGTCGCCCCATGTGGCATTGCAAAACTTTTGACAATCATTACATGAAATGTCACCCTTACACAGGGCCGGCGCGTCCTATAGGCGGACTAAGCACCTGCCTTGGGAAGGGGCGCCCTATTACAGGAGCGCCGGCCCCCTTCCTGCTACAGCCGCTCAGCGCTCCCTCCTGTCATTCCCTCATTGTAGCGTGGCCGAGCCCTGTATGGTCCACGGGTACAGAGAGCATCTGTCTCCAGTACCCGGCTGGACTGACAGGAAGTGCGTACACAGTGTGCCCTTCCTGTCAGTCTGCTCGGGTACAGGAAACAATAGCTCCTGTACCCACGGACCATACAGGGCTCGGCCACGCTACACTAGAGGTAGGGGAGGGAGGAAGGGAGAAATAGAATGACAAGGGGGAGAGAGAATCACAAGAGGGGGAAAGAGAATGACAAGAGGGGGAAAGAGAATTACAAGAGGGGGGAGAGAATTACATGGGGGGAATAAAAGAGGGGAAAAGAGCATTACAAGAGGGGACAGAGAATAACAAGAGGGGAAAGAGAATAACAAGAGGGGGAGAAATAATGACAAGAGGGGAAAAGAGACTCACAGGAGGGGCAAGAGAATGACAAGGGGAGAGAGAATCACAAGAGGGGGAAATTATATGGGGGGGGGGGAATGACAAGGGGAGAGAAAGAGAGTGACAAGGGGAGAGAAAGAGAGTGACAAGAGGGGGAAAGAAAATGACAAGGGGGGAGAAATAGAATGACAAGGGGGGGGGGAGAGAGTGACAAGGGGGGGCGGTGGAGAATGACAAGGGGGGAGAAAGAGAATGGTAAGGGGAGAGAAAGAGAGTGACAAGAGGGGAAAGAGAATGACAAGGGGGGGGGGAATGACAAGGTGGGGGGGAGAGAATGACAAGGGGGGTGAAAGAGAATGACGGGGGGGGGGAGAATGACAAGGGGGAGAAGTGAATCACAAGGGGGGGGGTGACAAAGAGTGGGGGAGAATGACAGGGGGAGGGAGAGATTGACATCCATTACACACACACACAATGCACCCCTTACACACACTCAGTGCACCCCTTACAGACACACACACTGCATCCCTTACACACACAAAAACACACCTTGCAGCCCTTACGCATACAAACACAGAATCACACAACACATTCCGTACACACATTCAGAAACACACAATACATATCTTATACACAAACACAAACTTCTTTCTATCCCTTACATGAAAACACTTTGCAATCCACTACATACACACTCTGCATCCACTACACAAATTGGTATGCCTATACACTACATTCCATAAGCACACACATTAGATTCTCTATAGCAACACATAACACATCCCCTACACACTTCATCCACTGTGAACAAACTCATGGGTGGAACATGTAGGTGGACTTATGGGTGAGCCTTATGGGTATACTCACCGTCAGGCCCTGGGGCCCAGACCTTGATCTGTGTAAAGGGCCCCCAAAAATGGAGCTGCTTCCCTTCCCGTTCTCCCAGATCGTTGATTTTTGTGAACACAGTTACAAACAGCCTTCAGAGAGCCTGTTCTACACCAGACCAGTGGAGCCAGACTGCAGCTAGAGCCCATTCTCATCTGGGTGTAAGTAGGCGATCTAGTATATTATTCGTGGCACTAGGCTCTAATTTACCTCACATTAAAGGGACGCTATAGTCCCCAGAGCCTCTGCAGCTTAATGTAGTGGCTCTAATGTTTATAGTCTTTCCCTGTAGGCTTTGTAATGTAAACACGGCAGCACTGATGTTATTTTATATGGCAGATCATATGGGTGGGGCATTGTGATTTTACATGGGGGGGGGGGGGCGGCAGCAAACTTACCTTTTGCCTAGGGCGGCAAAAATCCTTGCACCGGCCCTGCCCTTACAGGAAAGTCAATGGAGTAAAAGTCGCACGTAATCTGCAACACAAAATCCGACACGTCTGGATGGATTTTTTGCGTCTGTCGTATCACAGTCCTCAGCATGTCACATTTCGCATTGTGACCCCATTGACAAACTTATCCCCTTCAGTGCAAGATACACAGTTAGGTCTCATGTACACGACCGTTGTTTGATTCCGTGTCCGTTGCTCCGTTTTTTGTGATTTTTTGCGGACCCATTGGTTTTCAATGGGTCCGTGGAAAACTCGGCAAATGCACAGTTTGTCCTCCGCATCCGTGGTCCGTGATTCCAGTCCGTCAAAAAAATATAAGCTGTCCTATTCTTGTCCGTGAAAAACGGTTCACGGACCCATTTAAGTCAATGGTACCGTGAAAAAATGCGGATGGCCATCCGTGTGTCATCCGTGTTCCGCGTCCTTTTTTTTTGCGGATCCCTTGGCAGGCACTTGGCAAAAATTGTCAGCTTGTCTTTTGGGAAAATCTTTTGGGTCATGTCCGCTAAAAAAAACAGAAGACACATGGAAACACAACGGAAGGCAAAAACGGACACGGATCACTGAACAACGGAACCCATTTTTGCGGACAGCATAAAAAAACGGTCGTGTGCATGAGGCCTTACAAAGAGAGCTGATGGCTACTAACCCATATACTTGCAATGCAGCAGAGAAGAAGACCAGAGAGGGTGAATACCGGCAGAGCTTTCTGCACTTCACCCCCTGTACATACTACTATTGAGTGCTTCCATAATGGAAGCACTCACTAGTATTCACTTTATAACATGCACTGCCATTTTTACCCCACTTTTGGGGAAAGGAAAGTGCATCTTATAATGCAGAAAACATGGTAACTTCTGCTAATTGGAACCCTCAACATACATATATAGTACAGAAAATGATACTGCAATCTGCTTAGCCACTAAGCATGTTTCTAAATTTCTAAAAGTAATTTCGAATAAATGTCCGGATAAATATTATGTACTGAAGTATAGCATTCAGCACATACTTACACTACTTGTTTTAATTATGTTAAAGAGGTTTTCCGGGTGTTTAATACTGAAGACCTATCCTCAGGATGGGTCATCAATAACTGATCAGTGGGGGTCTGACAAGAGGCTGAGGTTGCAGCTCAGACCAATTCACGTGAATGAGACTGAGCTGCCACTACGCCACGTGATGAACATGACATCACTGGCTTAGGAAGAGTGAGCATCCAGCCTTTCCAAACAGCTGATTGTTGGAGGTACCTGAGGATGGGTCATCAATGTTGAAAACCCAGACAAACCCTTTTAACTCCAAGAGAATGCGTATAAAATACTATCCCTTTGGGATAGCATACTTGGTATCCTGAAGTCAGCGTCATGTTTTGGAGATTTCTTTCTCATGAAGGACCTTTTATGCATATTTTATGAAGTAATTTTGGAAATAAGTTTTCCATATTTAGTGAACACACCGTTTAAAGTTAGAATCACTTGTACCTCTAAAACAGGTCTATTAAGGTCTCATCTTGAACACCCTTTGAGTGAAATCCACTAAAAAAATTCTATTGATTTTACTGGCTGCAGCCAGGACCCTTATATGTTCCCCCTGGAAGTTCAGGGACCTCACTTCTATATCTTATTGAAATAACAAAGGTTGGTCCAGTTATATGGACTAGAACTGGCACATTGAGAAAGTAGATCCCAACGCTGAATTTTTTGAATATGAAAACCTTGGATTGACTTCTGGAAATGTACCATTTCCCTCTGCTACTATGGTGAACAGTGATTCCTAATGCATGATTATTCAAATCTCTCATTGTAAATATGATTTGTGGTCTTGATCTTATTCTATGGGTATTTATCCTCAAGCATTCCTCCATACCTGTGCTATTTTTATTAAAATGAATGGTATATATAAAAGGGTTACCTACACCTTTTATGTAAATCTTATAATACCAATTGTAACTTCAAATGCTATAAGTACCAAATAAAGAAAAATTCTAAATATAAAAATGAGTTGCCAAGTACAACTTGTGAATAATTTACCTACTCCTTGTGTAACCTCTCATTCAGTACTAAAGTATTTTACATGACAATTAATGATTAGTTACCCATTACCATTTCTTTAGAGTACTTTAGCCGTAGCCTGGAATACCCCTCCAATAAGGTCTTTGGTCCACCAGATTGCATCTCCATTCATTGCACTTGATACCTCGCACAACCCCCTTCCAACCTCTTTTTGTACTGGTTGATCCACTTTGTTGCTGTTGTGGCCCTCCCTTTCATTGCCCATTGTCATGTTTCAGAGAAGAGGGTTTTCTTGACATTTGTTCATAGCCCAAATCTCCCATTGTTCCTCATCCACCCAATATGCACTTGTGTGTGCCTTAAGCCTGTTCCTTACAATTGCTTTGGTCAACTTCCCTCCTACTCCAACTTATTCTGTTTCCATACATTTTCAGAACATCCTACCTGACCTGTTCTCTTAATTTGTTTGCTAACAACACTTTTTGCATGACAAAAATATTCATCAATTGTGGACGTTACCTAAAAATGTGTCCTTCAGAGTAGGCCATGATGTATTTTTTGTATTTGACTACAGAATGTAAAAGATTGGGAAGGATAGCTGAAATACTGAATGTATGAGGCTGATAGCATTCATGGCTAATGGAAATGTCTACTGTATGCTTTCTTTCCATTAGATCTTCTGAATGTTGTTTCTGGCTTCCTCTTGAGGCAAAGTTATTCTTTATCTGACTAAAATTTCAGAACAGTCTTACCTCATGGGACATAGAACTACAGAGGTTAACTATTATAAAACAATGTATGCCTTTATTGCTTGTTTCATTCTAGAATTTCTATATAATCCAATATGACAAAGATTAATAACTTCTCAAATGATCTGCAATGTCGGCATGTGACATATGTGTATTGGGGTGTAAAGCTTGGAAGACTTAGTTGTAGAGAAGGATATGAGTGTACTTGTAGATCATAGACTAAATGACAGCACAATGTCAATTAGCTGCTTCTAAGGCCAGGTAATAAAGGAGACATGGACTTGCAAAATAAGGGCTCTTTCACACGAGCGGATGCTGTGCGGCTAATCCTCTGCGTGAAAGAGAGCCAAGCCCTGTTCCGGACAGCAGAGACACGGAGCATTAACATGATTGATAATGCTCAGTGCCTCTCTGTGACCTTTTTACTATAAAATCACAGTAAGATAAAGATTTTGTAGCAAAAAGGTCACAGAGAGGCATGGAGCATTATCAATCATGTTAATGCTCTATGTCTCTGCTGTCCGGAACAGGGCTTGGCTGTCTTTCTCGCAGCGGATTACCCTCATGGCATCCGCTCATGTGAAAGGGCCCTAAGGATGCAACATTATCACTAGTGTTGAGCAAATGGAAGCATCTAAAGTGGACTTCGATCTTAATTTCAGGGAAAATTCTATTTGCTGCAAAGTTGAATTTCCTCATGCGTCGTGATGAAGAATGAATTTTGCCTGAAATGGCGGTAAAGAAAAAAAATCCTACTCACCTCATCCATTTGAGCACGAAGAGACATCTGCGACCATCTTGATTGAAGATACTAGGCGAAATCTTGTGCATGGAGACATATGACTAGAGATGAGCGAATATTTTAAAATTTGATTCGCCGGTTCGCCAAATTTTTCGGGAAAAATCAGATCCAAATTATATTAAAAAATGGCTATTTCCTGGCTGCTCAGAGCCTTTATAGTGGTGTAGAACACTGTGCCTTTCTGTAACACGCATAGGGAGTCTGTTGTGGTGGTTTCATAATACTGTGAGTCAGTATGACATGAGGACAGGGGTCGCTCTTAGAATCACTGCACCCTTCACTTATTTGGGCAGCCACGTGGCCAAAACTGACCAAATAACTCAAGTAGGAACTCAGCCTTATAGGTCAATGTTAGTGTAAAGAAGAAGCGCACTCCTTTTACACGATTGGCAGCTGATTCCACATAGATGTCTACAGAACCTGTTCTATTAAACGCTTATAAAAGTAGAGCCCCCGACAGAGTGGAGAGGGTGTCAGCAGTAAGTTTGTGGTGACGTCACTTATTATTTTGCCCTTCCTATGATCCGTCAGAATAATAACCCCCCAAAAAAATGGATCCAGTCTGTTGAGCATTTGCCTTCACTCGGTCATCATTTGGTCAGTAATCCATCAGTATTGCTAATGCCAAAATAAACAGTGGATCCAAAACAGAGATGACACGTGAACTGAATATTTGCAAGTCTTCTGTGTTTTGTACCCACTCCTGCTTTTGGCTACCAAATCATAAGCCAATTATGATGGGACCATACAAGCCTTACAGCTGCTACACAGAAGGGAACCATTGTGCGTCTCATTTTTCCTTCCTTCTGACAGATCAGAAGAAAGGGTCAAATAAAATATGATGTCAGCCAAGCCAAAAAGGCAAAATAGTGGCCCAGTCATGAAGTGGAGAGGGAGGGAACAGCATGAGAAGTCCACAGTGGCCCTATCACATAGTAGTGAGGTGGAAGCAGCATGAGGAGACCACAGAGTAGCACAATGACAGAGTCTGGAAGTGGCGGCAGCATCAGGAGGTCACAGGGTGGAACAATTACTGAGTGTGGAGGTGGCAGCAACATCAGGAGACCACAGAGTGGCACAATGACAGAGTGTGGAGGTGGCGGCATCATCAGAAGGTCACAGAGTGGCACAATGACAGAGTGTGGAGGTGGCAGCAGCATCATCAGGAGGTCACAGAGTGGCACAAATACAGAGTGTGGAGGTGGGGCCAGCAGCATCAGGAGAAGGCCACAGGGTGTCACATTAACAGAGTGTGGAGGTGGTAGCAGGAAAATCAGAAGGTAGGTGGCAATAACATCCGTCGACGATGGTGGGTGTAAGAAGGAGCACTTGGCATCAGGCGGGTGGCAGTATCAGAATAGTAGCTGAGGCAGGTAGCCAGAAAGGTCTCTTTTGTCAAGGTTTGGGTGAGGCAGCATGGATGATCTAATCTGATGCATCAGGCACTGGTGGGTGGAAATACTGGCTGATCCACACCTGATTCATCTTGACAAAGGTCAGTCTCTGCACATTTTGGGTGGACAGGCGAGTTCTTCTTGGGGTAAATGTGGCCCCCGTCGCACTAAACACCCGTTCTGATGCCACACTACTGGCCGGGCAGGACAGCTTTTCCAGGGCAAACTCTGCTAGTTGCGGCCACAAATCCAGTTTGGCTGCCCAGTAGTCCAGCGGATCTTTAATGTGGGGTGGCAGGGTGCTGTTCAAGTATGTCACCACCTGCTGGTTCATATCCTGCTCCAGGTCTAGCTGCTGCTACTGGTGAGTACTTTCTTCCCTATACGGGTGAAGAAAGCTGCTGATCAGTGAGTCTAGACTCAGGCTGCTGCTGATAGAGCTGGTACTGCTCCTGTCATCCCACCCCTCCCCAGCAGGAAAGAAGGAAAGAAGGTATGAAGAGCTATAAGAACCTATGTTTGGAGTAATATTGATTTTCCAGGTGACAGAATCCCTTTAAAGGGCCTGAGCAAACGGCAGGTGTCACGCATGAGCTGCCACAGGCTGACATCAAAGTTATACAGGGGAGTACTCCTGTCCGCTTGGATAATTACAAAATCGTTTATGGCCTTTCTCTGTTCGCATAGTCGATCTAACATATGGAGGGTGGAATTCCAACGGGTGGAAAAGTCGCATATCTGCCTATGTTTGGGGATGCCGTTCTGCAGCTGCAGCTCAAGGAGGGTGTGCTTTGCGGTGTACGAGTTGCTGAAGTGCATGCAAAGTTTCCTGGCCGTTTTTAGAATGTCTTGCAGATGGGTGGAAGACTTCAGGAACCACTTGACAACCAGACTGGACACATGTGCCATGCAGGGCGCATGGCTCAGCCCTCCTTGACACAACACCGACACAATGTTCTTCCCATTGTTGGTCACATTGGTTCCAATTTTAAGTTGTCACGGAGAAAGCCAGGATTTAATTTCTTGATCGATTGTTGACGGAATGACTGACAAGGAGTAGGAGGGCGAGGAGCATCAGGATCAGCAGATGATGGGAAGGACAGACAGCTCCCTTCGGCTGAGCTGGTGGAGCCTTGACTGCCTGAAATGCGCTGCGTGCCATGGGGTGATGCAGCGGTCGCTGAGTCAGGCTGGACCACCACATCGGAGCCACGGTTCTCCCAGGCCACTTTATGGTGTTGCTGCATATGTTGACTCAGGGTCGTGGTGCCAACATTGGTACCGTGGCCATGCTTCACCTTTTGCCCACATATTCTACATTTTCTAAACCCATTGCGCTTGGCCCCAGGAACGTGCGGACACACGCCACCCCCACACAGCGCAGCTTCACTTGAAACCTTTCCCACAGCGGCAGTAGGTAAGTCCTCCTAATACACCACCCCATATCAGGACCATTCGGCTTCATTACTTCACACACTATGTATATCCCATACAAGCGTCTATATACTTTACACTTGTTTAATTTGCAACGTAGTTTCTATCCTTAACACCAATATACCTATTCTCCCTCCTACAGGTTTCTTGTATTGACTCATATGTATGTATGTGCATATATATGTATGCATATATACACATGTGTGTGTGTGTGTGTACATGTATCGACACATGCATATTTTATTGACCATGTCAACTAATGTCCTTTTTTGTATTTCCCTCTTTTCTCCCTTTTATTTAATTTTGCCTCCATATGTGACCTTTTTCTTTTTCTTTTCCTTTTGGCAAATGTATGATATGAAATACCATGACGCCTTATATATTTTTTGTACCATATATGTATGTATATATATGTTTTTGTACCATATGTTGGATTCTATACACTCTTATTAATTATGGAACCTTTTGATTTTTTATTATATAGTTTGATAAAGGCCGGATAGGCCGAAACGTTACTATAAAACGCTGCATTACCAATAAAACAAAACTTTAACGAATAAGTGCTGGAGTTATCTTCAATTTATTTGCTTACGGGGTGGGAACCCGACTCCAAGCCACATCCAGAGTGCCAGGAGTTTGTACATTCCTTACGAATTTTCCCTAACTGGACTGAGCACCTGTGACCAACATCATGGCAAGTGTAACTCTCTCCTTTGAACAGGAAGAGATCACACATATGCTGTCTCAAGTCACCATTCCTAGTGATTTTTTACAAACCGCTCCATCGGAGTTAAAATCCAGGGACCTGGAAAGGGAGTCCAGAAGATTGTTAAATTACGAACTTCACTGTGTTACACTAGCAGAATACCTCAAAGTACAAAGGATCCCTCGCGGACTAAGGATCCGCACCAGACCCACATTCTTCAAAGACAATTCGGAGTTCTGCAGTAAATTTGAACGTATACTGAACAAATGCTCTTTTGATCTAATAGCCTTAACATTATCATATCTTCAGGAGGCTATCACCAAGACCAAAGAAGAAATTAAAACCATAGAAGACCAACTTTCCGCAGTGTTATCTGCAGAGGAATTCCAACAATTACGGACAAAGATAGAATCTACGTTGCAACATCACAAAAAAGAAACCGAAGCGACAAAACGAAACAAATTTTTACGAGATACAGAAGACTACAGACTCAACAGGGTCTACAAATGGCCCGACACCACCAACTCCAGGAATAACCGATACAGATACCGCTCACAATCGAGAGATTCATCACAATCAGGCTCCAACGACGACAACTACAGCCAACCGAACACCTATGCCCAACAATCGTCCAGAGGTCGACGCAGAAGGGGAGGAATACCAACAACATCACGAGGATCGACAAATATGACGACGAGATCTCAGGTACCATCTTTAGTTGTTAATATCTCCTCATACACATTAGGACCAGCCGAGATTTCCCTACTTGAGAAGGGACTATCATTCTGTCCGTCTAACCAAGTGGACACCTTCCAATTGGATTTAGACCTCAACAGACTATACAGGAACATTCGCCTAAAGGCGCACTTTGCCGAACAACATGACACCCATAGGACTATCTCTTGTGATCCTAGCCCACAAGTTTCTATCCGGGACTTGGGACTAAGAAACAAGAGCCATTTCATGCCACCAAAGAATAAGCCAGCCATAGAGACTTTTATCTCCCTGGTACAAAGGGATATGACACAATTCAGAAAGGATTTAACTATGGGCAAGTACAAATATCAAAGCAATCTAGATAATATCCAAAAACAGGCCCTCTCCTCCCTACTTAAAAGAAAAGAACTGATAATCAAACCGGCGGATAAAGGGGGAGCTCTAGTTCTAATGGACAAAATCCAATATAAGACAGAAGTACACCGTCAACTCCAAGACACAACAGTCTATCGCAAACTCACTTCTGATCCTACACCTCAGATTAGAGACAAAATACACGAAGTCCTTCAGCAATACCAGACATTAGATGTCATTGACGATGCCACTGTCAAATTTCTATCCAACAGTAATCCAGTGATTCCGGTACTGTACATTTTACCTAAAATCCACAAAAATTTACAAAACCCCCCCGGCCGACCAATTGTAGCCTCCACTAACTCCATTCTATCACCACTCTCCATTCTACTGGAAAAATCACTTACTCCATTCATCAAGCAAACTAAATCATTTGTGTTAGATACGTCAGATTTCCTACACATCATCCATCAACTCCCACCACTTGACTCTGATACCCTATTAGTCACTTGGGATGTTTCCAGTTTGTATACCTCCATCGTACACCAGAAGGGACTCCAGGCTGTCCGTAAATGTCTCACAACAAACCTAAATAATACAGACACAATATCCTTCTATATGGACATCCTTGAACTTGTTTTGACTAATAATTTTTTCTTATTTGAAGACACATTCTACTTACAATGCCAGGGGACCGCAATGGGGTCCAATGTGGCCCCTCCATATGCAAATTGCTATATGGCTGACTTCGAAGAAACCCACATCTACCCAGACGCTCGATTCGCCCAACACGTTCTTACGTGGAAACGCTACATTGACGATATCTTTTGCATATGGAGGGGTCCGATGGATACCCTCATGGACTTCCATTTGTTTCTCAATACAATTTATCAGGAATTACAATTCACTATTCACATTGATCCTACTTCCATCAGCTTCTTGGACACAACAATCACCAAATCACCACACGGTATACTCTCTGCAGACCTTTATCGTAAACCCACAGACCGTAACAACTTATTACATTACTCAAGTTTTCATGCACTCAACACAAAAAAATCTCTCCCAACATCACAATACATGCGCATTAAACGTATTGTAACCTCCAAGGAACAAGCACAAATACGCCTAACTGAGATGCAAAATAGATTCAAAGAAAGAGGCTATCCAGAAAGCCTTCTCAAACAGGAAACTATTGTAAAATCCAAAAAACCAAAAACCAACCTCAACCGTATACCTTTTGTTCACACTTACCATCCCACCACCAAAAAAATGCTTAATAGTATCAGGAACCATTGGTCCATCCTACAGAAAGCATACCCGTCAGTTATAGAATTTAAAAACCCAATTTTAGCCTGCACACGACGATCTAAAAACCTGAGAGATTTTTTAGTCAAAGCAGACATCGGTCCGCAAACAGAGATTTCTCACGGTACAAAAAACAGGAACATTCCCATGCATACATTGTGCACAGTGCACGAACGTTCTTAAGGGTACCCATTTTTACCATCCCCAATCGGGGAAAGGTTTCCCCGTTAAAGGTTTCTTTACATGTGAATCATCATTCGTGGTTTACCTACTGAAATGCCCCTGCGGCAAAGTTTACGTGGGAGAAACAACCCAAAAGATCCGTGACCGCATATGAAAACACAAATCATCAATCCGACGCAATAACCTTTTACTCCCTGTTCCCGCCCATTTCAAAATCGCAGGACATAACTTATCCCAACTCAAATACCAGGTAATAGAGCAAATTTTACCACACAGAAGGGGATATGACCGAGTGACACAATTAAAAAAGAGAGAAGCATTCTGGATCCACAAATTGGACTGCTTGGAACCAAAAGGCCTTAATAGAGACTATGAAATACAGGGTTTCATGTAATCATATTATCATGAATGGTATCCAATCCAGAGAAATCTATAAGCGATCTATTTAAAATATACAAATGTACTATCATGTTCTCCTTCTAACATATTTTCCTTTTTCCCAGGTCTCTTAAAGAATATCGACCAAAACCTCTCCTCATATATAGAGGGATATCCTTTTATCTATACAAATATCTTTAAATATGTGACTATTACATACAGATCATATCTATATTCCTATATATTTCCTCCATTTTGCCTACATTCAGGGCATCTATCCACATTTACCCTGATTATTATATTGGCCCACACATAACTGATATTATCCTTCCCCTCTGCCCCCGCCCCTCCTGCTACTTTGCACTACGATAGCTGCACATTGCGATACGAGGTGACACGCATGAGTGGAATGTACATTTACGTCACTTCCGGTCATGGCGTCTATCCACATTTATCCTGGATATTATTTTAGCCCACACATTACTGATATTATCCCCCGGTTCCCCTCCGCCCCCGTCCCTCCTGCCGCTTTATACCATGATAACTGCGCATTGCAAAACGAGGTGACACGCATGAGTGGAACGCACATTGACGTCACTTCCGGTCACGGCCTATTATGAATAGAGGCTTGAAACGCACTTGGAACGCACTTCCGCTATTTCCGGTAGTACGCCTACACGCCCCACACTCCTCTTTTCTCACAGTATAAAAGGCGCGATTTTTCTAAACCCATTGCGCTTGGCCCCAGGAACGTGCGGACACACGCCACCCCCACACAGCGCAGCTTCACTTGAAACCTTTCCCACAGCGGCAGTAGGTAAGTCCTCCTAATACACCACCCCATATCAGGACCATTCGGCTTCATTACTTCACACACTATGTATATCCCATACAAGCGTCTATATACTTTACACTTGTTTAATTTGCAACGTAGTTTCTATCCTTAACACCAATATACCTATTCTCCCTCCTACAGGTTTCTTGTATTGACTCATATGTATGTATGTGCATATATATGTATGCATATATACACATGTGTGTGTGTGTGTGTACATGTATCGACACATGCATATTTTATTGACCATGTCAACTAATGTCCTTTTTGTATTTCCCTCTTTTCTCCCTTTTATTTAATTTTGCCTCCATATGTGACCTTTTTCTTTTTCTTTTCCTTTTGGCAAATGTATGATATGAAATACCATGACGCCTTATATATTTTTTGTACCATATATGTATGTATATATATGTTTTTGTACCATATGTTGGATTCTATACACTCTTATTAATTATGGAACCTTTTGATTTTTTATTATATAGTTTGATAAAGGCCGGATAGGCCGAAACGTTACTATAAAACGCCGCATTACCAATAAAACAAAACTTTAACGAATAAGTGCTGGAGTTATCTTCAATTTATTTGCTTACGGGGTGGGAACCCGACTCCAAGCCACATCCAGAGTGCCAGGAGTTTGTACATTCCATATTCTACATATGGCCATGCTCAACTCCTCCGGCGGCTTAACAAAAAACTACCACACTGCCGAGAAGGTGATTCTTACCCCAAACACTCCGCACTGCTACTTCCCAGGCAGGTAGGCTCCTGCAAAGTTGGTGGTCTATCCCGGGCACGTTTTGCTCCCGACCTTACACTTCTGCCACCCTGCTGACTCCTGGCCACGCTAGCGACTTGCTGGCTCCGCCGCTGGCTCACGGGCCAGCTGTTAATCTCTTCTGCCGATAATGATGTAGCCTCTTCGTCACCCGGCTCCCAAGTGCAATCAGCTACATCATCATTATAGAGTGCTGTCTGCACGTCACTGATGTCCTACTCAACTGTCTCTGGGTCAGGAGCCTGACCGCTTGCAACACCATCTCCAACGTCACTCTCCTCATCAGTACTTGCCCGCCTAGTGGAGGAAGCGGCTGATGTCTCATACACATCTTGGTTGGGCAGTAGCTGCTGACTGTCCTCTAGTAGTTCGTCCTCGCTTTATAGTTGAGCTGAGCCCACAGCATACAGTACTGCTCTGGCTGAGGGAACAGAAAAGGACAGAGGCAGGTTGAGGACAGGTGAAGGCACAGGGTCTACTTCCGGACCATGCCAACGAAGCGTCGTTTCAGAGGAACCCACCGACTCTTGGCTGGTGGTGTCTCATGTCACTTGGGTCGAAGTGGATGACAGAGTCAACCATTCAAGAACCGCTGGGTTGCTGGACAAGAGACGACCACTAGATGACACCGGGAGCCCAGGCCTCTCGCTGCGACACCCCCTTACCCTTCTGCGACCTCTGCCTGCGCCAGAAACATTTACGCCTCTGCCACTCCCCTGTGCAGATATATGCAACGCTGGATGGCAAATATATTTTTATTTCTGTACTAATACACGGCAAACAGGGCTTCACAATATATCACTGAACAGCAGAACGTCAATTAAGCCCAACTTTTTTTCTACTTTTACACAACAGGCTTTTCAACAGATATATGCAACTCTGGATGGCAAATCAATTTTTATTTCACAACTAATACACGGCAAACAGGGCTTCAGAATACATCACTGCACTGCAGAATGTCAATTAGGCCCAAATTTTGTTCTACTTTTACACAACAGGCTTTTCAACAGATATATGCAACGCTGGACGGCGAATATATTTTTATTTCGAGACTAATACACAGCAAACTGGACTTCAGAATATATCACTGCACCGCAGAACGTCAATTAGGCCCAAATTTTTTCCTACTGTTACACAACAGGCTTTTCAACAGAGAAGTACAACGCTGGACGGTGAATATATATTTATTTCGCCACTAATACACTGCAAATAGGGCTTCAGAATATAGCACTGCAAAGCAGAATGTCAGTTAGGCCCAGAAAATTTTCTACTTTTAGACAACAGGCTTTTCAACAGATATATGCAATGCTGGATGGCGAATATATTTTTATTTTTCCACTAATACACAGCAAACTGGGCTTCACAATATATCACTGCACCGCAGAATGTCAATTAGGCCCAAATTTTGTTCTACTTTTACACAACAGGCTTTTCAACAGATATGTGCAATGCTGGACGGCAAATATATTTTTATTTTGCCACTAATACACGGCAAACTGGGCTTCAGAATATATCACTGCACCGCAGAATGGCAATTAGGCCCTAATTTTTTTCTACTTTTACACAACAGGCTTTTCAACAGATAAGTACAATCCTGGACGGCAAATACCGTATTTTTCGCTTTATAAGACGCACCTGATTATAAGATGCACCTAGGTTTTTGAGGAGGAAAAAAAGATTTTAAACCAGAAGTTGTGCTTTTGGTGGATTTTGAACTAATGGTTGTCTGGGTATGACATTGTTATGGGGGATCTGTGGATGGCACTGTTATGGGGATCTGTAATTGGCACTGTTATGGGGGATCAGTGGATGGCACTGCTATGGGGATCTGTGGTTGGCACTGTTAAGGGGGATCTGTGGATGGCACTGTTGTGGGGGCACTGTGGATGGCACTGTTATGGGGGATCTGTGGATGACACTGTTATGGGGGCACTGTGGATGGCACTGTTATGGGGGATCTGTGGATGGCACTGTTATGGGGGATCTGTGGATGGCACTGTTATGGGGATCTGTGGTTGGCACTGTTAAGGGGGATCTGTGGAGGGCACTGTTATGGGGGCACTGTGGATGACAATGTTATGGAGGCACTGTGGATGGCACTGTTATGGGGGATCTGTGAATGACACTGTTATGGGGGCACTGTGGATGATACACTTATGAGGGATCTGTAGATGGCACTGTTATGAGGGATCTGTGGATGACACATACTGTATATAGCATCTTATGTTATATGTGTCATCCACAAATCCCCCTCCTAACGGTGCCATCCACAGATCCCCCTCCTGTCTTAGTATGCAAAGTCTTTCTTTACTGCTGAAACAATCGCTCTCCTATTGATAAACTCCTACTGAAACTCGTATTGATAAAATCGCCAGCCTCTGTACTCACTATGAATCCACTGCAGCGAGCGGTCCGGCCAGCGCATGACAGACGTCACTCAGTCAGTCACACCCCTCTCACTTCATTAATAAAGCAGGAGTGCGACTGACTGAAGTCATGCGCTGGCAGGACCGCTCGCTGCAGTGCATTCATAGTGAGTACAGAGGCTGGCAATTTTATCAATAGGAGTTTCAGTAGGAGTTTATCAATAGGAAAGCGATTGTTTCAGCGCAGTAAAGAAAGACTTTACATACAAAGACAGTTATGAGTGTGGGGCTCACCGCGACTTGCCTCCAGCCCCTCCTTCCTTCCCCGCACTGTAACGGATTTATCGCCGGCCGCACTGTGCAGCAAAGCGGCTGGCGATACATCAGTGTCAGCCACCTAAAAAGTCAACTATCGCTTTATAAGACGCACTGCCATTTTCCCCCTACTTTTGGGGGGGGGGGAAAGTGCATCTTATAAAGCAAAAAATACGGGTATATTTTTATTTTGCCACTAATACACGGCAAACTGGGCTTTAGAATATATCACTGCACCGCAGAATGGCAATTTGGTCCTAATTTTTTCCTACTTTTACACAACAGGCTTTTCAACAGATAAGTGCAATGCTTAACGGCGAATATATTTTTATTTTTCCACTAATACATGGCATACAGGGCCTCTGAATATATCACTGCACCGCTGAGAGGAAAATATTTTTTTTCTTTTTCCACTAATACACGCAAAAAAGGGCTTTAAAACAGATAACTGCACAGCTGAAAGGCAAATATATTTTACTTTTGCCACTAATACAGGACAAAAGGGGCTTTAATTTTCGACCTTCACCACACAACAGTTAATAAGCCCCTTTTTTCCCCACTAATACAAGAGAAAAAAGGCTTTAGAACATATAACTGCATTGCACAATGGCAAATAAAAAATAGAAAATTTTCCCTGTAATAAACCCTGTTAATGCCTGTATCAAACAGCACTTGCACCCTAATAAGACAGAGTTGCTGGAATTATAGAGCTGTATAATGGCAATTTGGGTCCCCAGTCAGTGCAGCAAGTTGCAATTGGATTGTTCCTATTACCCAAGCTGTCAGCTCCCCTACTGAACCCTGTTCAACACAAATGATGGTTGAATGATTCCTCCCTATCCTTTTCCTACACCTCGAGTAATCTTTCCCTGCACTTGTAAATGTTTTTCACTGTCCCTAGCGCCAGCAGACACGTCTCTCCCTGTACTAAGCACGCTGGTGAATGGCAGAATCTATGATAGCCGCCGTATTTATAGGGCTATGACATCACAGGGCTGGCTGGCTGCCGATTGGCTGCATGCATGTCAGTATGGGTGATCCCGCCTTCACAGAGTTCCTTGCCCCATGTTCTTACATGTGTAGCAGCCATTTTAGGAAAAAATTTGATTTGTTATCACGAAGCGCGAGGAAATTCGCATTGGGTGCAAATCAAATTTTTCTTGAAATTCAGATCGAATTCCACTTCGTCAGTTTCGATTCACTCATCTCCACATATGACGTCACCATGCCGGTCAATATGATGACTTGGTCACGCACCGTGCAAGATTTCACGGACAAGGTATTTTTTTTTTCACCGATTAAACCCTGAAAGCCCTAATTCTTATCTTAGATGGCATGATCAGCGATGAACGCAGTATCTTAAGGGTTCAATTATGGGGTGGGCGGAGCAATCGCCATTCCCCGTCATTGTGCCCGCTTCTTACAAAGAAATCCCAATGCAGCTTTGACCAGTCAAGCCATGGGATACACAAGACTTTTGAAGGTGTCCTGTAGTGTCTAATGAAAATGTTAAATCCTAAAAAATGGTGAGGAGGGCCTTCATGTATCTGATCTGTTTTTTCAGCACATCCCACAGATGCTTGATCAGATTGAAATCTGGGGAGACCTGGTGTCAACACTATGAATACTTTGTCCTCAAACCATTCCTGCAACAATGTTTAAGTAGTAACTAACACCCACATGAACCCAAGGGTTCCCAGGAGAAAGTTTCCCACAGCATCATGCTGCCTCCACTGCTTGTCTTCTTACCATAGTGCATCCTGGTGCCATCTATTTGCCAGGTGTTACGGCGGTGGTCCATACCCACCACTGCTCCACATCTTCCGATGGGCACAGTTGATGCTCTGTTCACCCGCTCCCAGGACCTCCTTCCTCCTAGCCAGCTGCAAGGCTGCTGGAGTAGGGCTGCTCCATCCCCCTCCATGAAGGCTGAGGCCTGTTTTCTGCTCTTAAAGGGCAAGCACACATGCACCCTAGTTGTTTCCAGACAGAGACGGGCCACGCTAGCATACCTAAGGGAAATCTATCACCAGCGACTTCCCTATCAAACTGTTTGCATAGTCACATAGTTGTGATTCACCTGATTAAAACAATGTTTTCTTTTGTGGGTATAGGACTCCATTTCCAAATTACGATACTTTTTCTTAATATGCAAATCAGTTCTTTGGTGCAACTAGGATGTCACCTTTGCTCTTGCTGCACCCAAGCTTCACTCCTTTTTGTGGCCAACATCTCCCTCGCTGCTTTGATAGAGCCACACAGTGGTAAAACAGCCAGAGAGGGGCTAGCCACAGAAATTAGTGGAGCTTGAGTGCAACATGAGCAGAGGTGATGTCCTTATTGCACTAAAGGCCTTATTTGCACATGAAGTAAAAGTATTGTAATTCGGGAACAGAGCCGTGGATCTTCAAAAGAAAACAATGTTTATTCCGGTGAACTAAAATTATGTGACCATGCAAACAGTAGAATAGGGAGGTAGCTAGTGATAGATTCCCTTTAACCCTTAGGATACCGGAGGTTTTTTTTCATTTTTGCGTTTTCATTTTTCCTCCCTATCGTCCTTGAGCCATAACTTTTTTATATTTCGATTAACATAGCTGTATTAGGTCTTTTTTTTTGCCTGGACAAGTTGTACTTTCTAATGCCATTAATTGGCATATAATGTATTTCGAAGCGCGAAAACAATTCCTTCACCATTTTACAGGTTTTGTTCCCATGGCGTTCCATGTGCGGCAAAACTGACCCATACCCTTTCTACTCTGTGTCAGTACGATTACAACGATATCCCTTATGTATAGTTTTTTTTTTATGTCTAAATAGTTTAAAAATAGATTTAAACCTTGAAAAAAAAACATTTTTCACATTTTATAAAATTTTGGGGGTAAGAGAAGCAATGAAAAAAATGGCAAATTGGCCATTTTCACCCATTTTTCTGTTATGCCATTCGCCTTATTGGAAAAATATTTTTATATTTTAATAGTACGGGTGTTTTCGGTCGCAGTGATAACAAAAAATATAAACATCATGGGTATTTATGTATTTATTTTTTTATTATACGAAAAGGGGGGTTATTCAAACTTTTATATTTTGTACATTTTTGTATATATTTTTTAACTGTTTTTTTTACTTTTTTGTAATGATTTTGAATCTCGGATTTGAGCATACAAAATCCATTTTTTATTTTATTTATTCTGAACAATCATGGATCTTTAAAATCCATTTATTACTGACAATTGCTCATTTCTTATGTTGGTCTGCCTGGTGGCCAAAATAAGAATTACACCTTCAATGCCTTCAGCCTATTCAAAGAGAGGCTGAGTGTATTGAATTCAATTACCGGCATCCTCACTGGCCGCAGAAGATGCCGATAAGAAGCCTGGAAGTGTGAGGTTTTTACCCTTTAGATGCCGTGATCTGAAATGATCATGGCATCTAAAGTCTTTAATTAACGTGATCAGCATTATTGACAGTCTCGGTAATTAGCCTGCTGACCCACAGGCCATAACGTCCGCTGCACGTGTAAGTGGGCGCCATGTTTGCCTATCGCTCCAGCACCGTACATGTACGGTGCTAGTAGCGAAAGGGTTGAGACAACTTCCTCCTCTGGGAGCTCCACTGTTTAACGGAATTGCACATACCCTGCCTGCTCTGACCTCGTACTGTCCCTGACTATAGTTTTTCCTGATCCATTGGTGTTCCACATCAGAGTCTTTTGACTCCCGTGGGTTAGTGGTCCAAGAGGTAGCTGCCTGGTCTTTCCTCTGCAGCAGAGTCCAGATCCCTGTATAGGAGGTTAAAAAGTGAGGACCAGGGGAGCCACTTAGATAATGCCCTGATAATGCCCTTAGGAGTAGCCCCAAGCCAATTCTGGTCCAGTGAGAGAGTGGCTCCATATATGCTTTGGTATACCAGTTAAGTGGCACGTACACACCCAACCATCTAAATGATGTAAAACAGACCAGACCACCTTCTTACATTGTTTCATGCCTAGGCATTGGTAAAAAATCTGAAGCTACTTAACCCTGTACACAGCAATCTGCAATGCTAACCACACTAGTACAGATTACTACATACTAAAAACACCCTAAAAGACCCATAATTTTGAAGATCCTCTGACCCAATTATTTTTTCAAAGTCATTTAGATCCTTAAGCTTCCCATTGTTTCTGCATAAAACATGTCGACTTGAAGAGCAGAATTTTCACTTGCTGCCTAATATATCCAATCCCACCCTTTCCAACCACCATTGTAACTACAGTAGATGGTTAGTGATACTCACTTCCCCTGGCAGTGGTTTTAATGTTCTGGCTGATGGGTAGATAATACATCCTAGATTTATTATGGTACAGATTAGTGACTGTTTAATGCGAAACAGAAAAGTAAAATCATAAAGCACTTGTAAATGAGTAAAGACTTGAGAAACCCAATTGTATCCTGTTAACAGCACTTAGAAAGGGATTGTCAGGCTTCCAGTAAAAGTAGGTGAGCGTCTAGAAATAGAACGTTTCACTCAGCGCTATAAATAATCGCTAGTATTATGTAATCTTAAGTAGATACACGTTATGTAAGCTTTTGGTTAGTCAAAGCTAAGAAAAGGAATGAAAACAAATCCAGCTGTGAAAAAAAAAAACGCTAGAAGACATCTTCCTATACAAAGAACACAAAGCCATTCTGCATTGTAGTGGTAGTAGTAGAGATAGTAGTGGTAATACTGGTGCATCTCAATAAACTACAATATCATTGAAAAGTTAATTTATTTAAGTAATTCAAAAATTAAAACATATTATATAGATTCATTACACACATTACACATAGATTCATTAATGTTGATGATTATGGCTTACAGCTAATGAAAACCCAAAAGTCAGTATCTCAGAAAATTAGAATATTATATAAGACCAATGGTTCCCTGTGGAAACTTCACACTGAACCTCAAGCAACAGGGATTGTGTGTCTCTCCACTCTTCCTCCACACTCTGGGACCGCGATTTTCAAAGGAAATGCAAAATTGACTTTTAAATAAAAACAGGACTTTGGTCCATGGGCAGACTGGGGACTTAAAGTAGACCTGAAAAAAAAAAACTAAAAGTGGCCACATGTTGTAGATGGGTCTAAATATACAGAAGATGGAGCAACACAAGTAGGCAATACCACATTGCAAAATACTGTCCTTTCAGAACAATATACCAAAGAGCAGCACAATATATTGCCCCAAAAGCTGTCTGTAGTAGCCATCAATAGATGACACTTTCTGTTCTCCTCCTCTAGTTGTCCAGTTGGATCAGGAGGTAAGAGGCGGGCCACAGCATTTGAATTTAGGATGGCATGTGTGGTCGTTGTGCGGGTACATGAGTCCCTGAGCTTTAATTACTGCTGATAGCTGATAATGTACCCTGCGAGCATCAGAGAGGAGGGCTTTGGAGGCACCCTGGGCATCATTCGATTGAGAAATTTCCCTGTAAAGTCTATGGCTAATCCGCCCCTGCTTTGGACTGCTGAGCAACAGTCAAGTCTTTTTTCTCCTTAGCCCAAAAAAGATGATTCTGATCTTGTCACTGGGTCATAACACAAGGGATGTGACAGTTCTAGCCCATATCCTGGAGACATCTATGTGGTGGTTCTTAAAGCACTGACTCCAGCTGCAGTTTACTCATTGTGAATCTCCCCCAAATTCTGTAATGGCCTTTTCCTGACAATAGTTTCAATGCCACGGTTATCCCTGCTGCTTGTGCACCTTTTTCTACTACACTTTTTCCTTCCACTCAACTTTCCATTAATATGCTTGGATACAGCACTCTGTGTACAGCCAGCTTCTTTAGCTATGACCTTTTGTGGCTTACTCTGCTTGTGGAGGATGTCAATGACTGTCTCCTGGACAACTTTCAAGTTGAACCAGGTTGACCATTTAAATGTTTAAGAAACCTTTGCAGATGTTTTACATTGATAACTGAATAGAGTGACCCGCCAGAAGAAATTATTCTGAGGGTCCACCCTCTATGTATATAGGACCATAAGGGTTCTGTTTGATTAGGGATCCCTTATTGTCAGAGCTTGGGCACACCGGAGAATCCCCTGGTAATCTAATGGGCCAGTCTGACCCTAGGTGACAAAATTAGTCTATAATACTGAACTTTTTCCACAGTATTCTAATTTTGTAAGATACTGACTTTTGGGTTTTTATTAGCTGCAAACCATAATCACTCTGTATGCAATGAATGTATAGAATATATGAGTTTCACTTTTTGAATTTAATTACCCAAAATAAATTAACTTTTCGATGATATTCTAACAGATGTTCCTGTAAATGATAATAACCAAAGCCATCATCATATTCATCATCATTATCGTTTAATGGAAAGGGTGCAATAAATGCCCTATGTCTTTTGCGATTAGATGTAATTATATAGATAACATCCCATTTGTATTCCCATTATATAAGAGCATGAAACCATAGGCCCAGTGCATCAGTCCTGGTCACTGCAGAGAATTCTAATATTCTTTATCATTTATAGTAGGGAGTTTAATATTCCATACATTACACACCTTAGGTGCCAGATAAACTGTAATATCAAAGAGTTACTCCTACAATAATGTTTATTCTCTGGATATTTAAAAACGGATCCGCAAAAAATATGGATGACATCCGTGTGCATTCAGTTTTTTTCGTAACAGAACAGCCGGCCCCTGATAGAACAGTACTATCCTTGTCCGTTATGCGGACAATAATGGGACATGTTCTATCTCTGAATGGAACGGAAATACGCAAACGGAATGCATACGGAGAACATTCAGTTTTTTTTTTGCGGATCCATTGAAATTAATTGTTCCGTATATGGATCATATACGGAACGCAAAAATTGGAGCGTAAATGGGGAAAAAAAACGGTCGCGTGCATGAGGCCTTTAAATTCTCAGCATTAATTTACCACATACAGCACTATTAGAGGGAGGGGACCCAAACTACTAGGGATCAAGCGTGTATGCAAAGAAGGTGGCAAAGGCTGAGTGAAGGTAGCAGATAATAGGAGCAGGGTAGAAGGACCTTTATGGTGGTGGGTGCCACAAAATAGCAGGGCCTCTACCTTCGATAGGAGTGAAAGGGTAGCAGAAAGGTGGACACAAAGTAGCAGTGGCTCTGTAGGAGAAAGGAAGCTGGAAGAGCACAAGGTGACAGGGGCTCTACAGGGTATCAAATAGGAAGTTTAAATCCAGGAAGCCCAGAGGAGCAGCTGAGGCTATGGAGTGAGGAAGCCAAGAACCACCATTAGTAAGCAGGTAAGTATGATTCCCTCCAAAGGTCTGGCCAGGAAAAGGAGGTTTTCCAAACCCCTTCTACTCAATGGTGCACAGCCCCTTTAAAGAGGGCGGGCAGGTAGGAGACAAGATGACAGGAAAATAAAAACATGTTTTCTAGCTTCAGCCTCTTCAAAAAGCTGATCGGCTGGGGTGCTCGGACTCGGACCCCCACCAATTGGATACTGAGGACCTTTGGCCATTAGTATAAAACACTTGGGAACCCCCTTTAATGGCATTTCCTACAGCTGCACACAATGCCCTGACATTGTCTAGCATCAGGATATGGTGGGCTAGACAGTAAGTCCCCACTGGCATCCTAAGCCCCATAGCAACTACTATGGTGGTAGTTACAACCTTGACCAGAAGAGAGTGGAAAAGTCACAAATACAGCCAGTGGTAAGAAGATTACCTTCACTACAATTTACATCATGTGACAAGGAATGAAAAACGTTGTCAGAGTGTTTCTTTATACCAACAGATGCTAACCTTCTTCTTCTGCGTATCTTCATAACATCTAAGAAGAAAGAGCTACTCCAGCTACCACCAACGAATGGTCTCTAGGCATTGATCTTTTGCTATATTCTCATAGTCTTGTGATTGGGCGCCACGATACTCCAAGGAATGACATGGAAATCTGCCTTGTGTCCCATGACATATTAGGATAATATTTTCTTTTCCATCAACAGAAGTCAATGAGACCTTGTTGGGATGCACTAAAGAACTAATGTGAATAAATGGACGACCTTGCAAAATCAATGTTCAATAATATTACAGGATCTCGCTCACCGAGTGATTTTTCCCAGTAGTCAGAAATAGTTGCTGGGTGATTTAATGAACATTACGAAGGTCCATTAAATCAAGGCATGCCAATAATTCTCAATAGCTATTACAGAAGACAAGTGTCGCAATGTTGAGCAATGGTTCTTGTACACTGATGTACCGCACACAGCTGACAACTGGCACACAATCAGCATTACTATTATACAAATTTCTTGCAACTGAATACATTTTTTTTTTTAAAAAGCTTAAAGGGGTTTTCCAAGTTTTTTATACTGATCACCTATCCTCAGGATAGGTCATCAGTATCTGACCAGTGAGTGTCCAGCTCCCAGCACCCACTGCAACTGTTCAACTGTTTGAAGAGGCGATGGCACTATGATGAGTGCCAAGGCCTCCTCATAGCCTACTAAACACAACACCATCTATTGGAAAGCAGCTGAGCTTGGTATTGAAACTAGGCCCCGTTCACTTAAATGGGACTGAGCTGCTCCTAGGCCATATGACTGGTGAACGTGACGTCACTGGTCTAGGAAGGGCCTGCAGCTCTCCGGTCTCTTCAAAGAGCCAGGAGTCTAACCCCTGCCAATTTATATATTGATGAACTATCCAGAGGATAAGTCATTAGTATAAAACACTGAAAACCCTTCTAAAGGGGTCCTCCTGATATAAAGAGCCTCTTTAAAAGAGGTATGCATATGCTAGAATATGTCAGCACTTTATGATTAGTTGGAATCTCACTTCTTGGGGGACCATTAACAATCCAGAGAATGAAGGAGCCACAGTATTGATTCAGCTTCTTCACTGGTTTCTCCTGTCCACTGGTCTTCCAGTCACCCAGCACAGCAGAAAAATGCACACAGCTGGTGTCTTTAAAGGGGTTGTCCCATCTCATCATTTCCACAGCGAGATGGGACTAAGTGCTGGCCCCAGGTAACAGGGCTTACTGAAACTGCGGAGCTTCCATAACTGAGTTTGCAGTGAATGGGGGATATGTAAACAGCGTAGCGAAACAAGCTCCGCAGCTTCGGCAACTCCAGCACCTAACTTGCTGTTCTGCACTATTTGCATAGCTCCCATTCACTGCAATGGGAGCTATGGAAACAGAGGAACGTCGGCTCGCTTGGCAGTTTCTGTAAGTCCAGCCACCTGAGGTCAGCACTCAGTCTCATGGAAAGGGTGAGATGGGACAGCCCCATTAAGGCTGGGAGACCTGGCAACATGTGTCATGTGACATGAAGATCATAATGTCACATTGTGACTTCACCTTTAAATATTTCAATGGGGTTGCGTTGTGACATGCTGTAACTGTGACTCAACAGTCGGAGAAAATCAAACACTACTCGATTCTGGTCACAGAGGGTAAGTCGCACACATCTTGCCATCAATGCAAGTCACGTGCGTCTGTGACTTGCTTACAACTTTTCTGCCATTTGGCTGTGCTTTAAAAGACAAATCACAGCTGGAAAGTTGTCATGCAACGGCAAATCGCAACCAAGTATTAGGTCGTGTGACTTTTCTGAGACTTGCTGTTGTGCGACATGTTACCCTGTATCACAAAACGATAGCATATCCTAGTGATAATTAGCTATATAAGTCCATGACATTATATTTTGCTCCTGCGCCCATGGTTTAGGTCCTGCAGAACCTTCCTACCCATATGAAGCACAGCTCAATGGTAACGGTGTGTGTGTCAAACGTCCGACAACAGTAATAGATCTGGAACTGTACAAAGCTACAAATCTATCGGACGTCATCATGTAGCTTCTGTGTTCAGTACATAGTATTGGTGGAAGAGGCACCATGTACCCTGGATAAGTAAGATGGCCGCTTCCAGCACATACACACAATTTTAATGCTAATATTAGAAACATGGTAAGAGAGAACTTACCCCCAGCCTTAAAAAGATTAAAATAAAACATAAACTAGACACTAACGAAATTGTAACTTTGCCAAACTCTGCAATGCAGGTCCCAACAGACTGTACTTAACGGAAATGTGTAATCAAAAATTGTTTAAATCGTGTTTTTATGTTTAACATATTTAAAAAAAAACTTTGGATGATGTTATTTTTCATTTTCCATGTCACTATCTATATTTAAACAGAAGCCATAAAACCCTGCAGTTTTCACACTGGACACTGAGCATAATTATAGGCACCACTTCTTGGTCTGTATAGAACATCTAACTGCAGTTATCTGCTTATCTATACAAAGAGGTGATATCATTACAGGATTAGACAGATAAGACAGGATCCACCATTCACAATAGGTGATTGTCACAGCTTATCCATTCTGTCCTTGTACAATGACCTCTGCACAGATCACAGAGCTGCCTAGAAGACTCTTCCATAGAAGTCAATGAGGTCCACTCCAGAACATTGTGTCTATGGACTGTGGGGCTGCCGTAAAGCAATTTTTTTAATGCTTTGTAAATGCTGTTAAGAACAGCTCAGGTAAGATGGCCGCCCCATAGTCATGTTCAGGAGATGGAATAATACAATCTGAAAATTAGATTATAAAAAAAGGATGTGTGTTAATATCTGTTTTTTTACTGGAAAAAAAAATTGTGAAACATTTCCTTTAAGGAAGAAGATATTTTTTATAGATGATGGTCTGTTTTCAGGATAGGCCATCCCTATGTGATCGGCGGGGGTCCAACACCCTGCACCCCTGCAAATCAGCAGTTCTGCGGAGGCTCTGGATTCAGAAGTCGGCTCCAGAACTACACAGCCCTGTCCATTGTGTAATGAACAGAGCTGGTTATTGCAGTGCTACTCCCCCTGCAGTGAATGGGCACAGGGCTGTAGTAACCAGCTCCATCCACTACAATGGATGGAGCTGAGTGGTTCTGGTGCCAGAAGCTACTGCAGAACAGCTAAGCAGCAGGCACGCAGGGTTTAAGACCCATACCGATCAAAAAGTGATGGCCTATCCTGGGAAAAGGTCATTACTTGACAAATCCTGCTATACCTCTTTAACTACCAGCAATCTACTGTTATCTGCCTCAAGACTATTGCTGCTCTCAGATGGTCAGTATTTGGCATCAGTATTTGTAAGCCTCAACCAAGAGTGGTACCTACAAAAAAAAAGTATAATGGAAAGATTGTTACCTCTTTCATGTTCTGAATTACTACTGGTTTAGAAATAGTGACCAAATCCTGGCTGTGTGAAAGTGGCCTAAAAATAAAGCAACCCTTACTATTATATAAAACCACAAGCCCTGACCATACACAAGCACAAATCCAGAATGTGAAGAACTTTAGAAGGTTAGATCTCCTTTGGTTGACCCTGATGGTTTTGGTGGAACCAGAACAGAACCTGCATGTCAATAGTGGAGCTTGGAGTGATAATTGCTCACCAAAAACATTCTTCTACCAACAATTATGTAAATCTCATACATTTTGATAGAGAAGGTAGAGGTGGAGCCCAAACCAGTTCCCTACTTGTGTGCTAATGTTGTGGTTTCAAAGAAATGAGGGAAGCCCATAGAGAAGAATGAGAATAGTGGGAGCAGGCAGAATCCAAAGCATTATTTTTTATGTAAGGGCCCTTTTACATGGGCAAACCATTGCCCTGTGTAGACATGGCACCGATCATGCGATACATTAGGTAAATGCTTCATGTATTGGGAATACGATGCCTACAAATAAAAATTGTATGATTACATCACCGAATGTTTTCTCCATATTCATGACTGTGACATGTATACAGCATTTCACAAGCACTGATCGACATGCTGTATTGACGTCTACCCTTGCTAGCAGGCAGAAATCTGTTGTGTACGAGGACCCTAACTGACTAGCGTTTTGGCTTTCCGTTTCTGAGATCCGTCATGGGCTCTCACAAGCGGTCCAAAACGGATCAGTTTTGCCCTAATGCATTCTGAATGGAAAAGGATCCTCTCAGAAAGCATCAGTTTGCCTCCGATCAGTCACCATTCCGCTCTGGAAGCTGTCCGCCTGATGAAGCGGAGCCAAATAGATCCGTCCTGGCACACAATGTAAGTCAATGAGGAGGAATCCGTTTTCTCTGACACCATCTCGCACAATAGAAAACGGATCCTTCCCCCATTGACTTTCAATGGTGTTCAAGACGGATCCGCCATGGCTATAGAAGACATAATACAACCGGATCCGTTCAGGACGGATGCATGCGGTTGTATTATTGTAACGGAAGCGTTTTTGCAGATCCATGACGGATCCGCAAAAAAACGCTAGCATGAAAGTAGCCTCAAATCTACCTTAAATTATCTTTAGATAATCAGAACACAGCATTGGTGGGCTCTTATGAATACAGCACTCTATGTATGACACATGAGGAGATACATTTAAATCTGGCTATACACACAAGAATTTGGCCATCTGTCTTTTGTTGACCTAGTGCGAATGGTCGCTGGCTGACAGTAGACTCTTCTCTGTAGAAAATGTAATTAGCCACCCTGAAAAATGTGGGCTGCAACTGCATGTACATGGCATGATTGGACAATTGTGCAGTTTTTTTTAAAACGGTCTCCATGGTCGGCATGTTTGTAGTGGGATCGTCTGTACCAATGATCCCATGGAACACTGATCGGCCGCAAAGCATCCAATCATCAGATGGATGGCCAGTTTTAGGCGAATTTCCCTCTTAAAGGAGCTTTCTGTTTTTTTATTAACTTACTTTAACTTTAACACCCAGCCAATCAGCTGTTTGAGAAGGCATCAGTGTTTGCGGCACTACCGTAAGCACCAGCGCCTTCTCGCAGCTTTGTCTAGGCCATGTGACATCATACTCATTGGTCTCACAGCCTAGGCCCTGCTCAGCCCAACTTAAGTGAATGGGCCTGAGCTGCGATATCAAGCACAGCTGCTATACAATACATGGCACAGGACTGAGAGAAGGCTGTGGAGCTTCTCAAATAGCTGATCGGCAGAGGTCTCAGATGTTGGACTCTCACCGATCAGATACTGACGATCTATCCAGATGATTGGTCATCAGATAAAAAATCTTCAAAAATCCTTTTAAGAACCATGGCCTGTATGGATGTTACTTTTTTCAGAGACTTTATTTGCTGCTTGCACTGCTGTTAGCAATGATATGGACAGGATGAGTTAAGTACTCTGAAATTATCTGTGGTTATCTTATTGGTCTTACAGATATGCAATCATGAAAAGTCAATGCTTAGCCATGATTATAGCCCTGCTCTACTTTCCACTTTCTCAAGCCACAATGGAAAAAGGAAGCTGACAATTAAATTAATATTAGAAGAGCCTCTAATTGTATTTACCTTGGCAAACAAACAATGTTAAACACTGAGTCTTCAGATCTCGGGAACTGAGGTCTCAATGATGGGATGGCACAGAGTATTCAAATGGAAGTGTCGAAGGAGTGCTATTAACATACTGTACATGGAACAAATGTCTGAAAAGGAGACCTGTTAACATATACCCTCCCACCTGCAAATTAACAGCAGGAGCTTGCTGAGAAAAAATGTGAGGATCAGTTCCAGTTCACTGCTTCTAATTCAATCTCTCTTTTTCTAAGTCAGGCATCCTCAAACTGTGGCCCTCCAGCTCTTGTAAAACTACAACTCCCACAATGCCCTGTTGTAGGATGACACCTGTAGGCTGTTCGGACATGCTGGGAGTTGTAGTTTTGCAACAGCTGGAGGGCCGCAGTTTGAGGGTGCCTGTTCTAAGTGGTCAGTTTCAGAGATGACCTGTGCCTGTTGCTCTTTTGCCAGAACCCTAGGGAGTAGGACCTTCCCAGAGAGATGCATTTCTTTGTAGGGAACACCACTGAAAAACCCTTCCACTTAGTTCTTTTTTATGATCGCTAACAATGATGACATCACCACAGAAGTGTAGTGACATAAGCTATTGTGATAAATTCCTTCAATGTACCAGCTGAGGGTAGGTTCACATCTGTGGCACGTAAAGCCAGTAGTCTGTTACAGCAAAGGAGCAAACCAGCAAAGTTATGGTATCTGGCAAAGCTGGACAACGCCGCACACGTATCTGGCATAGCTGGACAACGCCGCACACCGCCGAAATTTAAATTCTTCTTCCTTCAAAAATACTTTTTTCAATATAAGACAACTTCCAAAATGTAAAAATACCATATTTTTCAACATATAAAATGCATCTGCTGATAAGACGAACCTAGGTTATAGCTTAGGAAAATTAGAAAAAAAATATTTATCTTCAGACCTCAGATCAGACCCTCAGATCAGACCCTCAATGTTAATCAGACTTCAGATGTGACCCCCCAATCAGACCACCAATGTTAATCCGACCTCACACCAGACCCCCAATGTGCTTTTACACCAGATTATCTGACAGATTTTCTGACCAATTATTGGTCAGATGGCGAGTTTACACACACAGATCTTTTATTATACACGCCAACTATTTTTCTGATTGGACATAAATTGTTTAGATAATCTGTTGGTAAATGCACCCCTAGACCTCAGCTCGGACCCCCAATGAAACTTCAGATCAGAACCCCAATGTTAATTATATGCCAGCTCAGACCCTCAATGACACCTCAGATCAGACCCCCAATGTTATTCAGACCCCCAATCAGACCTCAGATCTGACCCCAAATATTATTTGGACCTCAGTTCAGACAACCAATAAGACCTCAGATCAGACCTCCAATATTAACCAGACCCCAGGTAAGACCCCCAATCAGACCTCAGATCAGACCTCCAATGTTAATCAGAGCCCCAATGAATTCTCACATCAGACCCACCAATGTAAATTAGACCCTAGCTCAGACCCCCAATCAGATATCAGAAAAGACCCCAATTTTCTACATTCCCCCAATAAGACCTCAGATCAGACCCCCAATGTTAATCAGACCTCAGATCAGACAAAAACATAAATCAATTCACCACTCCTATTTCCAGCGCTGCAGCCACTCCTGAGATCCAGTGCTCTTCCTACTCCTCCAGCCGCGCTGTCTTGTGACCCGTGAGGTCACAGTGCACACCTATGTCCTCCGGCTGTGCTCAGGTCACAGCACAGCACACACAGCGCCTGCAGACCAGGGAGTGGTGAGTAAAGAGCCAGCACAGGGAGCGCTGCATTCATCTCCCCCTTGGTCCTCCTGTAATAATGAATGCTTCCATAATAGAAGCGCTCTTTAGTATTCACCCCATAACAGACATTTTCCCCCCACTTTGAGGAGAAAAAAGTGCATCTTATAGAGTGAAAAATATAATACATGTGCCGAGGCACACACGTAATTTGTTAGACTTCACTGTCTACAACAAACCAATTACAACTCTACAATAATGAAATGTAACTGTAGTAATTAGAGATGCAAAGCACATTGACTTTTTGCTCCAGTTACAACTATTAGTTTCCAAATTGAAAATATTGGAGAGGGTTCAATTAAAGCTACGCACATGACACCGGTGAAACTAGCACTTTAATTTCCCTGGTGCATAGTAACTAAAGTTCACGAGGGCTTCATTATGGAGAATGATTGTCTACAAGGTGGTGTTGGGTCATGTTCTGGGTGCAAGTAAGATAATGTCTAAGGAGGTGTTTTACAGCTATGTTAGAAAGACAGACCAAAAGCAGTAGATATTTACATTGGGGGAGGGGATTGTTGAACCTGTGTTAAGTATGCAAGCCAAAGATACAAGGGATGAGGTTTCTGTCTCAGGGATTTGTTGTTAGACAGTCACCAAAATCCCCAGCTTTGACTGACTGGCTCACTAGCTAAAAAGTAATTTTATGACAGCACATAAGTGGCAAAAAACACACTCATAGACATCCTGCCCTTATGTCCACATTCTTATACTTGCTCATGCATTCCATTCTAAAGCTGGTTGTAAAAGTAACTTTTTGTTGAAAAAATAGGCTAACGATTTTAGTTCAGCATTTGACAAAAAAAGCTTTCACGAATTCAATAAAATCAATATTATAAAGATGTAAATGATTTTATATATACTAGTGTTCACGGGAAATCCATGACCAGTATGTCCAGTGTGCATAACTTTACCCATGAAAAGGCTCATTAAAGAAATTTTTTAATTTTCCTTGAATATAATTGTGCATCAGCATATAGTTCTACATCTGGGTTCCACTGTAAAGATCTAGTAGATGTTAAGTTAAAGAAGAAAACCACCCATGACATGAGGCGATCACATTAGTGGACCTATGACCCCAGACACCTGATTTACAATAAAAATATACAACACCCAAATTGTTTCAGCCCATCAGAAATTTTCAGCAGTTTTGAGGATGCCAGTATCTGTAGCTCCTGCAGCTCCCTACTTCTGATAATTGGTGATCGAAACTCATGAACTCCACCAATGTGATTTTCTGATAAGCATAAATTGCCATTCCTTGACACATTTCAGATTATTAAAAATAATACACATGCCTAGATCTTATGGAGTGCCGGTGTACCATGAAAAAGCCTTAAATCATGAACAAACCTTAAGTCAGCTGATTTCAGGGGGTGTGTTCCATGCAGCCCGTGCTCGGCTCTCGGCTCACATTACATATTCAGGGGGTGTGTTCCATGCAGCCCGCGCTCGGCTCTCGGCTCACATTACATATTCAGGGGGTGTGTTCTATGCAGCCCGCACTCGGCTCAGCGCAGTACGCAGAAGCAGGTCTCCCCGATGGGAGAGGGAGGGAGGGAGCTCCCTCCCTGTTAACCCCTTCCATACCGCGGTCCGTACGGACCGCAGTATGGAAGGGGTTAAACTGCTGACATCTGCAGCACAGATGTCAGCAGTTTATAGCAGGGGGTCAGCAATGTGCTGACCCCCTGCTATACCCACTAGACCACCAGGGAAAACATTTCAAAGGAGGCGCCTGAGCCTGCAGCCCGCAATTCCCCACCCCCCCTGCACCAGAGACTGTCACGCAGAAAACCGCAGGTCTGAATTGACCTGCGGTTTTCTGCGGAACATGGGGGGGGCTCACAGGTTTATTCATACACCCGTGCCAACCCCGCGCCTCTCATAACCCCATGGCAGTGGCACTGAATGAGCCCAGAAGCGCAGAAAACCGCAGGTCTGAATTGACCTGCGGTTTTCTGCGGGGGCACAGGACCCCCCTGGGCATTGGTTTATTCATACACCCGTGCTAACCCCGCGCCTCTGGCTTCAGACCTGTTTCATAACCCTGTTTAGACCTGTTTCGGCATAGTGCGCATAATGTGCATGCGCCAAAGGACACACCCCGAACACACCCCCTGAAATCAGCTGACTTAAGGTTTGTTCATGATTTATGGTTTTTTCATGGTACACCGGCATCCAGAAGCCTCATGCCGTTCTGCATACTAAGGCCGTGATCAAAGTCCGATGAGGACCGAACCGTTGGCCCGTGCTTTATTTCATTAACTGGATGTATTAAGTAAAAATTATTCAAATTCTTAACTATGAACAGAGTGCCGTGGTTCTCTTCTCTATTTGCTTGGGATACTCACCCTACAACAGAGCATCAATGTTCAACAGTGGAGTGCCAACCACTACGTCATTTAGATCTTATGGATTATATACTTAAAATAAAGGGGGTAATACACCTGTAATAGCTGTCGGCTACTTTTCCCAACCCTTCCCCCACTCTTTGGTTGGTCAAGAGTCAATGTGTTCTTAATGGAAAGAGGAGAGAAGAGGTCCTCTCACAAGGCCTGTTGCCAGGCCAATGTTGAGCACCAACTGACATTATTCAAGTTGATTGGGACTTGTTTAAAGGGTCTTTGACATGGGCCGATGAAAAATGAATGGGGGACGAACAATTGTTATCACGATTGTTTGTCCTCCATTCACTTTGCTTATTGTCTGCAGCACATCTTCTTGTTTATGAAAGGTGCTGGGCTGCCAAGAAACAGAAATTTTAGGTGCCCCAATAAAGATGAAATTACCTGACCTGCTAGTGTACTACTCGTTTGTTGGGTGAAAGGTGTCAAATTTACGTTCAAACATTCATCCATTCCCTATAATTGGACCAATCCCTAGCCCATGTAAAAGGACCCTAAGCCACTGACAGATACCTCTGGTGGTGGTTTATCTCCAATGAGAACTGAAGGATTGGGACACCCCTATATACATTTAATAGTTGGCCAGTCCCTTAAAAGTTGGTGGATTCGGCCTTCGTTGATCTAATGTGTATGTGCTTCTGATGATTAACAAGCACCAAAGGATGCCAAGATATAGTCATCTTTGGCTGTGTTGCCTGGCCTACTCAATGATTTCTGGGTGAGGATAATGTTTTTGAGTATTTTCATGGATGCAGGATTAGAACCATAGATTTTCTTTAACATTCTATATGAATTACACACATAAATAAATATGTAGATTCACAACGTTTTAGAAATGTTATCTTCAGTCTGTAGTTTCTTCAACATAAGTAACAAAAAACATCTGGTCGTTTAAGGCTTTTTCTATGAGCAAGAACAGAGTAGAGTATATGGGAAGACTCAAATAGTTTCCAGTTTGTTTTCTTTCAGTCAGACTGCTTATGTTCCAGAGGTGGGCAATTAGGCATTAGATGGTGTGATAAAAGCAAACAATGCGGCAGAGCTGCCTGCACCGCCCCCTCCCCCCCCCCCAACCCATACCACCTACTGAAGCAGCACTACGTAAACAAAAATACAAACTGAAGCCTGCGAATGACTAATGACATGATAAATGAAATAGCACAATGCCATCACACAGGATAATAATACTGTAAATATCTACAAATCAGGTAAATACTTAAAAGGAACATTAACCTCAACCCCTGTTATGTCCACTCTCCGGGAGAACTTTTATTCTACTGGAAGGCTCCTTAAAGGAGTGCTTATATTGATGATCTATTCTCAGGATAGGTCATCAATATCTGGTTGTAGGGGGTCCAACACCCCGCACCCCCACCAATCAGTTCTGTAATAGGTCTGACCCCATAAGTTGCTGCTGGAAACTACACAGCATTTCTGGATTGTGTGGTGGACAGAGCTGGTTACCGCAGTGCTGCTCCTACTGAAGGGAATGGATGCGGGCTACAGTGATCCATGTTGCTTCTGCAGTTGATTGGTAAGGGTGCAGGGTGGCAGATCCCTGATAATCACATATTAATATTAACATACTTGCATGGGGACTTATTTTTTGTGGACCATTTGAGTGTTTATAACCTATTGACTACCATAATTTGTATTAACATTTTTTGTGGGGGATATAAAAAAACAGCGATTGAGCCACTGTCTTTATTCTGCAGGCTGTTACGGCTACAGCAATGCCTGATGTATTGTTTTTGTATGTGTTTTATTATTTATGTACAATCAAAACCCTTTTTTTCAATAAACTTTTTTTGCAATTCAAACCAATTCAAATGTACGTGATCTTGCATTGATGATGGTAGAGTCTGACCGCTGCACAAAGCCTTCTCCAGCACATCCCAAAGATTCTCAATGGGGTTAAGGTCTGGACTCTGTGGTTGCCAATTCACGTGTGAAAATATCTCATGCTCCCTGAACCACTTTTGGCAATATGCCCGTGCCATCAGGGAAGAAAAAATCAATTGATAGAAAAACCTGGTCATTCAGTATGCTCAGGTAGTCAGCTGACCTCATTCTTGGAGCACATACTGTTGCTGAACCTAGACCTGACTAACTGCAGCAACCCCAGATCATAGCACTGCCCCCACAGGCTTGTACAGTAGGCACTAGGCATAAGGGTGCATTACTTCATCTGCCTCTCTTCTTACCCTGATCAGGGCCAGATTAACGTAGGAGCGGATGGAGCTGCAGCTCCAGGCCCCTGCGTGAAAATAGGCCCAGCAGCCCGCATAGGTCACCCGGAGCTAGGCCCGCAAAGGCCGCCTCGGCACAACCCCTTAGAAGCAGTGGCGCACCGACAGGGGGGGGGGGGGGGGGGTTTAGGGGTCTGGACCTCCCCAGAACCATTCATATATATATTTTTTTATCTCTTAGAGCAGCACCGCCGATCGCCACAGGCCCTGGTTCTAATTGCGGGTGGCTGTGGGGAGGCAGCAGGAGATAAGTGCTTCCATTGTGGAGCGTTCATCTCCATATTCATCTGTATCGCCGTCCTCAGGACAGCGATATAGATGGCTGTGCTGCGTCAGGGCAGGGGAAGGAGAGTCGTCTCCCTTCCCTGTTCTTCTGATAGGCTGCCGACACTATTGCCTGCAACCTATTAGAGGCCGGCTCAGGTGGCGCAATGAAGTCGGGCAGCACACAGCGCGGGACACAGGCCGGAAGAGACCTGCATCACATTGCTGCTAGCCTTATGAACGTAAGTATTAGTGTGTTTTTTTATTTTTATAGATGGCACATTTTGGGGGGCACCTGGTGACACTTCTTACTGGCCCATTTTTTTTTTTTTGGGAGGGGGGCACTATGGGGGCATTTATTTCTAGCCCATTTTGGGGGCACACTTTGGGGGAATCTGGGGAATTTTTTTTTACTGCCCCATTTTTTTTTGGGGGGGGGCACTATGGGGCATCTGGGGGTATTTATATCTAGCGCATTTTGGGGGAGCACTATGGGGGAATCTGGGGACATTTCTTACTGGGGGGCACTATGGCGCCTCTGGTGGGACTATAGGGGCATTATTTGGGGTCACTATGGCACTAAGGTTTTTTTTTTTTTTTTACTGGAACATGGGAGGCACTATAAGGCAGAGCATCACTATGGGGCATCTGGTGGCACTAAGAAGGGGCATTTTTAACTGGCACATTATGGAGGAGAGGAGCATTATGGGGGCATCTGGTGGCACTAAGAAGGGGCATTTTTTACTGGCACATTATGGGGGAGAAGAGCATTATGGGGGCATCTGGTGGCACTAAGAAGGGGCATTTTTAACTGGCACATTATGGGGACACTATGGGAGAGAGAACTATGGGGGCATCAGGTGACACTAAGAAGGGGGATTTTTTTACTGGCATATTATGGGGGCATCTGGTGGCACTAAAAAGGGGGATTTTTTACTGACACATTAAGAAGGGCACTAAGAATGGGCATTTTTTACTGGCACATTATGGGGGAGAGGAGCACTAGAGGGGCATCTGCTGGGGCACTATGGGGAAAGAGAGAGAAGCACAATGGAGGCATGTGCTGGGGGCACTAAGATGGGGTATTTTATACTGGCAAATTATCGGGGCACTATGGGGAAGGGGGAGAGGAGCACTACGGGGGCATTTACTGGGGCACTATATAGGGTTATTTTATACTGGCATATATTATGGGAGATTAGCTCAACTGCGGGCACTAAGCAGGGGTATTTCTTGTACTGTCATATTATAAGGGGAATTATTACTACTGGGGGGCATTATGGTGAGCTTTTCTACTACTGGGGGCTATGGGGAACATGATTACTAGTATGGGCACTATGGAGGCATTATTACTAAGTGTGCTAAAGCAGAGAATTATTTCTATTGGTGGGATTTTTGGGAGCACTGATACTTTGGTGGGCACTCTGACACAGTATCAGTTTAGCACAATTATTTTTGGGGACATTATGTTTATACTATTAGTGTCAGAGATACTATTTACTGGGCACAGTTATTTTTTTTAGAGCACAGTGTGCCAATAATTGTTGCCACTAATATTTTTCAGGGGACAGTTTCTGGAGTATAGTATTGTGGAGCACAGTATTGGGGATGGCAGATGACAGAAGATGATGGAAAAGTGGGAAACTAGTGTCAGTTTGTCAATCTCTGCAGAGGCGGGAGATGGCTGAAAAATCATCATGGCGGTCTGGTCTGAATGGAGAAGATGAGAAAAGAGAACGTCTACATCAAAGGTGACATTACTGGATGTAGGAGGTATGTGGCACTATGTAGGAGAGGAGATGCTCCAGCTACGTATCTGGGCATCACTACTGTGAGGGGGTACATATCTAGGCATTATTACTGTGATGGGCACATATCTGTCATAACTACTGTGAAGGGGCACATATCTGGGCATAACTACTATGAGGGGGCACATATCTGGGCATAATCTGTTAAGGGTGCACAATACTGGTTGTAACTAGTGTGTGGTGGCCGACGTTTTGCCTCTCTTTCAGTAGTTAAGCCCACTTTTTGCCCCCTTTCAGTAGTTATGCCCACAATGTGCCCCGTTTTCAGTAGTTATGATGCTGTTACACATCGCTGTGCTGTGTAGGAGGAGCAGAGGCTGATTCTTGGGTATGCACGTTCCCATACCTCACAACTTTTGAAAAGAAGGAAGAGAGACATTATGTGCAATTTTGTTCTGCACTAGGCCATGCCTCTAACTCTGCCCGAAACATAACTAAACACCTAATCCCACCCAGGCCCCTAAATATCCCCACTTTGTAATTATTCCCCTTTATGCCACCAAACAGTAGTTATGCCAGCATTTTGCCCCTTCACAGATTATGCCCAGATATGTGCCCCCTCATAGTAGTTATGCCCAGATATGTGCCCCTTCACAGTAATTTTGACAGATATGTGTCCCCTCACAGTAAGCAGATATGCCATTCAGAAGCAAGGAATAGTTAGGTGAGAATTGTCACCTAGCTTCTCCCATGCTCCTAAATGGTATATCTTCTTATAATTGTTCAGCTATTATAAACAGGTATGCCTATAGCCTAGGCAAATATGCCATTCAGGAGCATGGAAAAGCTAGGTGACTATTTCTCACCTAGCTTTTCCATGCTCTTGAATGGCATATCTGCTTATAAAAGATCAGCTATTATAACAGATATGCCTATATGCAGATTTGCTATTCAGGAGCATGGAAAGCTAGGTGACTATTTCTCACCTAGCTTTTCCATGCTCTTGAATGGCATATCTGCTTATAAAAGATCAGCTATTATAACAGATATGCCTATATGCAGATTTGCTATTCAGGAGCATGGAAAGCTAGGTGACTATTTCTTGCCTACCTAGCTTTTCCATTTTTTAAGCTAAATAAAAGCTAAAGAACAGATTCTATAAAGGTATGCAAGGTATCGATACATCAACATCTATTCAGCTATGCTGGTGATTTCATTTGCATAAAACATATGACAGATGCACTTTATTTGTGTTATAAAAAATTGCTCTGCATTGCGTTTTCATTTTCTATAAAAAGGCCCATTAAAATCTTCAGCACCAGGCCCATGATGCTCTCAATCCAGCCCTGACCCTGATGCACCCATCACTCTGGAACAGGGTAAATCGGGACTCATCAGACCACATGACCTTCTTCCATTGCTCCAGAGTCCAATCTTTATGCTCCCTAGCAAATTGAAGCCTTTTTTTCTGGTTTGCCTCACTGATTAGTGGTTTTCATACGGCTACACAGCTGTTCAGTCCCAATCCCTTGAGTTCCCTTCGCATTGTGCGTGTGGAAATGCTCTTACTTTCTCTATTAAACATAGCCCTGAGTTCTACTGTTGTTTTTCTTCGATTTGATTTCACCAAACGTTTAAGTGATCGCCAATCACGATCATTGAGAATATTTTTCTGGCCACATTTCTTCCTCGAAACCGATGGGTCCCCACTATCCTTCCAGTTTTTAATAATGCGTTGGACAGTGCTTAACCCAATTTTAGTAGTTTCTGCAATCTCCTTAGATGTTTTCTCTGCTTGATGCATGCCGATGATTTGACCCTTCTCAAACAGACTCACATCTTTTCCACGACCACGAGATGTGTCTTTTGACATGGTTGTTTAAGGGCTCTTTCACACTGGCGTTTTTCTTTTCCGGCATAGAGTTCCGTCCTCGGCGCTCTATGCCGAAAAAATCCTGATCAGGATCATCCCCATGCATTCTGAATAGAGAGAAATCCGTTCAGGATGCATCAGGATGTCTTCAGTTCAGGACCGGAACGTTTTTTGGACGCAGCAAATACCGCAGCAAAAATCTGGAACACTTGCCGCAAGGCCGGATCCGGAATTAATGCCCATTGAAAGGCATTAATCCGGATCCGGCCTTAAGCTAAACGTCGTTTCGGCGCATCGCCGGATCCGACGTTTAGCTTTTTCTCAATGGTTACCATGGCAGCCAGGACGCTAAAGTCCTGGTTGCCATGGTAAAGTGTAGTGGGGAGCAGGGGAGCAGTATACTTACCATCCGTGCGGCTCCTAGGGCTCTCCAGAGTGACGTCAGGGCGCCCTACACGCAAGGATCACGTGATCGCATGGACCACGTGATCCATGCGCATGGGGCGCTCTGACGTCATTCTGGAGCGCCCCGGGAGCCGCACGGACTGTAAGTATACCGCTCCCCCGCTCCCCACTACTATTATGGCAACCAGGACTTTAATAGCGTCCTGGCTGCCATAGTAACCTGAAAGCATTTCGAAGACTGATCAGGATCCTGATCAGTCTTCTAATGCTTTCAGGCGACTTGCGTTCTGATGGATCCGGCGGGACGGAAGTGCCTGCCGGATCCTCAGAACGCAAGTGTGAAAGAGGCCTAAGAAAAGAGAAGCAACTCATTGCACCAGTTGGGGTTAAATAACTTGTTGCCAGCTGAAAGATAATCGCCTATGCAGTAATTATCCAATAGGAGGCTCATAGCTATTTACTTAGTTAAATCCAAATTTGGACAGGCAGTGTATCTATCTATCTTATCTGTCTGTTAAGCCTGATGAAGGCACTGAAAGGGACAGGATGGCAAGTGCAGTACAGTGTGGGTCTACAAAGAAAGTGAGGGATTTGGAGCTTCATTCCATGATTCAATTCCGTACAAACGAAGAAAACAAGCCTAAAGAAATCCATGAAAGGATGATTGCTTTATATGGTGATGATGCACCTTCCTACAACCAAGTAAAGTTTTGGGCCAAGCAGTTTAAATGGGGTAGGGAATCAATTGAAGATGACCCCAGTTGAGGGCGATCAGTCGAAGCATCTTCAGAGAAAATGTGCCATAAAGTGGAAGCCATGATTTTGGAAGATCGTCAGGTCAAAGTCAGTGTTATAGCTCATGAATTAGGCATTTCAGTTGACACAGGTTCCAGTATCATTCATGATGTTTTGATGATGTCACAGGTCAGTTACCAGTGGTTGCCAAATATTGACGCCTGAGAAAAAAACTTATTGCCAGCAATTTAGCCAAGAGAATTTAGACATGCTTAGAGTCAATCCAGAAGACTTCTATTGCCGAATTATGAGACCAAACAAGAGTCCCTGCAATGGAAATACAAGGAGTCACTGACTCTTAAGGAATTTCTTGTGCAGCAGTCAGCTAGAAAGATCACGCCAATGTTTTTTTGGGATACAGAAGGTGTTTTATTACTAGAATTCATGCCACACAAGACAACAATTAGTGAAGACATCTATGCTTCAACAATTAAGGCATTATGTGAGGCAAACAAAGAGTAATACCGTGGGAAGTTGTTTGCAGGTGTGTTGGTGCTTCACGACAATGCGTCAGCTCACAAGTCTTGCACATCACAAGCTGCTATCAGGGAATGTGGCTTCATAGAGTTTAAGCATCCACCTTACAGTCCAGACCTGGCTCCCAGTGATTACTTTTTGTTTTGGAATCTGAAGAAATTTCTATGTGGGAAAAGATTTCCTGATTAACAGGGTTCCTGCAGCAGCAAGAAGTCTCTTATTCTGAGGACATCCGATCACTGGAGGCGAAGTGGATTAAGTGTGTTGAAGTCAAGGGGGATTACATTGAAAAGTAGTAGGTTCAATTTTCTCAGAACTTTTTGTTTTCATATTCAGGTAGATAACTTATTGAACACCCCTTGTATCTATCTATCTATCTATCTATCTATCTATCTATCTATCTATCTATCTATCTATCTATTTGTCCATCTGTCTGTCTATGTCTATCCATCCATTCATCTATTGAATGGGGTCACATCTATCTATTAAAGGGTCACTGAGTTTTCAAAAAACTTTTGATCAGTGGGGGGTTTGAGCTCTGAGACCCCCATTGATTGCTAGAATAAGGAGAGAGAAGCACTCACGTATCTTTCTCCCCACTGCAGGAGACAGTCTCAATAGAAAGTCTATGGGCCTGTCTCAATTCTGTCTTCTGCAGCAGGGAGAGAGAGAGCGCCATATGCGAGAACTTCTCTAATCTTGTTCTAGGGATCATGTGGCAGTCATGCCCCTACCAATCAAAACTTTTGATATGGTTCTTTGACATGTCAAAAGTTTTTTGAAAACTCATTAACCCTTTAAGCAGCTATCTATTACCTATAAACTTATGTTGGGTATACACGGCCCGATGTTCAGGCTGATTAATGGAAATAAATATTCAATGCTCGTTCCCAATAATTGATCCACCTAAAGGTGCCGCAGATCACACGATGAACGCGTGAAACTCTCATTTATCGGGTGAAATGATCTGAGGTACGGATGCCTCAATCATTGTTTATGGGCAGCAGATCTTCCCAGAAACAATGCAGCTTTATGAGAACGATCAACAGCCTCAGCCATAGTTCATCCTCATACTTTCGGACGGACATCTGCATGCAATGGTTTTTTTTTGGTCCTATTATAGCCAATAGGGTTGGCCAATGAATGGCAGTGCCCAGCTAGACAGGATGTTCTCTGCTGGCACAGCCTGCCAGATACATTTACTGCAGATGTGAACCTACCCTAAAAATAAAACCTTCCTCCAAGTGACCACTTAGTGGCCAAGTGACCTGCGAAATGGAAAGAGTTGTTCAAAGATGGCAGACCCTTCAATGCACCTTAAAGGGGTTCTCCGGGAATTAAAAATAATGAAAATACTTAAATATTATTTTATAATAAATATATTCCCAAATACCTTTCATTACTTAGAATAGCTTGTTTTGTCTAGGGAACAATCACTAGAAGAAATAAAATGGCCGCCGTCCTACCAGTACACACAGAACCTGTCCTAATCACACAGGAGGACAAGTTACTTCACAACACTGAGCTGAAGAGCTGCCTCATCCACCTCTCTGCTCTGTGGGAATGGAAATGATGAGGAGACATGAAGTACAGAGAGGAGGGTGGGGGTAATGAGCAGTAGTACTTGTATGCAGTCTCCATTACCACAGTCCCACATTACCACAGCCTGTCCTGTCCGTCCTCTCATGTCTCCTCTGATCTAAATTCCCCAGAGATTCAGCTAAAGTTCTTATCAGCTGTATTCAGATTCATAATCACTGAGAAGTAGAGGGGAGAGGAGGATGAGGGAGCTGTTTACCTCAGTGTTGTGAAGTAACTTGTCCTCATGTGTGATTATTAGGACAGGTTCTGTGTGTACTGGTAGGACAACGGCCATTTTGTTTCCCCTGATGATTGCTCCCCAGACAAAACGAGCCATAATAAATAATGAAAGGTATTTGGAAATATATTCATTATAAAGTAATATTTCAATATTTTCATTTACTTCATTCCCGGAAAACCCCTTTAAGAACGTGGCTTATTTATTCCACAATAAGTGACAAAATACACTGTGAGTTAGCACAATAAATCTCTAAAAAAGCAACAACAACAAAAAAACTAAAAACTTGTCCCATCTCCTTTAAAATGGCAAAATGTTAGCAAACAACCATAAACCCGCTATTAGACTGAGTGGTGTCTCATGATAATGTCGGTTGAATTTACACATGAAAGCTGCACATCGCGCTCTGTCTTTTTTTTCTTCTGAAAACTGCTTAACACTTCAAGGGTGACCTGCCAAGCCAGGCTTATGTAAGTTAGTAGCACCTTAACAAGAAATAATGCCCATCAGGATGCTTACTGATAAAAGGTAACGATATACAATAGCACTGGAAACTATTGACCGCACATGGGACAATGAATGTCAACGCGCGTTCCTGTAACACGTGTCTTTTAGAAAGGGCTAGCATGAAGAGAAAGTCGAAGAGGATCAAAGAAGATGAAATAAATGGCAGATATAGTAAATTATTCACCTTTATTTCACAACACAGCAGAGATGTTAATAATGGTCCTTGTGCCGAGGGATCATTTCTGTAACGGTGTTTTATAGAAAAGCCATCACCTCTCTTGATATGTCTCTTGTGAGAAATACTTGAACTCCCCATCAAATAACAATTGTGGAGCATCGTTTGTTAAAATCAGTATTGTGAAATTCCTTTATTGTGTATTCCTCTTGGAAATGGGTCCATATCTTAACAAGTAGGTGTTACTTGTTCTTCCTGAGTCTAAGGCCTTTTTCAAACTTTAATGATTCATGTGTGCTGTCCATGGTTTCCACAGATAGAACACGTACCCATTCACTTTAATGTTCGTATTAAGTGGTTATCCACAGACCATGGGCCATCGGGACACCATGAAAGCAGGCCCTATTTTGTCCATGATTTCAGATCCCTCACGCACATTGTAGTCTATGGCTCTCTGAAAACCACAGATACCATCCATGTTTATCCCATGGTTTTCATGGTAGGAGATGCTCCAGAAAGTAAATTTCACCCTAGAAGTGTACATGGAATACAGATGATACATGAAGGGCAAAAAACGGACACACGGATAAAACATAGACCCTTCACATACATCTTCATGGATGAACCACTGCCCATATTGTCATGCAGTGGCGAAACTAGAGTTCTCTGGGCCCCAAGGCAAACTTTGGATCAGGGCCCTTCCTGCGATCGTTACACCCCTGGTGTCTGGTAATAATAATATCCCCCCACTAATGTACCTATAGTGTCCCCAGTAGTGTCCTTCCACTTCCCCCAGTAATGTCCCCACTGCCCCCAGCAATGTCCTCTCCTGCCCCCAGGTCAGACCCAGCCCATCCGCTTCATTTGTGAATAGTATTAGAAAGGCAGTGCTGGAGCCTAATAGACCCTGTCCCGACCGCATTTAATGCAGCTGAGATGAGTGCTCTGATGGGGCCCGGCATGAAGTACAGCAACAGTGTGGGCCCCCGTTACATGTGAGTGCAGCGGGCCCCCTCCCCTCGTCAAGCCCAGTCTCGGTCATCACTGACAAGTAATTACTAACACAGACTTGTCAGGAGAGGTGATGAGGTCCTCAATTAATGCCCTGAGGAATAAAGGTGGTTTACATTGGGCTAGTATTGGTATGATTTGTCTGTGTCCACACAACTGTAATCAGGGGCGGACATACCACCCTAAGCTCTACTGGGGGCACTAAGAAAGGGTTTTTTGTACTGGCAAATAGTAAGGGGCATTGGCACACATGAGGGCACTATGGGGACAATGGCTCTACTGGTGGCACTAAAAGGAGGTATGTTTTTTACTGCCACACAATTTTTGTATTGGCACACATTAGAGTGGGCGTTTTTTGTACTGGAGCACATTATTAGGCCCCTTTCACACAAGAACGCATAGCACCCGCACTAAGTCCTGACCCAATTATTTAAATAGGTCTGTGTACATGAGCGTTTTTTTTCATGCATTACTTCTGCGTAGCGTGAGAATCGCAGCATGTTCTATATTCTTCATTTTTCACGCAGCCCTGGTCTTATAGAAGTGAATGGGGCTTCAGTGAAAAACGGAAGGCATCCGGATGTAATGCGTTTTTCAATGATGGTTGCTAAGAGATGTTGTTTGTAAACCTTCGGTTTTTTTTATCACGAGCGTGAAAAGCGAATCAAAACACATTGCACCCGCGCGGAAAAAACTAAAACACTAAACAACTAAATGCAGTCGCAGACAAAACTGACTGAACTTGCTTGCAAAATGGTGCGAGTTTCACTGAACGAGCCCTGAACGCATCCGGACCTAATCAGTCACGCTTGTGTAAAAGAGACCTAAAGAGAATTATTACTACCGGGGGCATTATGGTGGGTTTTAATACAACTGGGGGACTATGGGGAACGTGAATACTAGTATGGACACTATGGGAGCATTATTACTTCTAGCACACAGTGGGGACATTATTACTGTCGGGGTCCTGTTACTACTAAGTGCACTCTGGCAGAGAATTATTACTATTAGTGGGACTTTTTGGAGCACTTTTACTGTGGGGGGGGGGGGGGCGCCCTAGCACAGTATGAGTCTAGCACATTTATTTTTGGGGAACATTATGGTTACACTATTAACGTCTGGGACACTATTTGCTGCATGCCAATAATTTGATGGGGCACTTTCTGTGTGGTACTAGTATTTTCAGGGGGTTTATCTGTTTCTGCAGTATAGTATCAGGGAGCACAGTGGGCACAGTATTGGAGGTGCAAGATACGATGTTGAGAAGGTGGGGAGGATGATGGAAAGTAGGAAACTAAGATGTATGATGGCTGAAAGCAATCATCTTGATGGTCTCGTCTGAAAGGAGAAGGTGAGGAAAGAGAACTTCTACATCAGAGAAGACGTCATTGGATGTAGTAGTTATGTGGCTCAGTATTAGGCTACCTTCACATCTGCCTAAGTGATTCACTGGCAGTGCTGGATGCAGACAGAATGCCCGCCAGCCCCATTAACTATAATGGGGTCTGGCAGAGATTCGGCCACAATCTGACAAAAATGCAAAGAATCGGCGGGACACAAACTGTTGCATGCTGCAGTTTGTTTCCATCCGATTCCTTCCATTCTCTGCCGGATCAGGTGGAATTCCATTAGGGAAACAGACTGCCAGACTTCACTGTATCCGGCGTACATGCCAGTCCTGGGCTGGACAAAAAAATGCTACATTCAGCATTTTTTGTCTGGCCGAAAACCAGCATATACGCCGATCCTATTACAGTGAGTGGGGATCCGGCGGCTCGCAGTGGTATTCGGCTGTGCCGGATAGGGTAAACTCCAGAAGTCTGTTCTTCTGCCGGAAAAGACTACCAGAGACAAAACCGCAGATGTGAACCCAGCCTTATAGGAAAGTGTCCTGAACAGAGGATCACAGTCTATTGCCTTAGAATGCCCTAGCAGCGAATTTGAAAATGGGTCTTTTAAATGAGACAATTTAGAGGAATTATCATCCAAAGAGGATACAATATACAGAATTAGTTTAGGAATATTTACAAAGGCGAGGGATGCTTCAGGAATTATACTGCAACATGGGGATCCAGAACAGCTGGAAAGATACAGGTTCTAAGTGCAGTAGTGTAAAGCAGCAAAAGGCTATGGAGATAAGGAGTCAGATAGCATGCGCTTAGTTAAGTGCTGGGTAAACAGGGTGGAGATGCTTTATTTACACGCTCGGGGACGCAATTAGGAAAATGCATATTTAATACCCAAGTAATAATGATTACTAATATTATTATCAGCATAATTACAATGTCTTTATTCTTATCCCAACAGGAGACTTGTCCATAATCATCATAACTTACCTTGAATATTTGTCTGCAACATTCACTAGGACTGGGAATTGTGGAGCCCACCAGAGTAAAGCCTGTATTACACTCCCCAATTTTTAGCCGATAATTGCTAACGAGCATTTGCATGAATGCTCATTACCGATCATCTGGCAGTGTAAGGGTACCTTCACACGACGACATTTGTCGCGCGACAATTTTTATAATGATAGTCTATGGTGTCGCATTGCGACATGCTGCGACTTGCTCACGACAGTTGCAAAAAATCCATTTAAGATGGATTTTTCTGCGACTGTCGCAGTCGCAGCATGTCGCAATGCGACACCATAGACTCCCATTATAAAAATTGTTGCGCGACATTGGTCCGACAAAATGTCACGCAACAAATGTTGCAGTGAAGTTGTGCCCTATTTGTCGCGCGATTTAATGTCGCGCGACAAGTGTCGTCATGTGAACGTACCCTAATACTGCCACCGATTGCACGATGAACAACAGTGCTTGATCATTGGGCAATCCAAATCTTTTAACATAAATCTGTGGCGCCAATGCATTTTTGTTTCCAATTCCACCCCATTTGGAATTTTTTTCAGCTTCCCAGTACATTGTATGCACTAGTAAATGCTGCCATTAAAAAGTGCAACCTGTACCACAAAAAAAAAAGTGAGCGGAAAAATAACAAAGTTATGGCTCCAAGAAGACAGAGAGTCAAAAACGAAAATGCAAAAACAGGAAATCGCAGGGTCCTAAAGGGGTTAGTGACGAGCGAGAAGAGGTGATCATGCATTGGTGTGCATATTTTGAAGTGTAAGAATTCACTTATTTGGTTGTCTCCATATTTCCAATAGAAAGAAACACGCACATACACCCCTTTCCTATATGCGGCTGCAACAGGGGTCAGGTTTTCTGGCTCACAGAGGTGGAATTGCGGCATCAGTCAAACTTAATCAAGCGTGGCCTTCATTTATAAAGAAATCACATATCATCCATAAGCTCTAATGGGTAATAGAAATAAATTCTAGTGGCAAGTGACTCACTTTCAATTCAGCTTCAAGTAGGGTTTTCTTCTGCTGTTTTTTTTGGGCCCTCTTGTATTAGGGTCCATTGCAGTCTGGCCACTGACACTCTACCAAAAATGTGAAAAGTGGAAAGTTATTTGAAACTTTTGGCACCTGTGTATAAGGCCACCAATGAACTAGAGCGGGTCCAGAGTAGGACGAACAAGAGCATTAGGGCAATGGTTAGATTGCAGAACCTAGACAGATTATCAAACTTGGGTTTGTTTACTCAGGATAAAATTGCAACCTAAAAATATATATGAATGGACAATACAGAAATATTTTTAATGATAAAACCAATACCTAGGCCTGAGGAAAGACCAGGGGTGTAGCTATAGGGGGTGCAGAGGTAGCAGTCGCTACCGGGCCCAGAAGCCTGAGGGGGCCCAAAGACCCTTGTGGTGCAAGAAGACACCAGTATTATAGAAAGTGCATGCTGGTCAAGTTACACCTCGGGTTGGAGGGAAGGGGTTAGATCAAGAATTTGGCGTGGGGGGGGGGTTCAATTTTTGCCTCAGGCAGCAGGAAGGCAATGTGCATCCCTGCTTCTGGCCACTGAGGGAAGGGGGGCCCAAGCTGAGCTCTTGCACCAGTGCCTATGAGCCTTTAGCTATGCCCCTGGAAAAGATCATTTCATCATTATCATTAGGGTTGAGTGAATCGGGTTTGGGTTGCTGCATCTGAACCCGATTCTTTTAAAAATTGCGTTAATAATATGGGCTCCGTCCTACTGCAAAATATATTTCCTCCACAGAGGTCTTCCCGAAGTTTCAGCAAATATTGTGAGACTTACTTTGTCTCTCCTGTATCAAAATATGAAACTGAACGTGGCTTCATTAATGAGGGTTCAGCTTCGTATTTTGATACAGTAAATTATGCGAATAAACAAACTGACACATGATAGAGGCGAGACAAAGTAAGTCTCCCGGGATTTGCAGAAACTTCGGAAAGACCTCTGAAGAGGACATACATTTCACAGTCGGACGGAGCCCATATTATAAACAAAGTTTTTAAATCGAATTCGGATACAGCAATCTGAACCCGATTCGCTCAACCCTAATTATCATCATTGTCATCATCATCATCGACGGACATTCTACACTATAAGAGCTATAAGGCTATGGAGCTCTCTGCCACAAGATGTTGTGATGGTTGAATCATTGAACACGTTCAAGAAGGGTCTTGTTGCCTTTCTTGAAAGTACAAATATCGCAGGTTATGGCTACTATACCAGAGAAGGGACCTTGATCCAGAGATTTATTCTGATATTTGGAGTCAGGAAGGAACATTTCTCCCTTAACATGGGGAAATTGGCGTCCTCCTTATGGGTATTCTTGCCTATAGGATGTATTTGATGGGCCTATGTCTTTTTCCAACCTTACCAACTATGTAATTAAAGGTCTTTTTACATAGGCCCGTGCTTAGGTAGTGATCACTAACCGTTCGTTCTTACTAATTGCCTGATCATTGAGCAGAGATGACAGCAATCATCTTCTGTATAGGGATGATATCTTCTGTAAGGGGATGAGCGATCATTACTGCGATCGCTCGTCTCCACCCATATTCATGGTTTGCTGGCAGCAGATCGCTGTTTACACAGTACAATTTTCTGGCCAGAAGCAACCATTTTATGTAAAATTTAATTATTAATAAACAAGCATTTTGCTCATTTTTGAGGTGTTTGGGCGATGGGGCAGTTATTGGGAATGAATCCAATTGAACAATTGCCCTGATCCTAGACCCATGTAAAAGGGCCTCAAGGGGTAAGTCCAGATATTGTTGGTATATTGCTAGGATATGCCAGCAATAATAGATGTGATTCCCACCTCCTATCTTCAGAACACACCCCACAAAGTAAAGAAGAGGCACAGGCGCAGCCACCCTCCGATCAGTGCTACTTGAAATCCGAAAAAAGCTGAACGCTGGCTCGGCTATTTCCAACAGTCCCATAGCAGCGTATGGAGAGGTGGCCGCACATGCGTGGTATGGCTCCTTCACTTCAGGGACCCTGTTCTGGGTCCCAGAGGTGGGCCTTAAACCTAGTTAATATTGATGGCATATCCAACGATATACCATCAATGTTTGAGATGGAAATACCCCTTTAATATAGTTTATGTACTTTAAAGGTGTTATACTATTTATACAACCCCAGTGAAATGGCATGTTTGGGCATATGTAGCTAATACCCCGAGGTCCTCTCCTGGAGACCCTTCTGTCAGATAAACCAAAGAGAATTTTGTTTGGGAAGCTTGCAAAGAGCACACAAATCAATGGTCGCTATAGATGCCTTTTAATTTTAATGGGTGCCCTGGAATGCTTTGTTTTCTCTACAGCACCACAGGGAGCGTTTACATTGTCATTTCCCACAGATAAGAGCAGATCTCCCAACAGAGCAATCACGCTATTTAAAGGACAGTCACCATGTGAGAAGAGGTTGCCCAAGCTGCACATTCGCTTTAACTATAATTATATTTTACTCACGTAGCTCAAAATACACAGTCGAGTCACATTATTATGACCACCATCCAGATCAACCACTGTGTACAGCATGGACAGCAGCTAGATGGGCTGGGAGTGACTCAATAAGGTGGTCACAGCTATCTGGAGCCATACTGACTGCAGTGCAGTGTGGGAGAGGATCCATAGGCTGGTCCCACAGATGCTCAATTGAGTCTCCGGAATTTGCGGGCCAGGGTAGTACTTTGACGTTTTGGTCATGCTCTTACAACCAATATCGGACATTTCTAGTCCTGTGACATGTCGCATTGTCTTGCTGGATGATCCCATCCCTCCCAGGGAAGACAATCAGCATGTATAGGTGTATGCGATATGCAAAGATGGATTTATACTCAAATTGGTTGAGAGTGCCTCCACATGGATCAGTGGGGCCCAGAGAATGCAACAAAAACATTCTCCAGACCATAATGCTGCCAAGACCAGCTTGTGTTTTTCCACCAGTGGTTGCAGGGTGTTTGTTCTCTGATCTGACACGCCAACGTCCATCCGATGAAGCAGAAAATGTGACTCATCAGAGGAGGTCCAATTCCAATACTGTTGCGAAAATTGATGCCTTTTCTTCTGATGCAACTTTATTAGCAGATGTGCAGTGACCATCCGTCTGCTTTAGAGCCCCATACGCAGTAGGGTTTGTTGAACTGCTATTTTAGACACACGTCTGGAAGCCCCCTCATTGTGGAGGTGAGCTGCTCCATTGTAGTGTGTCGGTCCACCCTCGAACACCTTCGTAGCCGACGTTCACCTCTCACATCAATGGCACGTGGTGGTTCACAGTTTCGAAGTTGCTTATTCACAATGGTGGCACATGTCCACTCACGATACACTTTCACCACAGCAGCACAAGAACAGTTCACAAACTGTCACATCCTGTCACTGTCACTCAGTCACACCCGTACATATCTGTCTCATGAAAGGAAAAACAAATCCAGATAGTTAATTCATTGTAATACGAAGTCATCAACTGAGCACCTCAAAGCAGCAGTCCTTCTATTCGTTTTCATAAACATATTGAATGTGTATAGTGCATGAGTACAGTGTTATATACCACTGTACAGAGATTGTCATCACTCATATCAGTCCCTGATCCCACTGGACAGTCTAAATTCCAAATTAACCTATCAGTAAGATTTTGGAGTCCTGAGGGAAAAAGGAGTACCTGTATGTTACCTCGTAGATTGTAATCCCTCGCGGGCAGGGCCTTCTCTCCTTCTGTACCAGTCTGTAACTTGTCTTGTTCATGCTTATTGCAATTGTCTGTATTATGTATGTGCGGGGGGCACATACATTATACAGACAATTGCAATTACCATATGTATAGCGCCATGGAATGAATGGCGCTTTATTAATAAATAATAACCCACATACAGATGGGAACATATACACACCTATCAGATGTTGACCGTGGTCAGATTAAAACCCAGATCTCCAGCATGGCAATAACGCTAATCACTAATGCTATGTATTGTATAATATATATAAATATATATCTTCACCTATTAAAGGGGTTTTCAGGCTTGGGATATTGAAGATAGGTTGGTGGGGTCCACCTATCAGTGCTCCTGCCTACCTGCACACCATCTATTTAAAAGGATTGTTCACCCCTGGGAACTTTTTCTGCAGCCCTCCCAGCATGGCCAGACCTGCAGCGGGAATAACTCTTACCTGATCCCCACCGCTGGGTTCTGGCTCTATCTTTCCACCTCCGGCACTGCTTTTCATGGGTCTTCCCAAGTCAATAAGTCTTGGGTCTCCATGCCCTACATGTGGTTTGATAAGGGTCACATGGCCGCTACAGCCAATGACTGGCCGCAGTGGTGATGTGTCACGTGACCCAGTGACATGATGCATAGGTGACATATAAGTCATTGGCTGCAGCGGCCACGTGACCCACATCAAACCACATGTAAGGAAGGGAGATCCAAGATCTGCACCGCCAGAGGGAGCTATGGAGTCGGAACCCAACGGTGGGGATCAGGTAAGTATGATTCCCATCATGGGTCTGGCCACGCTGGAACGTTTGAATAAAGGGTCCTCAGGGGTTAACAACCCCTTTAAGAGTGGCATTGCAGGGTATTACAGCTCTGTTCCATTTACTTGAATAGCATGAAGCTGCAAAATCCTGCACAGTCAATCTACTATTGATGGCCTATCCTGAGGATCAATATCCTACACCCAGAAAATACCTTTGAGATTAAATTATGGTCTGGGTCACATGACAGATTTACAGGAATTCTCATTGATCACCAATCATTAGGATCAGCCACCAATCTGCTGAGATCCCCACTAACAGCAGTATTACCTGGATGTGGCACTTGCTGGAGCACTCCGGATCCATCACTGTTGTATCAGACACACTGGCACTTCTAGATATGCTTAATCCCATTCACTTGACCCCACTGACCATACATTGATGACCTAATATAAGCACAGAACATGAATAAAAACTCCCAGAAAACCTCAAAATAGTCAATGTGATAGTCTTTAGACCCAATGAGAGATAGTCACAACTCTAAGACTCATTCATAACTAACATTTTCTAATAAATAGTTCCATGACATTCTACAAAAGTAGTACTAATCGAAACGAAGCTTCTCAAGAGAAAATATGGTGATGTAACATTAATTATAACTCATGAAATGGTTATAGGTGCTCCTTAAAGGGGTTTTCCTACAACCTTCGGCACTCCAGCTGCTGTGAAACTACAACTCCCAGCATGAAAACTTACTCAGCTGTTCGTCTAAATCCCATAGATGTCAATGAAGCATTCTGGGATTTGTAGTTTCTGGACAGCTGGAGTGCTGAAGGTTGCTGATCCCTGTCCTTCAGGATAGGTGGGATGACTGTAGTAACCCCCCGCCCTTATGAAGAGTCCTCACTTTTTCTATGGCCCCTTTTACACGGGCAAGTTTTCCGCGCGGGTGCAATGCGTGAGGAGGACGCATTGCACCCGCACTGAATCCGGACCCATTCATTTCTATGGGGCTGTGCACATGAGCGGTGATTTTCACACATCACTTCTGCGTTGCGTGAAAATCGCAGCATGCTCTATATTGTGCGTTTTTCACGCAACGCAGGACCCATAGAAGTGAATGGGGCTGCGGGAAAATCGCAAGCATCCGCAAGCAAGTGCGGATGCGTTGCGATTTTCCCGCATGGTTGCTTAGCAACGGGACCCGATCTTTATTATTTTCCCTTATAACATGGTTATAAGGGGAAATAATAGCATTCTTAATAAAGAATGCTTAGTAAAATGAAGAGGAAGGGGTTAAAAATAATAAAAGTTAACTTACCTTAGCCACTTGATCGCGTAGTTGCGATCTGTCCTCTCTTTCCCAGCATCAACTAAGAACTAAAGGACCTGTGATGACGTCACATCACATGGTCCATCTTACCATCTTATCATGACGCCCCTGTGAAAGAGGTCTATAACTTCTATGGGACTGCTGGAGATAGCCAAGCACTGTACTAGGCAGCCCCATATACTGTAAGTGGATAGTGAGGTGGAGAGGTGATAATTTTTTTTGGACTGAATTCACACATCTGCTATTCCAGAGTCCCCATTCCGGACATTTGTCCTGAGTCTTCACCCCACTGCTTGTTTACTGACATGAACTCACAGCATTATAACTCCTTATGATTCTGTGAGTTCAGGTCAGCAAATCCACAGTTGGGCCAGGAAACAGGTCTGGAATCTGGATATGTCAATCTCACCTTATTGGAGAATTCCTTTAAAGGGGTTTTCCAGGATTTTAATATTGAAGACCTATCCTCAGGATAAGTCATCAATTTCATATCAGCGGGGGTCCGACACCTGGCACCCCCACCGATCAGTTGGTGGAAGAGAAGGCTGCACTTTGTGCAAGCACTGCCTTCCCTTCATATTTTACCTGCTCACAGTTGACATTGCAGAGTTGAGCAGGTGTAATTACAAGAAGCCATTCCATTCACTTCTATGGGACGGCTCTGTAGTGTACACTTGAAAAGGAAGGGAAGACTGCGCTCGCACAGAGCGCGGACTTCTTTTCAACCAACTGATCGGTGGGGGCGCCGGGTGTCATCAATATCCCCTTTAATGACACAGAGGCTGTAACCATGAAGGGTTCAGAAAGCAGCCACATCCAAGTCACAACTGGAGTCTAAGGGTCCATTCACACGTCCGTAGTTCTGGGTCCGCATCCGTTCTGCCATTTTGTGTGCTGTCCGCATCAATAGTTCTGTTCTGAGGCCCCGCAAAAAATATAGAGCATGTCCTATCCATACAAGAATGGGCATTTTTTATAATAGGGGCGGCAATGTGTGGTCCGCATTATGGAGAACGCACATGGCCGGTATCCTTGTTTTGCGGATCCGCAATTTGCAGACCACAAAACACTTACGGACATCTGAATGGACACCTAAGAGCTTTTAATAAAGAAGTATTCCGGTTGTTATAAGCTTATAGTTGATAACTATTAGATCGGTAGGTGTCCTACTGTTAGGACCCCCACCCATTACGAATCACGATGATGGGTACCCTGTAGCCCTGGAGCGGCAGGTCGTACATGTGCACTGCCGCTTCATTTATCTCTATGGGAGTTCTGGTGTCAGTCGGCTATTTCAAGAACTGCCATAGAGATAACTGGAGCGGCAGTGCTCATGTCTGAACTGCCGCTCTAGCCTGTGGATAGGGGAGAACTTGTAACCAGTGGAATACCCCTTTAAACCTCTGTGTACTCATATTAGAAATGTTTAAAAAGGATGGACATGATTACTATCACTGCAGACACAGCAGCTGTAAGGAGAAGTAGGGTCTAATCCGATTTTTGCTATAGGGGCCATGCCTACCTGCCAACCTCCTGATTAGGCCTCCAGCACACCACCATTTCTGTTTTGCAAAAAAAGCGGGTGCCTTCTATGTGCAATCTGCATTTTTCTCAGTCCTATTTATAGAAAAATGAACAGGAATAGCACATGTTCTATAATCTGTTGGACGGAAATACGGATGTGGAAAGCACACGGATGGCATCCGTTTGCTGTCTGTTTTTTTGTGAACCTATAGAAATGAATAGGTCCGTGTGCGATCCGCAAAACATGTGGATTGAACACAGTCCAAAAATACGGTCGCGTGCAGGGGGCCTAATGCTGATATTTCATATCTGCTCCGCGAGTTCCTGTGTACATGACCCACAAAGCGCTCATCGGGATCAACAGATGCCTATTATCCTCCAGCGGGATGACGGAAAAAAATCTTCAGTAAAACTTCGTTTTATACCGAAGTGAACATATTAATGCTATAGGTTTATTACCGTTCTTCACTGCTAGGAAAATAAATATTAATCCTAAGGAAAACAGATTATTTATTAAGCAGCGCGCCGCCTCGCACCCTCCATAAACACGGCCACAATTCTAGCATTTTAACATTTTTAATGTGCATTCGCCAGAGCACCAAACGGCAATATGTTTCCTCAGTGTACCTTGTACTACAAGCAGACTTCTTGGCTCCAGTATAAACTTCCCTGCTCTGGACGGTTACAGATGGCAGAGATTTGCACAAACCAGTTTGAACTCCTTACAAAACATACATTTCACCAGGTCTGCAAAAAAAAAAACCCTCTTGGTTTGCAGAATTACTTTTTATTTCAGCTATATAAATCACGGCCCTTTGGAGGGTGGACAGAAAAGCCAGCTTGTTTGGAGCGCGCGTTTCATTTCAGGAATAAAGTTAGAAAGTATTTTAGGGAACCATGTGTCTCGGTAAATTATGATACAATTTATTGCGTGGTGCCTGGCCTAGAGTATGTGCCGAGGTGGGTGAAACATTTGTAGACTGCTTGGCTAAGTGTTAGCAGAACTGATTAATGTCAAGCAATGCACAATCCTTCCAGGCCCACTCAATTAAAGGGACGGCACGTTGCCTGGAAGATCACCTGGACATGAAAATGAATATATATTATACATAGATATAAAAAACAAACATATAAATAAAGTTAATATATATATATATATATATATATATATATATACAATAAATCAACCTCAACTTAAAGGGAGTTTCAGGAAAATCTCTGATAAAATGGCTTGCAGGGGCAGTATGGCCATAGACCTTACAGGGAAACTTCCCGGTGGGCTGGTGGCCAGGTGACCACATAAAACCCTCCTCAAGACCGCCAGCCAGGTAAGTAAGTGAGCAGGGTGGCTCAGTGGTTGGCATTGTTGCCTTGCAGGGCTGGGGTCTTAGGTTTGAATCCAACCATGGACAACATCTGCCTGGGGTTTGTATGTTCTCCTCGTGTTTGTGTGGGTTTTATTCCGGGTTCTCCATTTTCCTCCCACACTCCAAAGACATACTGATGGGGAACTTAGATTGTGAGCTTGATGCTAATGCTGCGGAATATGTCAGCGCTATATAAGTGAATATATTAATAATAATCTAATGTTCAGCGTTCAGCTGTACTGCCATCTTGAGGCAACTGGAGTAAGAGGACAGAACATGGCAGCTGGCGCTGGCCACCACAGAGGGGCAGTAACTGGGGTGATATTCATTCTGCTGGGGCAGTATATTGGCTTTACTGGGGTGGTAGTATGTGCCATAATATGGTATTTTGTTGGCCCACCTACTTGTGTTGGCCTTGTCTCCTGTCAGGTTGGACCTGTCTACAACAAAGGAGCCTCTTTAGGTTCCCAGTCTACCCCTGAAGGCTGGAAGGTCTATCTGAGGTGAATCTAATAATACCTTTTGCTTTGCGATCGATAAAAACGTTTGAATCCACTTTGAATTCGCATATCCATCAGCAAATGCGCATTTAAAGTGGTTGTCTCATCTCAGACAATGAGGGCATATCGCTAGGATATGCCCCTACTTTCTGATAGGTGCAGGTCCCACCGCTGGGACCAGCACCTATATCGAGAACGGAGCCCCGGAAGTGAAGGAGGGCGCTCCCGGAGCTCCAGCAATGAGCACTTCCATCTGTATTGATGGAAGAGCTCATTGTGTCTAGGCTCCCGGTGCAGACCGCCCCCCACCCTCCCACTTAGCACGACTCTGCTAACCACAACCCTTGTTCCTACTAAAGAGGCTTCCTGTGTCCTAAATTACAAGGGTCTAATGCAGGACGTAACCTACATAAAAAATCAAAACAGGTTTGATAAATGGTGGTATTTGGGGAAAGTGATAAAAGCGATGTCTGTTGGGCAGGCCGGGTACCTTTATATATAATATGGATTAAAAGGGCTTTTTCTCCAGAATGAAGCAAGAGATCTCTAAGTGAAAGACATCATTACATTCCGCTGAGCTAGCCCTACAAACTTACAGTGAATAGACAGGCTCCCTTTCAAGGGTGTATTAGACACCCCGATGCCACAGACGGCACGATTATTGGGAAGGAAGGGTTCCCTCCTGGCAATCGTCAGATAGCTAGCGGAGGACACCACTGCTATTACATGTAGCGAAGCCCTCCATGGCATGGGGAAAAGTCATCGTTATGCCATCTTTCATCCCCATGCAGGGCAGTGGTGTGCCGCCAGCAAATCTCTATTACACAGTGCAATCTGCTGCCAGCACCATTGTGATTTTTAAGTATGCTTAAAAATCACTATTGCTCGATGAACAAGTGCAAGACTGCCAGATGATCGTTAATAGTATCGAGCAAAGCGACTTTCGGATGCTACATCCAAAGTCGCTTCGTTTAAAACTTCGGAATAATACTCTTCGGAGATCCATCTCCCTACAATATTAAAATGTATGGGCTCCGATGATCCGAAGCTAGTTATTCGCGAAGTCACGCGTGACTTCGTTGAATAACTCCGGTAATTGATTTTTAAAGTGGAAAACTACATGAAAACTTGAAAACCAACTCGGCTTCGGATCAAAATATTTCAGCAGCAATTCCCCAACAATCCTCAGGGAAATCTGCAGTGGCCATCCTACACCAAATTGTGATCATTTTGGTGCAGATTTAACTCACCCCCCTGGCTCCCTATTCTGGTTCCATACAGTCTCTATAAAACCTGGCCTCCACCTCCTGCGATGACGTCCCATCCCATGTGACCGTAGCAGTCTGTGTTTTTATTGTATTTAGGACTGCAGCAATATCTGTTGCAGATTTTCATGTCTCTCTTGAACTTAGAGGCAGATTCAAGAGAAAGAGGAAATATAAAGGTAGGACGTATACTTGGCTTTGGTTGAAAAACTGGATCATAAACTGCAAAAAATAAAAAAAACTATGTGGGAAGCCAGCCTAAAGGATTCCCTGTAGGACTGCGAAAGCACCTCCAAAACAAAAGTACAAGATGTCACATAAAATGCCAACCAAGGTGTTTTATGGCCAAGTTCCACTTTGTATGATGCAGTAATAGGGCTCATTCATCAAATAATTGCATCTTTCTTGCGGTCTCCTAAATCATTGTTTGCCGGTAGCACTCTGCTGCAGGCAAACAATGATTCTGTATCGGGACAGGCAATGGCTTTACCAATCGCTCCTCCCCATACTGTCGAGGAGATCGCTGCATGTAAAGGCAGCCTTCTCCTCTACCAACGAGCAGGCGCTAGCCGGGAAGAAATGCTTCCTTCCCGACAATCGGGACCTTAAAGGGATTGTCCAGCTGTTAATATTGATGACCTATAGTCAGGATAGGTCATCCATATCTGATCAGCGGGGGTCCGACACCCAGCACACAACCGATCAGCTGTTTGACGAGGAGGCGGTGCTCTAAGCAATCACCGCTTCCTGGTCATTACACTATGTCTCGTCTCCACTGAAGCGGCGGCGAGTGTAATTACAAGTACCCGCTCCATTTGCTTCCGAGACAAAGTGCAGTGTAATGAAGAAAAAGCTGAGGTGTCGGCCTCCCGCCGATCAGATATTGATGACCTATCCTGACAATAGCAGAAAAATATATACAATTAGGGGCAGCACTACCTCAACTTCTTAACTTGCAAAATCTTGGATGGCGGTGCCTGCGGTGCTGGATCCTGGTCCGACCCCCGTTCAAGCAATAAAAAAGTAACAACCGCGGCACTCACGTAGCATTGGATTCTTTTTTTATTTCTCCCAAAATAGCATGCTTGAAAAAGACTGTTGAAGTCGAAACGTTGCTATTTTGGGAGAAATAAAAGAAGAATCGAATGCTACGTGAGTGCCGCGGTTGTTACTTTTTTATTGCTATCCTGACAATAGGTCATCAATATTAACTGCTGGACAACCCTTTTAAGTGAATGGGAGCCGTGATGTAGTACCATTTACAGCCACTATGTAGAGTACAGAGCTGCGCTGGCGTCTGTTCTGTTCAGTGCTGGTGCCCCTGTGGTGTCGATAGCCACTATGATCTGATATCGATGACCTACTCAAAGGGTAGGTCATCAATATTATAGTCCTAGAAAACCTTTTTTTTTTTTTCAGTCGTCCAGGATTGGAAACATATGGCTGTTTTTTCCAGCTTGTGTCTGATACTGCAGCTCAGTCCCATTCACTTCAATTCATGGACCTGTGTGCTGTTTTTGGAGGACGGCAATAAGCTCTATAGTGGACCGGGCCCCCGTATTATGTCAGGGCTTAAACCAACGGCTCCAGGCCATGCACTGTAGACCTTTGACATTAGTGGTTCCTCCGTTTGAGAACTGCCTGCATTATTACACAGTTCTGGTTAAATCTCAAGTAGGATTGGGATTTAAGGAACACTACAAGAAAAACTGACTGCTTAGTGCAAGACATGAAGGGAGAGGAGCAGGGGCTTAACGATCGCGATCACAGAGACTGTACCAGGCGGGGGGCGGGGGCCCGCTGCGCTCACATGTAATGAGGCCCGGCACTGGCATTGTACTTCATACCAGGCCCCGTCAGAGTGCTCACCCGCCAATTTTGTGACTAATTCTAGTAGGGCAGCGACGGGGCCTGATGCTGGAGCGCATATGATGCAGGTGTGATGAGCGCTCTGATGGGGTCCGGCATGAAGTACAGTGACAGTTCCGGGCCCTTTTACATGTGAGAGAAGAATGGGCGCAGTGGGGGGACATTACCGGTGGCAGTGAGAAACGTTACTGGGGGCAGTGGGGGACATTACTGGGGGCAGGAGAAGGACATTACTGGGGGCAAGAGATGGATATGACTAGGGGTAGGAGAAGGACATTACTGGGGGCAGGAGAAGGACATTACTAGGGGCAGTAAGGGACAATGCCGGGGCAGTGGAAGGGCACTATAGGGATATTACTGTGGGTGCTAAAGGTACAATAGTGTGTGTGTGTGTGTGTGTGGGGGTGTATTATAATTACCAAAGACCAGGGGTGTAACGATCGGGGTCACAGAGGGTGCGACCGGGCACAGAGTGGGGGGGGGGGTCGATCCAAATGTTTGCCCTGGGGCCTACAGAACTCTAATTACGCCAGTGGAGAGGAGCATGGAACAGAAATTCACAGAACACCAATAAAATCTGTGTTTTGAACTACCCTTTAAAGGGGTATTCTCATCTCGACATTTAAATGTCTAAGAAATACTGGTCCCACCTATGGAAGCGGTTCCTGTCTCTACAAGGGGAAGCTGAGGTGAATGGGAAGCATACCTCCTATGCGTGGCTTACTCTATTTACTGGTATGGGACTTCTGAAAACAACTGAGGGCTGCCCAGCTATTTGTGAAAGTCTTACAGCAGGGGTCAGCAACCTACGGCACTCCAGCAGTCGTGAAACTACAACTCCCAGCATGCTCCAGTCACTTCTATGGGAGTTCTGAAAACAGCTAAGCAAGTGTGCATACTGGGAGTCGTAGTTTCACTACACCTGGAGTGACAAAGGTTGCTGATCCCTGTCGAAAGTCTCATAGCAGTAAGTGGAGAAAGGGTGACCACACACTTTCTCCACTTACTGCTAGGAGACTTTCGAAAATAGTCGATCACTGGCTTGGAGCGGAGCAGCATGCTCTTCATTCACATCGAGCCCTGTTCTTGAGATAGGACGGGGTCGCAGAGGTGGGATCTGCAATTATTAGACATTTATGTCATCTCCTATCGATATGCCATAAATGTTCAGATGGGACAACCACCTTCATGTCCAGCACTAGGAATATAATTCATCAGTTTTGCAGGGGAGTTCCTTTAATAGTTTAAAGGTGACCCTGCTAATGTTCTGTGGCGCTACATTTCCTATATGTTTCTAATAAAACTTCACTAACAGAATCACCTCATTGCCAAAAGATGCTAAGACAGATACAAGAGTATCACATGCCTTGTATTTGGACTACAGGGAACTGTTTAAAGGGTCTGTCTCACTTCAGGCATTTATTATGTAGAGAAAGTTAATACAAGCCACTTACTAATGTATTGTGATTATCCATATTGCCTCCTTTGCTGGCTGGATTCATTTTTCCATCACATTATACACTTCTCATATCCAGGAGCTTCGGCCACTGCTGCAGTGATTATGTGCGCTCCCAGGGTCCTGGGCACCAGAGAGGCTGGCACTTTTTCTATAGTGTACAAGCGTGGCTACCGCTGCCGAATCGCAGGGTGGTCGTAACCCCTGGATACGAGTAGTGGATATGGTAATGGAAAGATTAATGAAGCCAGCAATATGGACAATCACAATACATTAGTAAGTGCCTTTTATTAACTTTCTCTACCTGATAAAGGCCATTTGCTGAAGTGAGAGAACCCCTTTAAGGCAGTCTGTACTTTGCATATGTTACAGAGGCTGCAGACTTTTACTAGATAATCTGCAGCCAATCCTAAAATCCTAAAGTTTCAATGCACTTTGAAAAAAAAAAAAATCATATCTCATAGCAACATATCAAAGGTTTTGCTTGGTGAGGTGTCTGAGTGCCAAGACCCCCACAGTCACTTAAACGAAGAGAGAGAAGGGCTGGCATATCACGCTCTCTCTGCTCACTGCAGGAGATGGAATAGACATCGGCCCATAGACTTACTATTGGGTTTTTCCTACTTCCTCTCCTACAGCACGGAGAAAGTGCATGCTATGTGGGCACTTCAGTCTCCCGGGTCCAGAGACTGATGGGGAGTCTCAGTACTCAAACCACTAACAATAAAAACATTTTATCGAGGCTGGACTGGCCTACCAGAGGATCCTCGGATGCATTGGCGGATGGCGAGAATGTGGGCGGCGGCGGCAGGGCACAGGGAGAGAAACGCTTCCAAGTGTTCATCTCCATAGTCATCTGTATCCTCGATACAGATGGCTGCGCTGTGAGGCAGGGAGGGAGAGGCGTCTCCCTTCCCTGCTCCTCTGATAGGCTGCTGGCACTAGGCCCGCAGCCTATCAGATGTTTGTGCAGGCGGCACGATGACATCATCGTGCCGCCTGTGAGCTGTACAGCGCGGGACACAGGCCGGAAGAGGCCTGCATCGCATCACTGTGAAGGATGGAGGTAAGTATTAGTGTCTTGTTTTGTGTTTTTTTTTTTTTTAAAGACCGGACCCACTGGCACATAAGGAGCATGGGGGGATTGTTTGGCACATGATACTGGCACATGGGGGGGATTGTTTGGCACATAATACAGGCACATGATACTACTGGCACATGGGGGGGGTTGTTTGGCACATGATACTGGCACATGGGGGGTTGGCACATGATACAGGCACATGGGGCGGTTGGCACTTAATACTGGCAATTGAGGGGGCAGCAGTTTGGCGCTTGATACTGGCAAATGAGGGGGGTTGGCACTTGATACAGGCACATGGGGGGGGGGTTGGCACTTGATGCTGGCAAATAGGGATGGGGGAGGCACTTGATACTGGTGTATGGGGGGGTTGGCACTTGATACTGGCACATGGGGGGAGGCACTTGAACTTCATACTGGCACTTGGGGGGTTTGGCACTTGGTACTGGCAAAAGGTGGGGTTTGGCACTTAGTACTGGAACATGGGGGGTTTGGCACTTGGGGAGTTTTGCACTTGGTACTGGCAAATGGTGGGGTTTGGCACTTGGTACTGGCACATGGGGGGTTTGGCAGTTGTTACTGGCACATAGTGTGGGGGAGAGGCACTTCATACTGGCACATGGGGGGTTGGCACTTGAACTTCATACTTGCACTTGGGGGGTTTGGCACTTGGTACTGGCACATGGGGGGTTTGGCACTTGGGAGTTTCACACTTGTTACTGGCAAATGGTGGGGTTTGGCACTTGGTATTGGCACATGGGGGCTTTGGAAGTTGTTACTGGCACATGATGGGGGGAGAGGCACTTCATACTGGCACATGGGGGGTTGGCACTTGAACTTCATACTGGCACATGGGGGGGGGTTGGCACTTGGTACTAGCAAATGGTGGTGTTTGACACTTGGTACTGGCACATGGGGGGTTTGGCACTTGCTACTGGCAAATGGTGGGGTTTGGCACTTGGTACTGGCACATGAGGGTTTGGCAGTTGTTACTCTCACATCATGGGGGGGAGAGGCACTTCATACTGGCACACGGGGGTTTGGCACTTGGTACTGGCACATGGGGGTTTGGCAGTTGTCACTGGCACATGATGATGGGGGGAGAGGCACTTATTATTGGGATCACTATTGGAGACCACAGCGGCACAGTATTGGAGGTAGTGGGAGTGGGTAGAAGATGGGAGGATGATGGAAAAGTAGTAAACTAAGATTTATTTTTTGTTAAACTGCAGAGATGGAAAATGACAGAAAAATGGTGGCCTGGTCTGAAAGGAGAAGATGAGGAAAGAGAACATCTACATCAAAGGAGATGTCACTGGATGTAAGAGGTATGGGCGCGATATATAGGTGAAGCTGTGTGTGGGTGTGGCTTGAGGGTGGGCGGGGACACAGGGGCCCCGTAACTTTCAATTGCCCAGGGAAGTGCCCCTCCCGAGACCAGGCTCTGGATCCACCACTGCTCGGATGGGTCCCAAGAGTCCAGGAGAAAAAAACATTTGACTGTCTTTGGAGCCAATGACCTGCCATTAGGATTTATTTCTTTGATTCAAAACCTATAAGATGATATGGAGGTTGGGTCCAGAGAATATTTTCTTCTGGTGGGCCTCAGACATGAGCTATGGCACATCAAACGTTTTTGTCAAAGTGCATAGATACTTTAAGAAACTTGGCTAGAACTTAAGATTTGACTAAGGACTAAAAGTGGCCATACACATTAGATGGAAGTTGGTTGATGGTTGAGCAGCAGTTGAACAAGCATCTGCAGAACATTCATTTCTCAGACATGGCCATACACTTTTTAGTCCATATTGGCCATTATTGTTGTTTAAACTGGCCGTACCTGTTCAATGAACCCGGGTGATTGTTTGTTGTTAAATTTCAGCTGATGAACATTAGTTTTGGGTGAAATCATCTGTTTAGATCAACTTTAGGACTCATTCAGACGACCGCAATTTTGTGGAACGGATGCGGACCCATTCATTTCAAGGGGGCCTAAAATGATGCGGACAGCACACCGTATGATGTCAACATCCGTTGTTCGGTTCTGCCGTCCCCCCGAAAAATACAGAGCATGTCCTTTTCTTGTCCACAATCATGGACAAGAATAGGCATTTCCATGATGGGCCGCCTGTTCCGTTCCGCAAAGGTGTTTTGCAGATCCACAATTTGCAGACCGCAAAACATGGTGTGGTCATCTGAATGCGCCCTTAGACTAATGTGTATGGCCACCTTAAGACACTGCAGCTAATGCATTTTCTGACTATATGTGGTGAGGTAAAATGGACTTTTCCTTTAAATCTTACCGGCATCTCATTTGTATTCCAGAGTAATGATCTTTTTAATTAGACGGCTCACCAGAAAACTTCTGTGAGAATTACAATGCAGAACATGAAAGTGGAGGTAGCAGGGGACGGAGGGAAGAAAGGAGAGAACCTTTGGCTTTGCTGCCTGATGGAAACCACATGGGAATCGGTAAGGTGAGAGGACTGGAGGGGGCGGAGCTTTACCAAACAAATTAAACACAAACACAATCTGTTTTTTCAGTCAACATTCCTCCTGATGGAGAGAGAGAAGAAGTCTTGTAAATTGCCCATGTTGATAAACACAAACTCCGTGACTCCCTGATGGTTACAATGTAAATAACAAGTATCAATCGGCCAATCCGAACAACAGAAATTAGATACAACGTGATTTCAGAATTTTTTATGGCCTGCCTGTATTATTAACCTTTTTTTATTATTATTTTTTTTTTTACTGTGAGACCAGAAGGGCATATATACGTATATATTCTAACACTGTATCAGTGTGCCTCGAAAACTTCAATTTTATTATGTAACCACAGCTGCGCCGAGGGTGGAAATATTTTCCTAACAGCTATTAATGCTGGAGATCAGAGCTGGAAACCTGTTTGGGTGGATCTTACTTTGGGTTTAATAAAATGGTACGGTGGTTTCTATTACCTATTTATAAAAGCGAATTGGTTTTCTGACTGAAGGAAAAGGAGGGGATGGGGGGGAGGGCAATAAAAAAGAATTAGAAAACACTATCATAAATTCCCTCGAGGTGCCTTAGAGGTATACACCGATGCCGTGGCTGTAAGTGTGAGGCCCGGGGATTCAGACACCCTTCTCCTTGTCTCTGAGTAAGGCATAGATTTCAACAGCACAGCATGACACCCAGTGGCTAAAAAAGACACTTCAAAGAGATTTTCTAAAAGACATAAAAAAAATAAAAAAAAATAAGGTTTTACTTCATCCAGATCAGTGGCCTAAAATGTGTCTACGTGTAAGTCTCTGGCTCCATTGATATAAACAGCCCAACATAGGAAAATAAACCCTACGTGCATGCTTGTGCCCCGATCCCCTTATTCCACAATGGGATTATATATTAACACTAGATCTTAATCTATTCTGAAAAATAAATGAATAAAGGTTTAACTGCGCGCAAATTATTATTATTTTTTTTATTAAATATATTTTTGCTTTTCTCCATGATGGCCGTTTTTAATGCTTCTTTCAATTTGGCCATGTTAAGCTGTCAAGCCTGAAAGGGAAGAAAAAAAAGTCAGAGCTGTTTCTCCTTAAATTACTAGCAGAGTGAATGGTAATTGTAAGCAGATGGCCCTTTATTTCTGGGTTAAGAATAATTACCCTTAGGACGGGGACTAAGCCCATATCAATCAGTTTCCTTTAACAGATGACTAGGTGAAGTTTTTTTCTTTTACTTAACAGACACTATTCATCTACATATCAACCTTTGTATCTTACGATTTACTATCCACAATTACACTTTTTTACGTAATGTCTCCGAGTCATTTTCTTAGCTAGGACTTCTTTTATCTCCTTAACAGACTGTAACCGCTTCTTAAAAGGATTGTCTGAGATTTTTAATTATCACGGACAATCCCTTTAAGAATCAGTTTGCAGTCTCTTAAAATAAGGGCTCATGCGCACAGCCATTGCCGTTTTTGCCGTCAGCAAAATTCAGATATTGGCCGCGTGTGTTTCGCATTTTGCAGAATGGAACATCCTGCCCTTAATAGAACTGTCCTATCCATGTTCGTAAAACGGACAAGAATAGGACAGGTTCAATTTTTTTTGCAGGGCTGTGGAACGGACATATGGATGATATCTTTTGCACCCCCAATGAATAAATCGGTCGTCATCCGACCCGAAAAAATGCGAATTGGATGCGGACCAAAAATACGTTCATGTGCCTGATCCCTAAGGCCTCTTTCACACGAACGTTTTTTTTGTGAGTGTACAGGCCTTTTTTTGCGTTACGTATACAGTCAGTTTTTTCCATTACGTATACGGTCCATATACGGAACCATTCATTTCAATGGGTCCGCAAAAAAAAAAAAAAAACGGAAGGTACTCCGTATGCATTCTGTTTCCGCATTTCGGTAACGTTAAAAGATAGAACTTGTTCTATTCTTGTCCGCATCTATTAGGGGCTAGATGTTCCGTTCCGCAAAAAACGGAATGCACACGGATGTCATCAGCTTTTTTTGCGGATACATTTTTTGTGGTCCGCAATGCATGGGCACGACCATGAGCCAGACGCATGTGGATCGCGGACCCATTCACTTGAATGGGGTCCGCAATCCACATCGTCGGTCCGCACAGCAAAAAAGTAGTGCATGCACTACTTTTTTGCGGAACGGAAGCACGGAACGGAACACCACGGAAGCACTCTGTAGTGCTTCCTTTCCTTGGTTCCGTTCCGCAATGCATCTCCAGATTTGCGGACTTCAAGTGAATGGGTCCGCATCCGTGATGTGGAATGCACACGGCCGGTGCCCCGTGTATTGCGGACCCGCCGTATGCGGCCCGCAATATGGCCACGGCAGGGCAACGGCCGTGTGAATGAGCCCTAAAGAAGATGAAATACTTACCAGTTCCTCCAGCTCTGTTCTCTGCTGTTCTGGTCCTCCTGACGCTCTTTCTTCACAAACAGTAGCAGTAACTGCCTGGATATGACATGTGAGCGCTGCAGCCAATCAATGTCCTTCGTTAGCGGTCTACAGCAGAGGGCAGTGATTGGCTGCAGCGGTCACATGCCATATCCAGGCACGTCACTGCCTCTGTCTGTAAACAAATAGCGTCAGGAGGACCAGACCAGGACAGCTGTGAACGGAGCTGGGGGAACAGGTGAGTATAGCATATTTATATTTTATTTTAAAGGGTTTAATCCCTGAAAAATATTCAATGGTTATCACCTGGACCTGAATACCTTCCTAACAGTATGTAATCAATAATTTACTATAGCCACCGAGTTATTCAATGAAATCTATCCGTATAGCGCCACCTGCTGTTTGATCTTCTTTTAACTTTCCTGTCCGCCTCACTGAGGTGGACACACATGTTCAGTTTAATCCTTCAACTACTGCCAGCTGCAGCAGACAAGACACGCTCTCTGAGAAAGGGCACACCCACTGAGCTGCCATCTTGAAAAAAGTCTAGCTGAGAAATAGGAGCAATGAATGTGTAGAGCTATGAATCCATATGAGGTAGAGGACTTTATTAGAAAGAGACTGTCAGGTACTACATGATGTCTGATTTTCATATTTCACAACATTCACGGGATTGTCTGGGTGGTCTGAGAGTTTTCAATCCCTTTAAGTAATCATTTAAGGCCTGTATGGCAACACATGGAATCCATACAGTTACATATTACAGAAACAAAGGCCGCAGTACAGTGCCACCCTGTGCGGGTTTGTGTTGTGGTATTTACTGAATTGCGTTATGGATTCCGTTACCACGGACCATAACGCAATTCCATGACGGAAGGCCTTTAGAGGCATTCCGTTATTCATTCCGTCACAATAGAAGTCTATGGCCTGCATAACGGATCCGTCCAGTTTACGTGTTGCAGGAGAGGACTCTGTAAACTGGACGGATCCGTTATACAGCCCATAGACTTCTATTGTGACGGAATGAATAATGGAATCCCTCTAAAAATGATTTGTGGGAAAAAAATGTGATCTCATCATTGTCTTTGGCGTTTATATTTACAGCGTTCACTATTTGCTGAAAATGACATGGCAGCCTTATTCTGTGGCTCGGTACGATTACAGAGATGCTAAATTTATACAGTTATTATGTTTTACTAATTATAAAAATAAACTTTGGGGTACATACAAATTTTGATCACTTTTTAACCACTTCCAGACCGGGCCATTTACCCCCTTCCTGACCAGGCCTAATTTTGCAAATCTGACATGTATCACTTTATGTGGTAATAACTTTGGAACCCTTTTACTTATCCAAGCCATTCAAAAATAGTTTTCTCGTGACACATTGTACTTCATGTTAATGGTAAATTTGAGTCAATATGTTTTACCTTTATTTATAAAAAAAAGAAGGTTTAGAATTTTAGAAGCAATTTTTGAAATTTTTAAGAAAATTTCCAAAGTCAACTTTTTAAGGACCAGTTCAGTTCTGAAGTCACTTTGTGGGGCTTACATAATAGAGCCAACCCATAAATGACCACATTTTAGAAATGACACCCCTCAAACTAATAAAAACTGGTTTTAGAAATGTTGTTAACCCTTTAGGTATTCCACAGGAATTAAAGAAAGATAGAAGTGAAATTTCAAAATGTCACTTTTCCATTTTAATCAATCTTTTCCTGGAACACATCAAGGGTTAACAACAAAACAAACCTCAATATTTATTTCCTTGATTCCGCAGTTTGTAGAAAACCCCATACGTGGTCGTATAACGCTGTTTGGGCACACGACAGGGCACAAAAGGCAAGGGGTGCCATATGGTTTTTGGAGGGCAGATTTTGCTGGAATGATCTTTGGGCACCATCCATGTTGCATTTGAAGAGGCCCTGAGGTAACTCCACAGTGAAAACCCCCAGAAAGTGACCACATTTTGTAAACACCACCACCCAAGGAATTTTTAAGGTGTGTGGCGAGCACTTCACTCAACAGCTGTTTCATAGAATTTTTAATACTTGGGTGTAAAAATGAAAACTACATTTTTTTTACAAGAAAATTGTGATTTAGGCCCAAACTTTCTTTTTCACAAAAGATAACAGGAGAATATCCCCCCCTCTTAATTTGCTACCCACTTTCTCCTGAATACAGTAACACCCCAATTGAGGTTGTAAACTGTTATTTGGGGATACACCAGGGCTCAGAAGGGAAGGAGCGGCTGGATTTTCTAACATGGAATTTTCTGTCATGGTTTTTAAGAGCAATAACTTTTTTTATTTTTTCTTAAATGAGCTGAGTGAGGGCTTATTTTGTGCGAGACAAGCTATAGTTTTTATTGGCACCATTTGGGGTACATTTGGCTTTCTGCTTGCTTTTTATCTCATTTTTGGGTGGTGAAATCACAAAAAAGCTGTCTGGTGTAATTTTTTCTATTTTTTTTTACACCGTGCACTTTATGCGGTAGATCATGTGATATTTTTATAGATCCGGTCATTACGGATGCAACAATACCAAATATGTCTAGTTTTTTGTTTTTTTTTGTTTTACACAATAAAAGCATTTTTAGAAAAATAAAATCATGTTTTTGTGCTGCCATTTTCTTAGAGCCATATATTTTTTCATTTTTCTGGCTATAGTCTTGTGTGAGGGCTTGTTTTTTTTGTGGGACGAGGTGACATTTAAATTGCTATCATTTTGGGGTACGATGATTAATATTATGTTTTTTGTGAGGTGAGATGACAAAAAAAAACTGTTTTGGCATTATTAGTTTTTTTTTACACCGTTCACTTGATGGGGTAGATCATGTGATATTTTTGTAGAGCCAATTATTACGGACGCGGTGATACAAAATATTTTTTTACATTTTACACAATAAGAGCATTTTTAGAATTAAAAAAATCATGTTTTTGTGCTGACTTTTTCACAGAGCCATTTTTTTTTTCTGGCTATGGTCTTGTGTGTGGACTCGTTTTTTGGGGGATGAGATGACGTTTTTATTGCTACCATTTTGGAGTACATACGACTTTTTGATTGATTAACATTATGTTTTTTGGGAGGTGAGCTCACTAAAAAGTCGGTTTTGGTGCAAAGTTTATTTAATTTTTAATTTTTTTACTGTGTTCACCTGATGAGGTAGATCATATGATATTATTATAGAACTGGTCGTTGCAGACGCGGTGATACCAAATATGTCTATTTTATTTTTTTTTTCTTTTAAATTATTTTTTAAATAAAGAATTTGGGGAATTTTTTTTTTATGTGAAACTTATTTTTTTTCAAAAAACTTTTATTTTATTTTTTATTTTTTTTATTTTACACTGTGTCCCCCATAAGGTCATACAAGACCTCTGGGGGACATTTAACTTCATTTTTTTTTTTTTTACTATTGATTTCTCCTGTAACTGGGGCTGACATAGTAGCCCCAGTTACAGTGAAAATACACCCTCCAGAGAGGCTGTACAGCATTAGACAGCGCTGTACACCCTCAGTGCAGGGCTGATCATGGTTTATGGAAGACCTGTCAGCTCCTGCACTCCCCCGGCTCCGGCGATCACATGACCACCGGATCGGAACAAGAAGCGGCATAGCACTTCCTGATCTGTATACGCAGCGCTCGTTGAGCACTGTGTATACAGCGATTTAGAAGGCAGGGACACCCAGGAACAGTCCCTACCTTCTCTCTGGGGAACCGTGCTGTCAATGACAGCGGGCCCCCCGCTTGGCAGCTGCACGATTAGGCCTTATGCACACGAACGTTTTTTTTTTCCATGTCCATTCCGTTTTTTTTGCGGACCATATGCGGAACCATTCATTTCAATGGGTCCGCAAAAAAAACGGAAGATACTCCGTGTGCATTCTGTTTCCGTATGTCCGTTTTTCCGTTCTGCAAAAAAATAGAGCATGTCCTATTTTTTTCAAGTTTGCGGACAAGGTTAGGCATTATTACAATGGATCCGCAAAAATAACAGATCCGCAAAAAAACGGATGCCATACAGAACGTCATCCGTTTTTTTGGGGATCCGTAGTTTGTGGACCGCAAAACACATACGGTCGTGTGCATGAGGCCTTAGCGTGCAGCTGCCATCTCTGAACAGACGTTCCAGAACGTCCATTCAGAGATAAACCTGACCGCCCAAGGACGTTTATAGTCAACGGGCGGTCGGTAAGTGGTTAATCAATTTGGGGTGGGCAAGACGGACAAAAAATGGCAAATAGGTCATTTTAAATATTTATTTTTTTTTTAGCTTCACCGCACATTCTATATATATATATATATATATATATATATATATATATATAAATCAGAAAAATAAGGCAGCACTCCATATATAAAAATAACATCCTACTTTATTCACCCATGTGGGCAGTGCGACGTTTCGGCTCCAAACAACTGAGCTTGAGAAAGGCTCAGTTGTTTGGAGCCGAAACGTGGCACTGCCCACATGGGTGAATAAAGTAGTGCCGCCTTATTTTTCTGAATTATATTTGGGACTAGCTGGTCCCTGAAAGGCCTTGCACCCAACTTTGGACATTGTTACGGTGCTGCCATTTTTCTATATACATATATATATATTTATATTTTACTTCTCTGCCATTTTCAAAATTGGAAATACATATTAGGGGAGATTTATCAAACTGGTGTAAAGTAGAACTGCCTTAGTTGCCCATAGCAACCAATCAGATTTCAGCTTTCATTTTCCAAAGGAGCTGCCAAAAATGAAAGGCGGAATCTGATTGGTTGCTATGGGCAACTAAGCCCGTTCTACTTTACACCAGTTTGATAAAAGATCCCATTATGTTTATTTTTTAGTACTTTTAAATGTAAAGAGTGGAAGTTATATGAATTTTTCATATTTTAGTGTTTTCTTTTGTTTTTTAATCTTTTTTTTTACTTTAATATTTAGCTCCCTTAGGGGCCTAGAGCCCAAGGCATATATTGTGCGATATCATTTTAGCATTTGTCATTACATTACCCTTTAAATCCATTTTAGTAGTGCCCTGATACCTGCCTTTTTCCTTTATTTGCCCATTGAGTGGTTCCCAGAGCAGGATCGCAGGAAGTAGCAGCTTCTGGGATTCTTCACATGCCATCACCCATGTAACACTGGAAGCACAACCAAACATGATAAGCTGCATCCATGCACGTGGGCCTGGCGTTAACTTTCAGAGGCAGCTTCTTATGGCAGGCCTGGGAGCCTTAGTAACTAATTGAAACCTTGAGATTACACCGTGTGGGCTCCAATCGGAAGACAAACGTAGCCCCCTCCCTCTGTCTAACCTCTCAGAGGCCATGGTCACCACTGACTGTGACATCAGTTAAATGACCAGGTTTGACGTCCTAGTCATTGCGGCTGGGTGTCAGCTGTTTAATACCTAGCTGACACCGACCTCATACGGATGGCCTTGGCTTGCAAGCTCGATCTTTGAACACTATGGATATACAGTAACGCCCCAGTGCAGAAAGCCTTCAGTGGATATTGAGTTTTATATAGTTATGATCTATCATTGTATTTTTAGCCATTTTTATTTTACTTCTGTGGCCAGTTTCACTAGAATGCAGGCCTATAACAGAACACTAACTTACTAAAGCACAAATGTGACACAGAAGACATAGCTTATGACCCATCCCACCTCATGTATGATCAGTGGACCAATTTCCCATTGCCTTGTTTGCTATTATTGCAGTTTCTCTGGATAAAACACCTCGAAGAACAAGGATTAGAACAAGTCATAGGTGAAGCTAAGCTTTCTCTCACTTGGGGCAACCCTGGCCATGGCAGAGTGGCTTGTTGGTCCCCCCCGAGACACTGACAGAGACCAACTATACCCCTAGTCCTTCTCTCCAAAGCTTCATCTTCAGTCTTCATAGCAGGTAAGTCTCTTGATAAGCTGGTGATTGAACCGTGTGCCCATGTGTGAGATTCTGGTTTGACCTCATCTGGAGAAAAAAAAAATGTACATATATATATAGTTTTTGTAGTTATTTTTATATGATGTGTGTGTTGGCTCCTTCTTTCTGCCAGATGAGCCTCTTGTACCTGAAGGAGAGGCAGACAGGCTACAGACTGACACCCACCGCCTGCAAGTCATCCTTGCAGAAGACAATTACAGAATCCAAGCCCTGAAGCTGCCTTCATTTCCACCGACATGAAGCTACAATTAGCGCCCAGAATATATGCTGAGTGCAGCCTCCATGAAAATGTGGAGTTGTTTGCAAGGTATGCCAGACTGCTGCTGATAATGAAGAATGCCTAGCATTTCATATCCACCTCTCGTCAGTGCATGGTTCCACTCCTGTGTGTAGGAAGCAGACACAGAGCTGTCTGCTGGGGGGGAGGGGAGGAATGGTATTGATGGATGTTGTCTAACCACCTCCTGTGCCTGCTATAGGCACCACAAGCGGAAAGCCCTGAGGGTGCAAGCATTTGCTAAGGATCTTTTTTTTTTTCCTTTTTCCCTTTCTTCCAGCAAATCTTCATTTGGTTTCTTTTTTTTCCAGACAGATGCTACGTTTTATTGTGGCCGTCCAATAATGTTCTTCAGACCATCTGACCAGGGCAGGGGCTATCTCCCTCCGTCCTGCTGTTGGTCTAGTTGGGGCTTGCCAGAACCACTATTCATGAACAGATGCACACTAATCCTGTTTTTTTTTAAACCATGAATAGGAAGACAAAAAAAGGGGAGAAAAAAAAATCACGTTTGGAAATATTATTTTGACAATGTGTCCATTCTGGATGCAAAGATATAAGGTATATTTAATGTTATTGTAACATTGTATCGAGAAGTGGAGTCAGCGCAGAGGCTCATGTGTGCAGGCTAGAAGTAAGCGATGACATACTGTTAAGGGATTAGATTCCCATCCCAAGCTTATTATTCCTTGCCAACATACAATGATGTAATCTCTCCTGTTCCAGAAGCAGCAGTCACAGCATCATTACATGTGTCTGCTGCCTGATAGCCGCACGCTCCAGCAGATGGATCACCGATCCTAGATCTGGGCTAACACAGGTAGATAGATATTACATATACACCGTACATCGATATCAATATTAGATATCATATAGATAAGGGGAAAGATATCATATAGATAGCAAAAGAATTATATATCATATAGGTAAATATCACATAGATATATAGGTGATAGATATCATATAGATAGATGAGAGACATGGAATATAGATAGCTATCATATGGAGATAGATAAATAGATAGATAGACATATAGTAGATAGATAGATAGACGATAGATAATAAATAGATAGATAGACAGATATAGTAAATAGATAGATAGATAGACAGATAGATATAGTAAATAGATAGATAGATAGACAGATAGATAGACAGATAGATAGATAGATAATAAATAGATAGATAGACAGATAGATAGATATAGTCGATAGATAGATAGATAGATAGATAGATAGATAGATAGATAGATAGATAGATAGTAGACAGATAGATAGATATAGTAAATAGATGGATAGATAGATAGATAGATAGATAGATAGATAGATAGATAGATAGATAGTAGACAGACACACCCACACTGGAGGTTCTCAGGACTCTACCTATACCAGATATAACCTATAACCTAGTGACCATGGGGGCAGCCATTTCCCGGGACCCTCTGACCCAATGAAGGCTACAGTCCGCAGCCACATGGCTGATAACAGGACACAATAGGCTGCATTCAGCAGAGATAACCCAGACTTCAGCTTCAGGTCACCGGGGTAAATGGATCGCCTCTGAAATGCATTCATTGTATGTGTTATACAGAGCAGCCAGACAGCAGACCTTCCAGGGCGCACTAGACCATCACCCCCCACTCCCCCTCCTCCTCCATGGATGTTAATAATTTAGAGCCCACTAAATATTCCAAGACTAAAAGCTGTTCTGGAAGTGTCAGGGGGAGCAGCAGATCTCTTCTGAACCTCATGGATCACTTGGATCTGCTGCACTAGGACCAGGAGAAGACGTACTGTAGATGTGGAAGGGGGTGGGAAGGTGGTGGGGGGTTTACAGCACAAGTCAGGAGACCTCAACTGACTGCATACAAAGCACTGAGCCAGTGTCATGTTACTGAAGCATGAGCCGCTGTCTGGAGTCTTATCACTTAGGCACGCCCAACATCCCCTGCTGCTGCGGCCATGCATGTCCTCTCCCGAATCCTCCTATACCTACAGGCGGGCATGTCTGCACGTTCCATACTACATGTCTGCGCGTTCCATACTACATGTCTGCACGTTCCATACTACATGTTCCATACTACATGTCTGCGTGTTCCATAGACATGTCTGCGTGTTCCCTACTACATGTCTGCGTGTTCCATACTACATGTCTGCCCGTTCCATACTACATGTCTGTGTGTTCCATACTACGTCTGCACGTTCCATACTACATGTTTCATACTACATGTCTGCGCGTTCCCTACTACATGTCTGCGCGTTCCATACTACATGTTCCATACTACATGTTCCATACTACATGTCTGCGCGTTCCATACTACATGTTCCATACTACATGTTCCATACTACATGTCTGTGTGTTCCATACTACATGTCTGCGCGTTCCATAGACATGTCTGCATGCGATTTCACCCCCATTGTGTATATGCATACACTATATATATTTATAGCATATTTCATAGTATACCCAATCATGGGCCACATGTGCCGTTTGAAGCATGTTCTCACCAGGGTCACCCCTACTGATCATGTAGTATTATATAATCACCCATAAAATTAATCTAAATAAACCCTAAACCTGACTCCCCCCCTCCCCAACACATCTGTATGCCATGTGCAGTAGGACACGCATGTGGCTGAACACATTAGTGGTATATTAGGCAGCGCCACACCCCCCACACACCCACCCTCCAGAGAACATGCACATGGAGACTGACATGATGTCACCCCCTCTCTCCTGCAGATGTAGGTGGCTAGGTAAGAGGTGGGGTGGCATGCAAGTGAACCCGCTAAATAAAGCATGCACATTGGGGAAGATCTGCACCCAGCACCCAGATCAGACCCAGACAATGACGCAATACTGTACCGAGCGTGCCCCCCCTACAAAGAACATGCAACGGCTACCATGTGATGCCACCCTTCAAAATCTGAGCTACCCCCCATTAGTGTTTTTAGGGTGTTCCACTGGATAGTACTTTGCTTGCAGGGGACATCTATAACCAGGGTCACTCCTTTACACCCCTATGGGAAAGGTCATACATACATTAGTGGGTCACTTTTAGGTTCAGGAGCACAAAGTAAACCCCAAAACTGCCCCCCCACCCACCCTATTATTGCCCCCAACTCCAATTCTGCACATGTATGAGGAGTAGACGCATGTCCCCAAAGCCCCCACCCCACCACCAGAACTGATCATGCACCCATGGAGCCCCCCCCAGGAACACACCGACACCACAACCAGTTTCTATCAGTTCCAGCTGATTTATTAAAATCATCAAGATACAGACTTTCAGCATTAGGAAAACAGGCAATGATGTGGAGACAGTGCACAAGGCTGTTTATCCATCATTTGCTAGGAAATATGCAGATGGTCTGTATTCGTTTTTTCGAATTATATTGCACATTTTTTAGAAACCTTTTATTATGTGCCTTTTTATTAATTTTTTTTTTAATGTTATTTTTTGTTTTTTTTTAAATTTGCTAAAAATCCAGCATCCAGTTTCATAACTTTCTATCAGGCCCCATCCACATATCACAGCATATGATATACATAGAATCCTACTATATTACAGTACATATACAATCTTCAAGCTAACAGCTCTGAGGTCTATGTCACCATTTCAATAAATCTTTACCTACAAATATTGGACAAATCTGAACTATAGCTGTACAAAAAAGGTTGGGGTTTTTTTTTTTAATCACAAGGCCTTATTATTATCATCCTTTTTTTAAGATGCAAGGATTTTTTTTTTTTTTACTTTTAAATTCCATTTTAATCCTTAGATCAGGACGTCATTGTATCAACATTACTTGCATGCTAAAAACAGATAAAAACAACAACAGCAAAAAAATAAAAAAAAAAACCATAGGAAGTGCCTGAACGTGTCACTGAAAACGACAACAAAATATAAAAAAACAACAGGATGACAGCAGGAATGTTCCCTTTTTGTTCATAACTGTACAAAAATACGCCTGAAAATATTTTAATTTTTAAAAAAGACTGAGGTCTGTCATGTATCAAAAATGTGTCAATACCTTATTTTTTCGTTTTTTTTTTTTTTTTTTGTTGTATTGAGGTCTGGGTTGTCTGAAATTCAAGGAGGTATTAAGGGAACAAGGTACAAAAAAAGTTGGCAATTAAAATCACATTGTGAAACCATATACAATTTGTTTTTTTTTTTTTGCTTTTCTTTGTTGATCTGAGAAAAAAGTAAAAACTCCTGATTGAGATCAGTTCACAGTTAAGTGTTAGGTTGTCCTGTTTTTTTGTTTTTTCAGCTCCCTGCAGCTTCTAAAAAAAAAAAATATCAGATGCATAGAAGAGATCAGTTTTCTCCCTCCAAAAAGGTGGTTGCCATAGTCTTTTCATCAGATTTGAAATGTGTATAGAAAAAAAAAAAATATATAACAAAATACACAATGACCCCCTTGAGAATCAGCTCAGCTGCCAAGAAATATACATTTCTACACAACATCTTCCAGACTGTTGATCATCAAGAAAAAAAACAAAAAAAACACATCTTTGTCTTCTTCTTCTTCACTCATCTTTACAGTGAAAGCCAGAAATCACAGGCAGGGAAATGAAGCACCCTCCCCATCCCCTTCATTTCTTAAAAAGGTCTTCAACCCCCCCTCCCTCCCCCCTCTTTTTTGTAGTGTCTGTTCAACCTCCCAATCCCAAAAATATCAATACAAAAAATTACAAAAATAATAATAATAACAATAAAAAATAAAAAAAAAATAAAGGAAAATCAGTAGGTAAATACCAAGTCTGAAAAGTTGGCTTCCAACCAGTCCCCTGCAATCATCTCGCTGAGTTCTGGGGTGCAGTAATCTGGAAATTCAAAGTGGGAACCAAGACTTCCCTCACTGCTGCAAGAGTCTAGGTCTTTGTCCACTAAGGAGAGTGAAAGGTTTCCTGAATTGGAGTTGCCCAAATCGGTGGCCTGAGGGTTCTGGGTGAAGTTTAAGCTCAGATCAAAGAGGAGGTCATCTTTGTCACTGGAGGAGGATGAGGTAGTAGTGGACACCAGGCGGGACGGGGCCAGGGTGACGGTGGGTTGTGCTGTGCTGGGTTTGGTGATGTTCTTGAAGTTGTAGAAGAGTCTACTGTTGGTGGTGGCGTTGATGCTGGTGGCATGGCTCACCTCCTCGTACATGCTGGCCCCTTCTGTAGACTCTGCCGAGGAGCTCAGGGTGGGACTGGCCGGCACTTTGGCGACATTGTAGGGTCTCAGCTGCTCGTCGTCTTCCTCTTGTTTTATCCTCATCTGCAGCTCGTCCTCTTCGTCCTCCTCCTCCTCGTCCTCCTCATCCATGAAGACACACTTCACAGCCTTGTTCACCTTGAGGTTGCCAAACACATAGTCCTCCATGCCAGAGTATTCCTGTGGGGACTTAGCCCCGGGTTTGCTGGTCTTCAGCTTGGAGGGACATTTCTTGGTGCTGCTGGTGGTCGTGGAGCTTCTGCTGCTCTTGATCCCACCTCCACCGGGGCTTTTCTCTGGAGACTGCCCCAGGGCTTGCTTGGCAGATGCCTCCAGCTTGGGTTTTTTCCTGGGTCTGTACTTGTAGTCAGGGTAGTCAGCCATGTGTTTGAGCCGGAGCCTTTCCGCCTCCCTGATGAATGGGATCTTCTCGCTGTCATTCAGCATTTTCCAGCGCTTGCCCAGTCTCTTGGAGATCTCAGCGTTGTGCATGTCCGGGGACTGCTCCATGATCTTTCTCCTCTCGATCTTGGACCATACCATAAATGCATTCATGGGTCGCTTGATGTGGCCGGTAGCCGTTTTGCACCAGTCCGGGTCACTTTCATCCAAGGCTACGGGGCTGCCAGCCATGAATTCCCCCTCCTCGGTGTCTGTGGGGTGGCTGCTGTCCAGGTCCAGGCTGTCTACTTGCTGCACCATGGTGATGCCGCCTGCAATGCTTCTCCTGTGTGACCCGGGGCTGTAATGTAAAGACTCTAAAGTGCAGCCGCTCCGCCGAGCGTTCCTTCTGCTAAACTTCCCAATGTACTAGTTATTAGAGCGATCCATATGCATTACGTCACTGCGGCAGGAGCCAATCACAGCGCGCTGATACGCCCATAAGCGGCCTGGTCGGTCCCGCCCACCGCTAGCCATTGGTTTCCAAATCTTACAATGGGCGTGGTTAAGCGTCTGTTAAAAGAAAAAAAAAAAACCTAGCCGCTGGAGAGCGTCTGAGGCAGATTAACCTCCTCCGCGCCGGCTTGGACCAGGGCTGGCGGCATCATCACGTCACCTTCTTCTGCAAATCTTCTATAGGCACTAGTTTATTAAGAGCTATACATATGCATTACATCACTTCTACAGGGACCAATCGCAGCGCGGCGGGTCACGCCCCCCTCCTCGCGCCTTCGGGGATTTTTTTTAAAGAGGGCGTGGCCAAGACGTCTGTTATAAAAAAAAAAAGTAACCGCTGGAGAGCGTCTGAGGGAGGTTAACCCTCGCGGCGCCGGCGTGGACCAGCGCTGACGGCATTGTGAGGACTTGGAGGGCAGCAGCAGGCGGCTCTGACAGTTTGCAAGAGCTGTCAGGCGGAATAATGCGCCGGCTGCTGCCTGCCCTGCCTTGTGTGTCAGAGATTAGGAGCCGTTACAATGGTGGAGCCTCTAAAATCATTAAAAACAGTAAAAATGAACCACTTCCTAGGAAAGCTGGGTGGTGACAACATGGCTGCAGCCATTACAGCCCCTGCAGCCATTTGCAGTGAAACATAGAAGGCATCCATGCTGGTTGTCACCCAACTTTCCCAGGTTGCCATGCAGACTGTGAGCTCTTGCGGCTAGGGTCCTCTGCCCCTCTGTGCCAGGAGGATTCCCCATGATATACCTCTGATACAGGGGTCAGCCACCGCCAGCTGTCGTCAAACTACAACTCCCAGCATGCTCCCTTTATTTCTGTGGTAGTTCCGAGTACAGCCAAGCAAGTGTGCATGCTGGGAGTTGTAGTTTTACCACAGCTGGAGGTTGCTGACCTCTGCTCGGAGGTATGCCACTCTATAGCCAAACATTGGCATATGTCAGGCACTGACCCCAATGCCAGATAACATACATGCGGTATGCTCTATTGGACTCATTCATCAAACTGGTGTAAAGTAGAACTGGCCCATAGCAACCAATCAGATTACACCTTTCATTTTTTACTGCTCCTTTGAAAAATGAAAGGAGGAATCTGATTGGTCGCTATGGACAACTAAGTCAGTTCTACTTTACACCAGTTTGATAAATGACCCCAATTTATTAAAAAAAAAAAAAAAAGGCATGCCGTTGTACACCACCTCAATGGAGGCCAAAAGGCAGTTTTTTTTTGCTCCCGTTAAGGGCTCCTACACACGAACATATTTTCTTTCCATGTCTGTTCCGTTTTTCTTTTGCGGACCTTAGGCGGAACCATTCATTTAAATGGGTACGCAAAAAAACAAAATTTATTCCATGTGCATTCCGTTTCCATATGTCCGTATTTCCCTATCGCAAAAAAATAGAACATGTCCTATTAGTGTCCATATTACGGACAAGGATAGGACTGCTCTATTAGGGGCCAGCTGTTCCGTTCCGCAAAATACGGAATGCACACGGACGTCATCCGTATTTTTTGAGGATCAGTTTTTTGCGGACCACAAAATACTTACGGTCGTGTGCGTGAGCCCCACGGCTACTTTCACAATTCTGGCAGGCTGTTCCAGGAGACAATGCGGGGAACGCGGCACACTGCGGTTTGTCTCTGTCCGATTCTCCGCATTGTCTGCCGGAGAATTCCGCCAGGTGTGAGACTAGCCTAAATAAACAGGGCCTATGGCTGCCTATGGCAGACGTGTTGGAGATGTACTGACATATATGCCGAACAGCTTCTCCTGAACCAGTGTAAGCATTGTGGGGTTCATTTACTAAACTCATCTTGCCAATGTTTGGTGAAGAAAAGTTGCATGACCATTTTTCAGATTTTTTATAGCCGCATGGGACGTTTTTGCACTTGGGAGTAGCGAGGGCCGGGGCTGGGAAATGGATCCCGGCAAATTTACCAACATTTACGCCTGTTTCAAGGGAGGAGTGGTTTTTCTCTCCAGACGCACGCCTCCTCATAAATTAGCCCAATCTAACAGCAGCACACGGGAAAATGAAAGCCGGCCTTAGTAAATGATCCCCATAGTCCGTCCGATTTAGGAAGGTCTGTTGCAGCGGTAATACAGACGGTCATACATGACCACACTATGACCACACTCTAGGTGCCGTTCTCCGAAGCGCATGCCCGGTCTTTTGTGCCACTGCTACACAGCGATCAAACACATAAAGCTGCCACAAGCGCAGGTTCAAGAAATGCGTGCAGCACGGTGGGATTTTTTCAGATTATCTCTGAAATCCTTCCTCTATCTTCTTACCTTCAAGGCTAGACTGCATGCCAGTTTTCCATTTGCAATATGTCACTCTGGCCTTAGGCCTCCCTCACATTTTCATATACATTTAGCATCCGTGTTTCGTCCCTGAAGATGTCCGTGTTTGTTCCTTGCGTCCGTTTGCCCTTCGTGTGCTAATCGCAATCCACAGACACTGCTCAGCGGAAAATTCATTTCTGGAGCATCTCCTATTAGTGGTCGGTAAAGAACGGACCTAACCCGGATCCAAAACGGATGCCATCCTTGTTTTATCATAGATCCATAGACTAAAATGGGTTTCACGTCAGTGAAAAACGGAAATGTGAACAAAGCCTCATAGTCTAGTTCTTATAGGAGGGTGGGTGTATAGGCCCCCGTGGATTTAGAAGCACTGAAGTTACCATTTTTTGCAACCCCTGATTGCACCTCCATGTGATTCATTTATGATAACCTATCGGGTACAGTGCCACATCAGGCACTGGGTCACGTGAGAAGTAGTGCCACCCAGCCTAAGGCATCGTGCACACAGGAGAACTATGGAACAGATTTACTTAGGTTGACATCTGCGGTAAACCTAACCGGTAGGCTGTTCCGACAGAGAACAGCCAACCGGAGGTCGCCGGATACTACCGTTCACCGCTAGACCCACTAACTATAATGGGATCTGGCCACTTTTCGGCATGAGTGCCAGATTTTGACCGGACAAAAACTGGTGCAAGAAGCGTTTTTTGTCCGGCCAGAACCCGAATTTCACAAAGAATTTTGCTTTGTGATGAATTACTTTAAAATTCTTTGTAAGTAGCGGGTGCACTGAAGTCATTGAACCCCTCAGATGCCGTGTTCATCGCTGATCTCGGCATCTGAGATGAAAAATGAGTGCTTTCAGGGGTAATCAGTAAAAAAATAATAATACTCACCTTATCCATTTGAACGCGAAGAGGCCGGCGCAGCCATCTCGATTGAAGATCCCATGCGAAATCTCGTGCAGTGCGTCATCATCACGCTGGCCAGTGTGGTGACGTCATATGTCACCGTACACGAGATTTCGTGCGGGATCTTCAATCAAGATGGCCGTGGCGGCCACTTCGTGCTCAAATGGATGAGTTGAGTATGATTTTTTGTTTTTACCCCCATTTTAGGGAAAACTCATTTGTTACCACGAAGTACAAGGAAATTCAGCTTCGCAGCGAATCGAATTTTTAGATTTGGATTGAAGTCCACTTCGGATACTTCGATTCGCTCAACCCTAGTTCTGACATTAATGAGAACAGCAGAATACGGCTAGACCCAGATTCGGTGAACTGGCTGTTTATCTGCTGAAATAGTCTGCCGGCTATGTTTACCTCAGAAAAAAGGGTTTGTCTTACTGGACAGGGTGGAGCCTCCGCACCCTGCCGGATTTACTATATTTTATGCCAGAATCTGGTGTCAATTATAGCTCAAGTCCACCTCAGTCCCTAGCGGGCCTAGATTTGATTTCCTGTGCCTGGGGATAGGTTACCAATATTATTTCCAGGATAACCCCTTTAAAAGGAATCTGCCGCTGAATCTTACTTCAGCCCGGCATTGGAAACTCCAGTCTTGGTAAATCTCCCCCTAGGTGCGCGGACCTGGAGTCCTTGCAGGACCTATCACAGAGCTCTGTGTGCCGCCATAGGGTGCCTTTGTGCTCACAGATGTTACATTTTGCTTATAGGAGATAAGCTACGGCATGAATAAGCGACAATCTGTGAGAAAAAAATCTTTGCCCCTCTGAATAAAATCTGAGGCATGTGGAGGTACTGTACGAGCACGCACCGGTCTACAGGCGCCCTAATTTGAACGTGCACAATGCTGACATTTTTCTTAGTACGGCTATTGATCCTAACGATATATAAGCTGCTACAAATGTGGAATTTTGCAGCCAGTGCACGACTGTAATCTGAATTTCATGGTATAAACAGCAGATGTTACCATAGAAGACAAGTATCTGGTGATCTTTACAAGGATGATTCCATTCCATGACCGCAAGCAAAGATCTGGAAGCTGAGGAACGCAGAAAACATGCGGCACGTTATAAAGGTGCAAAACTTTTCGTTATACAACAATTAAGCTTTATTCCAAGGCAATCCCTTGAAGGCCGGTCTCGATTTATAGCATTGACCAGTTGTATGAGGAGTGACTGGCAGCTCCTCCAGAGGATTTGCATCAGCTGCCACCTTTTCTACACTGGTCTTAATTGGAGGACTAAATCATTGTAGGCCTGTGGCCTCCCCATCCCCCCGCCCCTCGACCCTAGGAATATATTGCACTTATAAACAATACGGCTTTTGTGCATTTGATTAACTGTCCCATGTACAAAGCGCGGGGCGAGTTATTGGAGAGTAATATTCATTGTGTGATTAGATGCATTGATGGACACCTCGGCCAGGTCTGGAGGCATAAAGTATATTTCTGGGCAAGGAACGGATGGCTTAGCTCCAAATGTTTGACACACAGAGGTTCTTGAAATTCTGTCTACATGCCCTCTGTGACCTGCCTGATAACAATACATTGTGTGAGTAATTCACCTCAACAGAGGAAGGGAGGAGGAGGGGGGTGATTCCAAAATGCAGCTGAACACCAGCGAGGCCATTGAAGGTTTGGCCCCAGAAGGAGATTTCTGTAAAGCATCTGCCAATCAGGATCCGTGGCTTGGAAAAGCAGCAGCTGGAGAGGGAAGGTGTGATAAAACTAAGCAACACAACTATCCATCAATACATTCTTGGCCTATTCAAGACCCAGGCCCCCTACTCATCTGTGTGAAGAATATATTACCCCCGACGCCTATTTCTGCCTTCATGCTAATCTGCTGCTGTTTAGTCGTTAATGTGTATTTCCACGTACAAGGTAATTATATATGGATGCATGGCAGGTGATGTAAAATCTCATGCACCCATTAATAATATTTTCAGGGTCACCCATCAGGATTCCAGTCTGTGTAAGACGTTGACCCGGTCCAGCATCCTTTCCTAGGGTAGGTTCACACAGAATTTTTTTGGAAGAGGTTTCGAGGATCCAGCTGGAAGGAGAAGTATAAAGTACTCTCTTTAGGATACATTCACACGATAAACGACTATTAAAACGGCCTTTTTTTTTGTTTTGTTTTTTTGCTTTTAATGATGTCCTTCTGAGTGATGGCATTTTAAAAACTGTCCCTTTTGGTCAGTGAAGATAGACAAAATAGGAGATGTACTATTTTTTGACATCCGTTATTCATGGGCCGTCAAAAAAAGAAAAGAAAAACAACCATCTGAATAATCCCATAGACTACCATGTAAATGTAGCCTTATGTTTCAGATTCCATTGAAAGCTTTGGCTGAAAAATCAGCTGGAAAATTTACCTTAAAACCTGCTCCAAAAAACTCATTGTGACCCTACCCATAGACTCCTATGTTAGGGAAGCTATGGGACAGTTCCTAAAGTAGGCCATCTTTAGTGGTTGCTACTTGACACGAGCGAACCGCTCAAAATGGTGGCCACCATTTAACAGTTAAGAAGACAGAGAAGAAGAGATGATTTTGTACTGTTTTTAATGTAAAAGTAAAATCAGTCAGGGAAGTGTGTTATTAAACAGGCTCTTTGTTACCACCGGCTACCATGTCCAAATGTGTCCTGACATTGAAGTACTTACACAGGCTTAGATAGAGCGCTCAGAGTGTCATATGTGACTTGGGCACCTTCAGATTTATTTAACTTGTCAATGTTTAGATGTTTAAAGTACTCATACACATTATTGTAAAGTTGATAAAAACAGATTACATCAACCAAAATAATTGTTTTCCAGGTGAGATTTAACAACCAACAATCATTTTAGCTGACCGATGACAGACCATCATTATCTGGAAGAAAAAAAAGTAGGCGGTGCTTGAAATTCTCATCCGATGGCAGGATATAAGATCTCCCTTTGAAAGAACATTCTCAGAAAACTCAATTGACTGTCACCCGGTATCATTGAAGAAATGTGGCCGGTCCGATTGACTGTAGCAACCAAAATGGTCTAAAATATGAATGGCTGCATTTGCAAAATAATGGTTCACTATACTATCATTCATTCAATGGTTGTTCTACAATCAACCTACGTCTAATACGTATGGCCACCAAACCAAGGGCAGATGCATGCTATAGTTGAGAAATGTTCCCAGAGAAAAAAAAATTGAAGATGCTTGGCTCTAATGCAATATACTTATCTAGGCCTTCACCTAGTGACAGTGTATAGTTGTGTACACATTAAGAAGTGATATGCTTATTCACCTGATGTTATGGGGCCTAGAGGTACAAGAGTTTTGACAAGGAACCATATCTTCCAAAGAGAAGTGAGTAGTGCACTTGACTTCACCAATCACAATGTGGCGATCAGAGAGAGAAAAAGGCGCTCACAGACAGTAGATGAGTCGAAGTGATAGGCAAAAGCTTGCTCACCTATTTTCGTTGTACCAAATATTGGGCACAACCACAATGAAGGCGTAGAGAGACAAATGTGGATGGTTGGTGCAGCCAATCCGCCGGTCGGGTCAACAGAGAGAGAAAAGGTCGTCGTGGAGGGACGTCGGCTTCCATCCACGTGCCTCGCAGCATCCAGCGGCTGTGTCAGTGTTCACGCTGACCCTCTTAAAGACTTGATAAAGGGGTCTTTGCCCCAAAACGCGTCGTCTACCCAAATAAAGCTAGCCATTTGTTCATCCAGTGAGTGTCCGAGTGCACCCCTGGCTGTCCTGCGTCCGATAGATCCGACGTCCTTTTCTCTTTCTGGCCAAACATGAGACGTCTCCTGCTGAGGAGTGAGATATAAGTGATCTGGATGGGTGAATTTTGATATTGCTATGGAGCTCTCAGGGTTGCCAACCAGATTTTTTTCCTTGACAATTTATCCAAAAATAACAGGCAACATTTTTATAGACACATTGGAAACTATAATGAACCATAAAGATTATAAGTGATACATACGAGCCAGAATGGTGATTTGAAGACATTAGAGTGCTACTATAGTGTGTAGTCTACCGGCACATTTACACCATAGATTGCAGTCCACCACTGCACTAATGTGAGCTGGACAACCACACACTGTAATAGCACCAAAATGTCTACTGGAAATCCCTCAGTAGGTTCAGTGTGTAGTGTATCCTCCTTCACAGCTGCCCTGACAACAGCTCTCGACCCCTTTCTCATTTTCTAGACACAATAATATGTCTGAGGTGAGAAAAGGAAATACAAGCGAGATAAAGTCTGATAAATAGTATATGTTTCTTACCTCAATGGCCGGGCACAGCTAGCGCTCTTGGTCTATACTTCTCATTCGTTTTCTGGGCTTTGTCATTTAATGTAAAATGGGATAGCATTAGTTGAGAAAAGAGCAGGACCCCAGGGACTTGTGGTGCGAGGACAGTGCTGCTATCTATGTAGGTTATTTTCCAGTTGAAATCAGTGCATAAAGAGCAATGCTCTACATACAGCACCTGTATATTCTATAAAGACCCCAGTACTGTCCTTACATCTGAAGTCCCTGACAGATTTTCCGAATTTGAGCAGAATTTACATTGTAAAGGTTGAAAATATCCAACATTCATTCCTTTTATACTCATACTGTGAAAGTGGAGTAGTCCTTTATTTTTTGCTGTTTTCTTTGCCATTAAATTTAGGGCTCATTACATCCGGTCCCTGTGTTTTACAGTACTTATTCCAGTCTATAGCCATGATATATTATTGTGCATGTAAATTATTCCTCATTAAGACTAGTTATTGTCTTTCAGTTATCTAGATGCAAAACCCAGACCCCCGGAGAACCAAACCAAACTTCTCAGAAACAGGTCCCATTTACTCAGAACATAGACTATTAAACATGGGTACATGTGGGTGTCTGAAGGAGACTTTATGCTTTAAGCCACCAATGTCTTCAGCTCTGTACTACCCCCAAGGATTTTGTTAGGCCATAATTATACTTACTAACTCTCCTGTGACATCTGAGAAGCTCCCAGAAAAAGGTAGACCTTCTGACCTCCTGGAAGAGTTGGCAAATCTGGAGGTTCCTCAGAAGCCCTCACCTTCCAGGGAGTATCCCCGACTGTGTGTGGTGCATCATTAGACTCCTAGAGTCCTAACATACATTGAGATGGTGCCGCATCACGTAATTGGGATGTAGTTTGAGAAACCAGCAGTGAAGAAAGCATGGTATACCTGGAAAGAATTTTGGCTGTCTGAGCTTCCAAAGGTCTTTCCCAAATAGTTGGGAAGTGTGACCATAAAATATGTATACCTATGAAGCTACTTTTGATGCCGTATTATGGCGCTTTTATGTCCTACAGGCATTGCTTGTAGGAGAAATTCCTTAAAATGGTTGTCCCATTAAGACAACATATCCCCTATCTACATAGTAGGGAATACGTTTCTTATCAGCAAGGGTTTGACTGTGCTCCCTGCGTGCATGTCCACCACTCCATTCAATTCTACGGGACTTCTGGGTGTAGTCCAATCCAAGCTTTTAGCTATTCCTGACAGCCCCATAGAGCTGAATGACATGGTGACCGCTGCCCCAATCAAACAGGGGAGAACGGCCCCTGTTCATGTAATTAGGGTTGGGTCTAGGGGTCGATAGGAGATAAATTGTCTTAATGGCACAATCCCTTTAATATGATGCAGTACAGAGTTTAATATACCCTATCCTTTAGCCGAGCCCAGTGTGCGTGTGTATAGTGAGGGAGAGGAGACACTTGGGGTCATTTATTAAGGGACTTTCAACTATTTTAGTCAAAAAATTAGTTGCAAGTCCCTTTTATTAACCGTCCGTGAGACTCTGTATTCAGCAGTTGGGTTGGACAGAGGCGTGTCGTGGGCTGTGGATTCAGGCACCGGCAAATTTACTAACATTTACACCTGGAAACAGGCTGGGGCCACTAGCTGGAGTCGTTTCTACTCCAGGCGCAAAACTGCGATAGAAGCATCTAATTTATGATGAGGCTCATGCCCCGTCATAAATTAGAGGACTCTAAGGGCAGCACAAGGAAAAAGCCGGTCTTAGTAAATGTGCCCCACAGTGTTGAGAGAAATAGCTGTTGACCGGCAGCTCTCTGAAATGCATGTCCAGCTTTAGAGTGCAAGCTCTTCTGTGGCAGGATCTTTGGAGCCTCATTACAGCACAGGAAGATCTTATGCCTCTATACAGATGGAGGGTATTGATTTCCATTCTATAAGATATGATAAATTGTGAATTAGGTTGAGGAAGTCGGAGTTTCTGCACAGTTCCATTTATCCAATGGTTTTATTGAAATTGAAGTAATGGCAAATTACAGGAAGTCCTGGTTCCCACACATATGCAGAACATGGATACCAGCAGCAATATTTATTAAATCTCCCCTTACCTGGAAACGCTCTGTTATTTCCAGCAAGACAGAGGTCTGACGAGGTAACACATGCAGAGCCTGCGCGGCCCTAATGATATTCCTATATAATGGCAGCAACAGGTTTCCTACCACATCAGAGCTTATTTCATTACTGGCCCATTTACCACCCACACTTCTCTGAAGATTGCAGTTGCTCTCGGATCTGTGCTTTGCAGGCATCGGATTACTTCTGTAGTTCATGACTATGTACAGATTGCTGTATCCAGGCCTCCCTAAAACCCTCGCCTCATGGATCTAATCCATATTCACAGTAACTAGAAGACACCCTGGACTTGTCAGACCTAATATAACTCTGTTGACCACAATGGAAAATGTCAAGTTTCTCTCTCCAGGACAATACACTCGAACAATTTGGCATTTATATTCAGAGTTTCTGTTGAAGCAAAGGAAAAAAAAATGTTAGTTAAAAAGATCATGATTGATATCAAAATATGAGCCAGGCACACTTAAACGGTCACTACATTTTGCACACAACTTTGCATAAATCAGTAGTATAAGTGACTACAAGAAAATTTGTAATATTTTTGTCTACTTCTCCTTTCATCAGCTGTTTACCACCTCCACCTCTGCAAATTCCTTTTCACTTTGAAAAATGCCTTTCCCCGTTCTGTCTCATCATCTCTGCAGGAGGATCAAACTAAGTCTATGGAGAGTGTAAGTCTATGGAGAGGGGAGGGGGGAGGAATGAACAAGAGCGAGGGAGACACACAAATAAGGGGTATCTGCACAGCGGCATAGGAAACTTATAGCTCCGCACAAGTACTTCATTCACAAAAATACAGGTCAGTACTTCTCTGTAGTATTGATTGTGAATATTCTAATCGCGAATTTTTATCGCAAATATCGGCAGTTCGAGAATTTGCGAAAATCTAGAATATAGTGCTATATATTCGTAATTGCAAATATTCTATTTTTTTCCCCTTGTGGGCCAATGAGAAGGCTGCAATATCTTTGTCAGAGCTTAGCAACATCCCTAGCAACCAATAGGTTGCCTACAGCAGTGTCATTGCTGTGCTCTGTGTTTTGCAGACTCATCTGGATCCTTTTCCTTATCCAATTACATTAGATAGCTAGTTATCTCCTATATATAATACAGATAGTCAGGGGTCTTAAAACATCCGGGGCACATGCCCACTATACCATGCCCCCCGCGAAGCCACGCCCCACCCTGTGAAGCCACACCCACATCACCACCGGGAGGGCTTTCACAGCAGTTATTAACCCCTTTCCGCAGTCCCCGTTTCACAGTAGGGGCAACCCCACAGATCATCCTCCCACCCCCCTGTTACTTGTTCCGCTGATCAGCTACTTGCGGGCTGCGTCGGCATGAGTTCAGTCACTTCGGTGCGCAATCCCGTACTGCGGCGCGTGATCCCGTAAGACCCGTGACCTACAGCGGCGGGTCTTCCTGGAACATGCAGCGCAGGACAGGATTGCGCACCGAAGTGACTGAACTCATGCCCACGCAGCCCACAAGTACGGAACAAGTACAAGGGGGGTGGGGAATAGCCAAATAACAAAATGCTACCAGGCCAGCATAACATTTGGGGCACTGGACAAAACATCCGGGTCTCAAGCCCCGAATGTTTTGACCTAACGACGCCCCTGCAGATAGTTAGTGGGAGATAGTCAGTGTAGGTTAGATAGTGATATAGTGTAGCTGATAGTTTCCAGTGCAGGGTGTTAGGTAGTGTGATGGGAATTACTGTGCTCTGATAGGGATTAGTGTCTCTGTTAGACTCAGTGCTGTGATGTCACAACAATACGTAGTGCACCAATCAGTAATATCTACTCAGTCCTGATAAAATGTGAAGTTGCACGTATTGCGCAAAAAAATGTGCATCATTAGTGGTGATTTGCGCAATCGTAAAAATAATGACTGGAAACCAGATCACAAGCACCACTGCTCCATCCACCTCTATCGGATTGCCAAAAATAGCCAAGTACAAATGCTTGGTCCCAATGGTCAGACCCCTACCAATCCAATAATAATCCCCTATCTTGTGAATAGAGGATAACTTGTTACAACCGGAATATCCCTATAAAGGTTCTGTGCTGCTAATATCATTCACATCTATGTGTGTACTGTTTCTGGAGGTTGTTTAGCTGGTCATAAGACAATTATCGCTCCCATGCGGCTAATTCGAGTGTACACGTGTTCAGGAAAGGGTGAGGAGTGTGAACCGCTGCCAGAAAGAAGGTTATCTCCAATGAGAGCAAATGGATCAGGCATGTTAAAATCCAACACGTCCGACCCTTCTCCCCCCCAATATCTGCCACTGGGGAAAGTCATGACACCATAATACACATTAGACAAGCGGTCAAAATCGTCTGATTTTGTTCAAAATAGGGTTTCGGTCGGCACTCAGAAGTCAGCGGTGCACGTGGGGGGATCAGTCCCAGTTAAATATGTAAGAAATCCCGGCACTCGCTATCTTCAATCAGTTAATCTCTTTCATTGTGCACAAGTATTGCTGCGGTGCGGCTAATACCTATATATTGTGTGATTTCATTCATTTATGTTTTGGTTGATAAAGGCTCAGGACGGTCTGAAACGCGTCCCTGTTATAACTCTGTTAAAAGAGATTAACTGATTGAAGATGGCGAGTGTCGGGATTTCTTCTATAAAATCGTCTGGTTTGGATGACATTTGTCTAACGTGTATGACCACCTTTGGAAATGGATGTATGTGAGATAAAATAGTGATCACGAGGGTGTAGCTTTTCACAGTCATCCCACTGAAGAACACTGCGACCTCTTTTTAACCTAAAATGGTTGACACCATGGTTTAAAAGATTGCATTCAATTACATAATAAATGGAAATAAGATATACCTTAGTAGCTGCACTGTCCCTTTCAATGGTATATAGTCAATGACTATATCATTCAGTTGTTAAAATGCCAGAAAGTGAGGGGGGTGCAAAATGTGATGCTGTTTATGTAAATGAGGGAGCCTGAGTTTAGAGAGGCCTCACCCATCAGCCACCTCCAGCTGTCCAGATTCTTTGTTAGGGTTTGCCCTTACATTGAAAGACCCATAAGGTGACAAAGAGCTTCCAATCTGCCCATAAGGTTAATGGTGGGTGTTGGGTCCCCTAAGGATGTAAAATGTATAGGGCCTTACAGACCTTTATCTGTATCCTCAGCAGGAGGGGTAGATTACTAGTGAATGGTTCATTGCATCTGCTCCTTCTCTCTTCTCCATAGAGTTTACCCAATGCGTTCCACTCAGCTGAATATCCATTGTGCATAGGGCCAGGAAGCTTTTGGGCCCATACTCTACCTCTGTGTGCCCCTGGGGCACTAATATTTTTTCTCATGCTTTCACATGGGTATTCTTCCCCTAGAAGCATGCAGCGGAAATATAGATTTAAAGGGGTGTTCAACAGTTGAGTACAAGCGCTCGGCTTTGGAGGTGAATGGAGCTGCAGTACACACCCTCCTCCATTGATTTTGGGGGTTATAAAGCTAACATTCTTGTGATGAGTGAAGGGACCCAGTCAGAGGCGTAGCTATAGGGGAAGCAGCTGCTTTGGGGCCTGAACTTAAAAGGGTCCCACCCAGGATGAGGACTAAAACATTTTATTGTCAGGGCCCCTCAACTGTATTATACAATGACATTATATATAATGACACTGTAGGAACTGGACGGAGCAGCTGCCAGACCTCGTATGAGAGAGTGATCTTGACTAGCCACAGGAGTGGGGGTTACATAAGAGGAGGGGGTTGCAAAGAAGTTTCTGGGGGCGGGGGGCGGTTCGAAAATATGCTTTGGGGACAGGGGTGTACATAGAAATCACTGAGCCCCATAGCAAGAATCTGAAGTGGGCCCCCTAACCCAGCTTACTACCCAGTACTGGCCCATCCCACTTCCTTTCCTGGCTCCTCCCCTGTCACACCCCCATTTTGCTAATAAAGAAATGTATACATGAATGCATTAGGAACAAAACACGTAAAACAGTGGAGAAATAGTTTTTTTTTTCAAAATCCACCCCATTTGGAATTTTATTTTGCCTGCTTCCCACTACATTGTATGCCATATTAAAGTACAATGTCTCCTGCAAAAAATAAGCCCTTATACATCTATGTGAATGGAAAAATAAAAAAGTTATGGCTCAAGGAAGATAGGGAAAAAAAAAGAAAATGTTAAAGGGGCTATCTAATTCTAACCCCTATTATGCCCAGGCACCACATACAGATAATACTTATGCCCAGTGGGGGGGGCTCAGCTAATAGCAGGCCGCATCGGTAATAAGCCTCTGTAGCGTCACCCGCGATGCTAGGAAGGCTCGTTTCCATTGTGGCCTGCTATTGACTGCCCTCCATGCCTCTGGATGTTTTTATCTGCGTGATGAGAAGGAGGCAGTAGCGGCTGTGCGGGCATCAGGATCAATGCAGGTGCCTGGGAATGAGGTAAGTAAGGTGCCCGAGCATTTTGAGGGGCATTATAGTGTGCAGATAGCCACCAATCATATCCCTCCCGAATGATGTGCTGGGGGGGAGGGGGGGCTGTAGGCTCATAGAGGACTCAGGAGAACAGTGTGCTTCCCCCAGGGGGAAAGGGGGGGGGGAGTAGGAGCAAAGCACACTGTCCTCTATGAGCCCACCCAAAAACCCTACTGCTTGCTGCTACCCTCCCCCCATCAAGAATACCCATATCCACATTTATGAACATTTTATTAAGTCTGCTGCTGTCCTCTTACTGCGGCCTGTGGCACACTGTGTTCTGTGTTTAGTGTTCAGACCGGTCCGGAGCCATTGGGGGAATTAAGCTGCAGTGCACTCACTTCTATCTTGAGGCAGATGGCGGGCAGTGAGTGGAGAGGATATGCCGGGTGCGCGCCTCTGTGTGTGCTTTGAGCCTGCTCCTGCTGCAGTGCTGAGGGAGCCGGAGGAAGAACAGGAAGTGGACGGGCCACGGGCCGCCTCTATTAACTATGAATAACTGTCTGTGCAGTGCAGAGTAGATGTAGGGGGCGGGGCCTCCCATGCGCTCCAGGACCCTCTGTGCCGCGGGCCCATAGCAACCTCGTAGTCTGCCAATATTGGCTGTAAACCACTGTTTGGGGACCAGTCATATCTAATTACGCCACTGGTGATCAGCCTCCCACCGATCTAATAGTTATCAGGTAGGGGAAAACTTTTTCAGATCAATTGAAGATTAAGTCCCCCTGCGTTTGGGAGATGAGGTTGCACGACGGTTAGATCTGAATGCGGCTCGACGAAGGGCGCTGTGTCGCTTCAGCCTTCTGCTTATTGTGTTTGCGTTTATATAACTTTACTCGCTCCACTCATATCCTCGGTTTACGTCTAGAAGTGATGTGAGGTTACAGAAAGAGGAACAGAACCGAACAGTCATCAGAAATGTTTATTTTTCCATAGCCGAGAATCAAACGCACTCGATATTGAAAGCCGTCCATATCCCGTCAGGACCAACATGTTTGAAAATTGTTTTTGCAACTTCGGCATTCTCATTATAGTCCCTGGAGAAGAACATTTTATGTTTTGACAAGTTCTCTTTGGCAGTCTTACATTTCCAAGAGTGGGGAAAGGCAGACACTGTATAAATAGCTGCCTGAGATTCATTTTCTGATTCCGCTTTATTCTTAGCACATAGAAGATTATCATCGTTAATCAGTAATTTACTAACTATTTAAAGTGCAAGACTCGAGTTTATGATCATATTTAGGTGGCAGTAACATTCCAAGCAGCTTTTTATAGGAGGTTTTAAGATGACTATGCACTGACATCTAGCCAGACTGCATCGGGAGGGAGCCAGGGATGTCGGTCTAGACACTCAGCGGAGTCAGTGCGGACAAGGTCCTAATATCACAACAGCTTAAACTGGTCTCCAGATCAAAGCAGCTGAGAAGACATGACCAACATAACAAGCAATCCCTTTCATTTCCTAAACCATTGTGGAGAGCAGAATTCAGAGATTTTCTTCTGACAAGAGTTGACGGAGTACTCTGGGCTCCCCTATGCAATAAAGGACCCTTACCAACCATCATAGGTATAAATGAGCAGAATTTATCTACACTCATTTGTCTCTTGGTTTCTTTCAAACTTGGGGGCTGTTGACCCCTTCTGGCTAAAGGGCCATAGCTGGCTGGCAGCCAATATTTCCACCATTACAACCCCTGTCCAAGTGTCCAACTAGAGTCTATGGGTGTCAGGGGCAGACTGGCTGTAGACCCTACAGGAAAATTTCCAAGTGGGCCGATGTCCAGGCGGTCACCCAAGTGCTCCTTACAGCAGTCAGCCGGCTACATAACAATCTGATGCTCTCAGCGGTAATTACTGCTAGGAACATCATACCCCCTGGCTGGGGGCTGCAGGTTCCCTCCTGAATTCAACTATATCTCCATCCTCAAGATGGCGAGAGTGGCAGTATACTTTGGTATTTGCTTCTGCAGGGGTGGGCCCACCTATTTCTGTTGTCCTTGCATACTCGTGTTGGCCCTGCCCGCTTGTTTTGGCCATCTTCTGTCAGTTTGGACCCAATTACAACATGGGGCCACTTTGTGATCCAGTTGAATACTATGGCAAGAGTGGCAGTATTCTGTGCTGCACGTTGGTATTTGGTTCTGCTGGAGTAGGCCCACCTACTTCTGTTGTTCTTGCCTACTTGTGCTTGCCCCGACTACTTGTTTTGGCCATCTGTCAGAATAGATCCACCTACAACAAGAGGCCACTTTAGTATTTTTTTCCGAAAGGGCCACTTTAAGTTTCCAGTCCACCCTTAATGAGCGTTATAGATGAAAGGTCTATGAGCCAGAACAGAGTTCTATTTTGTAAGCCCCAAATGTCCATGTGTTACATTTCAATGATCTGCACTTAAAGGGGTATTCTGGTTAGAAAAAGTCGATCAAGTGAAGATCTCATGCCCGTGGATTATTATTTATTTTAATTGATTTCACAAAACACAACATGGTTATTTTTAACAAGAGACAGTGCCCTTGCTGTTCATGGGTCATGTCTTCTATTGCAGGACAGTTTTGGACAGCGAATGGGGATGACCTACAATGCCACACACAACCCGTGGAGACATGAGGCAACGTTGATGGAAGAAGATGTATTTTTCTATTTCTTCCCGAACTCCCCATACACATGCACGCTCAGAGCATAACTAGGCAGATGTAGCATTCAATACCTGGGTTGGAACTGCAATAAGAGCCATATTGGTTGTCAAACTGCTTTTCCAGAAACAGATATAAGAACTGATTTGAATCTTGGTAAAACTGCAGCATGGGCGGCATGCGGCATGCGTGTCTGGGGTCCTAGGTTCCAATCCGATCAAGGACAACATCCTCATGGAGTTTGTATGTTCTCCCTGTGTTTGCGTGGGTTTCCTCCGGGTTCTCCGGTTTCCTCCCACACTCCATAAACATACTGCTAGGTAACTTAGATTGTAAGCTCCATCAAGGACAATGAGTGATGATAATGTCTGTAAAGTGCTGCGGAATATGTCAGCGCTATATAAGTGCGTTAAATAAATAATAATAATTATAATAAATAAATATATGTAATATGTTACCAATATTTTTTCATTGTAATGTGAAATTTTCAATAATAAAATGTAATCTTGGGATGGAAGTTGATCAGTTACGATTTTCTGATTGAAAAGCTGTGTTTTAGATGATCCTCCCCAGACTCAGTATCCAGAGTTAAAAACAATGTACAGGCAGAAGACATTTACTGCTGGAAGCTCTCACTTAGATAAGTGTGAACAACGTGACATGTAGCACATCTATACTGCCAGACGTTTATACCCAAGTGGTAGAGCTAAATAAAACCAAGGCCTAATCTATAGAGCTAGTGGGCAGCAAATTGCCATAGTGGAGTACAGACATACAGCAAATGTAATAGCACGAGAGAAATTTAAAGGGAGTCTTTCACCTAATCCAAGCGTTTTAGACCGCTCACATCAGGTAACAGACTCTCTGCCCCTCATTACTACAGTACCTTACTTTTATTCGTCCGTGGTCCAGATGATGAAAAAGAGACTTTCAAACCGTATGTAAATGAGCTGCTGAAGTTGCCCAAGGGCCACGTTATTAAGCGATGTGCCCAGAAAAACACTCCTCTTACTGCCCTCTTTCCCGCCTTCTGTCCTATTACCTCCTCCAGCCAAGGGGCACAACAACGGCGGGACGGATGTCTTTAGTTGGCCGGGGCATGCGCAATATGAAAAGCTGTTTCTCTGCCCATAATGGGCAGAGCAGTGCGCATGCGCCGGCCAACTAAAGGTATGTCTCAACTAAAGGGAATGTCTCATGTAATTAAAGGGAGTCTATCACCAGGAAATTCACTTATAAACCAGGTACAATGCCTCATAGGGCTGGCTCACGCAATGTAATGAATGATACCTTTCACTTGCCACTCTGTGCACCCTTGCTTCCCCGCCTTCCTCTGCCAACCCCTCCCTCTCGTTCTTGATTGACAGACTGGGTTCCTACATAGTCATCTCACCAGGCTTTGTCAAACAGGATGAGAAAGGAGGGGCTGGCAGAGGAAGCAGGTGGAGCAAGGGTGCACAGAGTAGCTTGGGCCTGCCCTTGGTGCACTTAACTGCAAATTTGCAGAAGGATTAAAAGTAATTTCGTTCTCCAGAATTGAGCAATGGATATCTAAGTGAAAACTATCATTACATTCAACGCGCTTCAATTGTTCCCCTAGTCTTCCCCATCTTTGGCTACAGAACTCATTATACACTGCTCATATTCAGGGCTTTTTACCACCCTGCAATCCAGCAGTGGTGGCCGTGCTTGCACACTATAGGAAAAGGCACCAGCCTATGCACTCTCCCATGGTCCCGGCCACCAGAAAGGCCGGCGGTAGGGATAAGCGAATCAACTTTGGATGAAACATCTGAAGTCGATTCGTATAAAACTTTGCTAGAATACTGTACGGAGTGAGCGCTCCAGACAGTATTAGAATGTTTTGGCTCCGATGAGCAGAGGTTATTACTTTGCGAAGTGTAGCGAGATTTCGGGTAATAACTTCAGAAATTAATTTGTACTGTTCCAAATTTTTACTGAACTCGGTTTCGATTCTGAGTGGTACCTTGAAACTGAACCCGGGTTCGGTAAAAGATTTTTTAGAGTAGAAATTAATTTATATTATTCTAACAAAGTTTGATGCGAATCAACTTTGGATGTTTCATCCGAAGTTGATTCTCTCATCCCTAGCTGGCGCTTTTTCCTGTAGTGTGCAGGCACGACCACCACTGCTGGAATGCAGAGTGGTCGTAACCATAGAAACGAGCAGTGTATAATGTGATGGAAAAATGACTCAGGCCAGCAAAGAAAGCAATATGGACAATCACAATACATAAGTAAGTGCCTTGTGTTAACTTCCTCTACATGATAAATGCCACTTGCTGAAGTGAGACAGCCCCTTCAACTACATTGACTGAAATGCCGGCAGATCGAGGTTCCTGCACTGCTGTAGGAGTCCCTGCACTTGGTCCCCACAGCCACTTTCTCTCCCACTCCACTGAAATCTGTCATCTGCCTCACTGCCGTTCTCATTCTCCCCCAGCCAATTTAAGTTCACGCCATTTACCCATTGAGATAGAGTGCAGCAGTGTGGAGAAGTGGTAGAAGACCTGTAAGGACCTGGGTGAAGTCCACATGTGGGGGGAACTCCCGTGCTGTGTGTGTGAGAGGTTATTGTTTCCTTCTATAAGTTGTCAATTACTAGGAGTTGTAGTTCTAATGTCCTCTGATAGCCTATAATAACATCCTAGAAATGCGGGGAGTTGTAGTTCTGTCCTCATATATACCTTTACATGTAATGGCCACTGATGCTACATAAAAACAGTCTGGACATGCTGGGAGTTGTAGTTTTCTCCTCTTATACTATGTGGCCATAGTATTTGTGAAACTTGTCAATATATTATAGTGGATAAAATATTTGAATCCAGTGTAACCAGATCATATGTCAACTGTAAGGGTACCTTCACACTGGCGTTTTTCTTTTCCGGCATAGATTTCCGCCGCCGGGGCTCTATGCCGGCAAAAAAACGCTTCAGTTAAGATAATACAACAGCATGCATCCGTTTGAACGGATCCGCTTGTATTAACTTTAACTATTTTTTAACATTGTCAAAACGGATCCGTATTGAACTCCATTGAAAGTCAATGGAGGACGGATCAGTTTTCTATTGTGGCAGAATGTGCCAGAGAAAACGGATCCGTCCCCATTGACTTACATTGGGGGTCATGACGCATTCTGCCACAGCGTTTTGCTCCGCATCCCAGGACGGAATGGAAACCGCAGCATGCTGCAGTATTTTCTCCGTCCAAAAAACGTCTCAGTACTGAACGGAAGACATCCTGATGCATCCTGAACGGATTTCTCTCCATTCAGAATGCAAGGGGATAATCCTGATCAGTATCTTTCCGACATAGAGCCCCGACGACAGAACTCTATGCCGGAAAAGAAAAACGCCAGTGTGAAGGTACCCTAACACGAATAAAGTCATTTATTTGGCGACCTGTGATGCCTGCAGCGTTCAGTACGTGGGATGCACCTCAAACAGTCTGAAAGTGAGAATAAGAAAGCGCTTGTCGGGCGTCTCCAGTCTCAAACTGCTGAACCTCTCTATGTTATCTAGACATGTTAGAGCTGTTCATCAGGGTGACCTGAGTGTCGTGGGTATAGAGAGGGTGTAAATCCTCACGAGGAGGAGACATAAACAGGCGACTGCTGAATAGAGAATCCTTTTGGATTTTTAGATTGAACACGAGAAATCCGAAGGGTATGAATAATCGATATGATTTATGAGCACTGACTCGCTCCCGTTTGGTTTTTTGGTGTGTTATAATTGAGTAGCATTTTGCATGCGTTTTAAGAAAGCCATTGGAGGCAGCTCTAGCTTGGAGCTGATTATTATTCGGTACCTGGCGGGGGCGTGCCTCATGGCAAGAGAGTATGTGATAACGCAATGTGGTCATGATTAAGACTTACAGTCGAAACGCGTAGACCTTGCCTGTCTGGTCAGCCTGTGGATTTTATAATGAAGAAATAAAGAAATTGGATTTTATCCTGAGCCTGCTGCCGGATTTTTTTCTACTGTTTTTTTTCTGTTTTCTTATATACCTTTTCATGTAATGGCCACCGATGCTACATAAAAACAGTCTGGAGATGCTGGGAGTTGTAGTTCTGTCCTCTTCTATCCCTCTCCATGTAATGTCCACTGATGCCCCATAATAACAGTCTGGACATACTGGGAGTTGTAGTTCTCTCCTCTTATATCCCTCTCTATGTAAGTCCATTGATTCCCTATAATAACAGTCTGGACATACTGGGAGTTGTAGTTCTGTCCTCTTATATCCCTCTCTATGTAAGTCCATTGATTCCCTATAATAACAGTCTGGAGATGCTGGGAGTTGTAGTTCTGTCCTCTTATATCCCTCTCTATGTAAGTCCATTGATTCCCTATAATAACAGTCTGGACATACTGGGAGTTGTAGTTCTGTCCTCTTATATCCCTCTCCATGTAAGTCCATTGATTCCCCATAATAACAGTCTGGACATACTGGGAGTTGTAGTTCTGTCCTCTTATGACTCTCTCCATGTAAGTCCATTGATTCCCCATAATAACAGTCTGGAGATGCTGGGAGTTGTAGTTCTGTCCTCTTATATCCTTCTCCATGTAAGTCCATTGATTCCCCATAATAACAGTCTGGAGATGCTGGGAGTTGTAGTTCTGTCCTCTTATAACTCACTACATGTAAGTCCATTGATTCCCCATAATAACAGTCTGGAGATGCTGGGAGTTGTAGTTCTGTCCTCTTATAACTCACTACATGTAAGTCCATTGATTCCCTATAATAACAGTCTGGAGATGCTGGGAGATGTAGTTCTCTCCTCTTATATCCCTCTCCATGTAAGTCCATTGATTCCCTATAATAACAGTCTGGACATGCTGGGAGATGTAGTACTGTCCTCTTATAGCCCTCTCCATGTAAGTACATTGATTCCCTATAATAACAGTCTGGAGATGCTGGGAGTTGTAGTTCTGTCCTCTTATAACTCACTACATGTAAGTACATTGATTCCCTATAATAACAGTCTAGACATGCTGGGAGTTGTAGTTCTGTCCTCTTATATCCCTCTCCATGTAAGTCCATTGATTCCCTATAATAACAGTCTGGACATGCTGGGAGATGTAGTTCTGTCCTCTTATATCCCTCTCTATGTAAGTCCATTGATTCCCTATAATAACAGTCTGGACATGCTGGGAGATGTAGTTCTGTCCTCTTATATCCTTCTCTATGTAAGTCCATTGATTCCCTATAATAACAGTCTGGAGATGCTGGGAGTTGTAGTTCTGTCCTCTTATATCCCTCTCTATGTAAGTACATTGATTCCCTATAATAACAGTCTGGACATGCTGGGAGATATAGTTCTGTCCTCTTATATCCTTCTCCATGTAAGTACATTGATTCCCTATAATAATAGTCTGGACATGCTGGGAGTTGTAGTTCTGTCCTCTTATATCCTTCTCCATGTAAGTCCATTGATTCCCTATAATAACAGTCTGGACATGCTGGGAGATATAGTTCTGTCCTCTTATATCCCTCTCCATGTAAGTACATTGATTCCCTATAATAACAGTCTGGACATGCTGGGAGATGTAGTTCTGTCCTCTTATATCCCTCTCCATGTAAGTACATTGATTCCCTATAATAACAGTCTGGACATACTGGGAGTTGTAGTTCTGTCCTCTTATATCCCTCTCCATGTAAGTCCATTGATTCCCTATAATAACAGTCTGGAGATGCTGGGAGTTGTAGTTCTGTCCTCTTATATCCTTCTCCATGTAAGTCCATTGATTCCCTATAATAACAGTCTGGAGATGCTGGGAGTTGTAGTTCTGTCCTCTTATATCCTTCTCCATGTAAGTCCATTGATTCCCTATAATAACAGTCTGGAGATGCTGGGAGATATAGTTCTGTCCTCTTATATCCTTCTCCATGTAAGTACATTGATTCCCTATAATAATAGTCTGGACATGCTGGGAGTTGTAGTTCTGTCCTCTTATATCCTTCTCCATGTAAGTCCATTGATTCCCTATAATAACAGTCTGGACATGCTGGGAGATATAGTTCTGTCCTCTTATATCCCTCTCCATGTAAGTACATTGATTCCCTATAATAACAGTCTGGACATGCTGGGAGATGTAGTTCTGTCCTCTTATATCCCTCTCCATGTAAGTACATTGATTCCCTATAATAACAGTCTGGACATACTGGGAGTTGTAGTTCTGTCCTCTTATATCCCTCTCCATGTAAGTCCATTGATTCCCTATAATAACAGTCTGGACATGCTGGGAGATGTAGTTCTGTCCTCTTATATCCCTCTCCATGTAAGTACATTGATTCCCTATAATAACAGTCTGGACATGCTGGGAGATGTAGTTCTGTCCTCTTATATCCCTCTCCATGTAAGTACATTGATTCCCTATAATAACAGTCTGGACATGCTGGGAGATATAGTTCTGTCCTCTTTTTTAAAAAAGGCCACACACCCAGACTTTTTTAATACATGGGAGTCATGTGGGCGGTTCTACTCAGTGATTGACAGCCTCTCCGGTATGCTTAGTCTATTCTCACTATAGACCATCTGTATCATATTGTTGGGAGGCAGACACTTGGCTGAAAGGGTTGCACATTCATGTGAGCACTGTAAACATTGCGGCCTCTCCCGTGTCTAGACTGGGCATCTACTTGGGCGCTGTTCTACTTAGTAGTGGTGGTTCTGAGTACTGCAGCCTCATTCTATTCACTTGTGAGGGATGGACAAGGATGATTTATTTGATATATATATATATATATATATATATATATATTTTATTTTTTTATTTTTTTTTTTGGGGGGGGGGGGGAGATAAAAATGAATGACAATGATGATTTTTTGGGGGTGTAGATGAGTTAATTATAACTTTCCAACCCATGAGCTTAACAATCAGAGCTTTTACAGGAGGCAATGCCATAGTGCACATAGCGCTTACGTGAGGCATTGTATTATCTTCTTTACTACTAGGGGAGAACACTTTCATACCTCAGAATGCAGTGCAATACGAATCATGTGGATCCATATTGAAACCTCAACAAAAAGAAACTTTCATGTGCCTTCGCTATGCAACATTGGAGATTTGCATGGCCCTAAGTATATCGGTGCTGCGTATATAGCAGTTATACCTGGGCTTTTCTGCCACATAAGGGAACACTAGGGGCCAGATTTATCATTAGCTAAAGTCACTTTAACCCTAGGTTCACACCTGAGCGTTTTACAGCGCGTTCAAACGCGCTGTAAAACGCTCAAGACATGAAAACCAATGCATCACTATGGGAGTGGTTCACACTTGAGCGTTTTACAGCGCGTAAAAACGCGCTATGAAACGCCCGACGCATAAGCTCGTTCAGGAGAGTTTTTTGGGGCGTTTGTCGCTCTTTTCCTCCCATAGACTTCAATGAGAACGCGCGTAGAACGCGCGTAAAACTCGCGTTAAGGTGTAGATATGCCTTTTTCTATTGGTCTCCAGAATCACGAACGTGCGTTTGACGCGCGTTTCCTATTTGCAAAAACGCGCTAAAATACGCGCGACAAAAACGTTCAACAACGCTCAGGTCTGAACCCCGTGTAATGGAGTGAAAAAGTTGCAAAAAAATGCGCAATCGGTTAAATTGCGCATTTTCTTGCGACTTTTTCAAGCTCTGCACTAAGCTCTCCAGTTTTGTGAAAGTGAGCGTGTTGTCTTATGTAAATGAATCTCTTGACATATTTACTATTGCAACCATTTAAAAAGTCGCAAAAAGTCACAAAAAATGCGCAATTTCACTCCAGTGAGGACCATGCTTATCTTATGCGACTTTTTAATAGAACATGTGACTTTTCTGTAAAGACGTGCGACTTTTGTAAAGCTGCTCACTGAAAGATAAACTGCTGCCATCAAACCACATTTATCACAGTATAAGGCCCTATTCACACGTCCGCAATGTAGTCCGCATGTATTCCGCAATTTTGCGGAATACATGCGGACCCATTGACTGTGAATGGGGCCGGGAACGATGCGGAGAGCACACACTGTGCTCTCCGCATCCGATTTTGCGGAGCGCGCCGCCGATCTTCCGGTCCGCGGCTCCGCAAAAAAAATAGAACATGTCCTATTCTTGTCCGCAATTGCGGACAAGAAGAGGCATTTTCTATGGAGTTCGGGCAATGTGCGGTCCGCAAAAATGCGGAATGCACATTGCCGTTGTGTCCGTGTTTTGCGGATCCGCGGATCCGTGGATCCGCAAAACACTTGCGGACGTGTGAATGTAGCCTTAAAGGACCATTAATAAAACTGACTAGCCAAAAGTGACTTTGGGCAGATGTAAAAGTGGAGTAAGATGTAATTGTAATGATAAATCTGGCCCTAGGGCTATAAATAATAGGGAATAGTTGGAGGGCCTTCTTAGGTCGGTTCCATACATAGGGTTTTTTAGGCATTTTTGATCTTCTTGATTTTGGAGACCTTTTCACAGCATTTTTTTTTCCAAAATACACCTCCTCCAGATATTAGCTGTAAGGCTATGGGAAGTTATAAAACCCAGTAGAAATATGCATTTTTAGGCCTCATGCACACGACCATATGTGTTTTGCATCCACCAAATAAAACGGATGACGGGCCGTTTTTTTTTTTGTGGATTCTTTTTTTTCGCAGATCCATTGTAATAATGCCTATTCTTGTCCGCAAACGTGAAAAAAATAGGACATGATCTATTTTTTTGACGGAATGTAAACACGGACCACGGATGCGGAACAAAAACGGTTGACCATCCGCATTTTTTGACGGACCCATTAAAATGAATGGGGAAGCATCCTATCCTTGAAAAAAAACGGAACGGACGCGGAAACAAACAACGGTCGTGTGCATGAGGCCTTAGTGGTGTTTTTTTCTTTTGCTTTGATTTGTTGGGTCCATAGCATTTTGTTTGAAAATGGCAGCATACTCGAGGTTTGGCTCATTTCTGGTGTTTTTATGGCACAGAGATTCATTGTTTTTTATATTATGTATGTGTTGTTTTATGTATGTTTGACGTATGTTTCTTTTTTATATAATGCCTTTATTTTAATAGAAAGCTACAGAGGAATTGATTTTGGGAGGGGGGTTAAAGTTTTCTCTTTAAACAGATCACTTGCAAAAAAAAGAAAGGCCATAAAAAATGTACGAAAATGTGTGATTTGTACAAAATTGCAACATAAAAAAAGTCATAAAAAGACAAAAAAAGTGTAAAATCCTTATTGAGTTTCAAAAAGAAATTAAAATACGAGGCATAAACAATATTTGCAAGAACTGGAACAATTTTCAGAGGAGACAAAACATTCTAATGTCTTGAAAGATATTCACCAGCATCACAAAATTCTGAACCACTCGATATATGGGGAGGGGGACTTCTGCATTGTAAGGCCAGCTGTAGTCTGCTTCAGTTTTGCATTTCTCTTTAGTCCTCCCCCAGACCCTGTGCCCTTAGTATGTGAAGATCCAGCCTGCCTCTCCGCTGCAGGGATGTTCTGACAGAGAAATGGCTTAAGAGGGCGATGTGAGCGAGCAGATAGCGCAGCTTCTGTATCGGCAGGAAGCAATCAGCAGAGAATATGTTTTCTCCTCCAGCACGTGGGAGGTTTTCACAGACTAGACACAGACTTAACCAGTTCCTTTCTGGGGCCTTGTAAGTCTACTTTCACACTCGCGTTTTGGCTTTCCGTTTGTGAGATCCGTTCAGTGCTCTCACAATCGGTTCAAAACGGATCAGTTTGCCTTCTAATGCATTCTGAATGGAAAAGGATCCGCTCAGAATGCATCAGTTTGCATCAGTTCAGTCTCATTCCGCTTTGGAGACGGACACAAAAACGCTGCTTGCAGCTTTTTGGTGTCCGTCTGATGAAACTGAGCCAAACGGATCCGTCCTGGCACACAATGTAAGTCAATGGGGACTGATCCGTTTTCTCTGACACAATCTGGCACAATAGAACATGGATCTGTCCTCCATTGACTTTCAGTGGTGTTCAAGACCGATCCGTCTTGGCTATGTTAAAGATAATACAACCGGATCCGTTCTGAACGGATGCAGACAGTGTATTATCTGAACGGATCTGTTCATGACGGATCCGCACAAAACGCGAGTCGGAAAGCAGCCATATATAACTAGATGATCATTGAATTTTATTTTATTTTTTATTTGCCTGTTCATTTGATTTGCTGTTGATATGTATTATATCTAAACTGATAAATTGTGTATCGTTTTGAATATAAAGAAATGTGTGAATTTTATTTCCTGTTGTTTCTATAGCACAAAGATTGTCATCATTCACATCAGTCCCTGTCCCCAATGGTTCTCACAATTAAATTTCCCAAATTCAACTCACATACACACTACGGTCCATTTCTTAGGTGGTCATTTTTCATGATGTTACATATTCTGTGGCACTTTACATAGTAAAATAGGTAGAATAATACAACAAGCACATACATACAAAACAAGATAGTAAGCAACTACTGTGCAGCAAAACAGAGCAGGGTAGATTCATTGATAGAGACCCTTAGGCCTAATTCACACGTCAGCAATCTTCGTCCGCACCCGTTCCGCATTTTGAATGGGGACGTGATGGATGCGTGCTCTCCGCATCCGCATTTGCGGAGCACGCCGCCGATCTTCCGGACGGCGGCTCCACAAAAATATAGAGCATGTCGTATTCTTGCCCGCAATTGTGGACAAGTATAGGCATCTTTATAGGGCTGGTGGCAAGGTGTTTTGCGGATCCGCAAAACACTACGGACGTGTGAATAAGGCCTTAAAGGGTTTCTGTCACCAGGATTACACATTATAAGCTGTCTGACATTAGCTATGTGCTAATGTCAGAGCAGCTTGATAATGTCTTTTTTATAAAAATCCGATTTATATTCAGGCTAAAAAACATACTTTTATAATATGTAAATTAGCCTCTAGGAGCAGGGGGGGCGTTGCCCTGCTCCTAGCAGCTCCGTGCAGCAACCTGCTGGCACGCCCCTTCTTTCTTTGATTGACAGTGCCGGGCAGCGATCCTCTCCTGCCTCCGGCACTGTCTCCCTGCTAAATCCTGCGCCGCCGCTCTGTATTCGGCACAGGCGCGGTGAGCTGAGAACAGCAGGCACCAGCGTCCTCAGCTCACCGCGCCTGTGCCGAATACAGAGCGGCGCCGTCTCTGCATAACGGGACCCAGACGGACATGTTATGCTTTCCCATAGACTTCTATTAGGACGGAAAGCAAACGGAATGCCTTTTAAAGGCTTCCGTTTTCAATTCTTTCTGGGCATTCTGTTATTTTCCATTATAACCGTGTTATAACGGAAAGCCATAACGGAATCCCTAACGCTAGTGTGAACCCACCCTAAGCAAAAATGCATTAAAGTTGTTGACTATTTGGTGTGCAGTAAAACAAAGAGTACGGGCGGCACTACAGAGGTCCGTGTTTGGCGAAACCCACGCTGTGCCAATCGACACTCCTCCAGTCAGGATCACGGTGTGTACGGTGCTCAGCCAAAATAGGAATAGTCCATAGATACCTTGTATAAAGAAGTGAAAGTAGCGGCACTCGTCCACGTGATAAAACTAGTCCTTTATTCCGAGCATCCAGTGATAGCCTGACGAAGTGCAGTGTTGCGCGAAACGGCCGTTGCCACTTTACTACCTTGCGAAGGTCTGGAGGTCCACCCCCCACCCTGTTGTTGTATCACTGGATGCTCGGAATAAAGAACTAGTTTTATCACGTGGACGAGTGCCGCTACTTCCACTTCTTTATACAAGGAAAGTTGTTGACTATGGCACCATGACATAGGAATTGCTTCCCACTAACTATTAATGCTGAAGTTACTATATCCGTCACCTAAACCTACTGTCGGTGTAGCTAAACACAAGCTTACTCCAGGATACATTTATATATAACAAACAGTGTAAAAGAAAAATGCCGTACCCAAGATGAAACAGTACTAGTGGTCCTGCCCCGTACCTCGGCACTCATTTCGCGTGTTACCGCTTCGTCCTGAAGCCAAAACATATGGCTGGTCACAGTTGAAGATTTAAACTGAGCAGCTCAGTGAAATGGATGAAAAATAATAAGCAAAAGAACAAACAGCAGGTGGCGCTATACACATAGATTTTATTGAATAGCTCACTGGCTTTACAAAATTTTTAATGATATGCAATTACAAAAATATTCAGATCCAGCTGTTGGTTTGAAAGATGTAGACTATGTTTTGTGTCCCAAACCCTTTAAGGCCTCCATACACATTAGACTATTGTCGGCTGAACGTGCTGTATCTGGTGGGACTGACCAACATTCTAATGTGTTTGGGGAGCTCCCGACTCAGCCCCAACAGATGATGTGTCCGGTTTCAGTGCCCAAAACTTTTGTTCTCCCAGGAGATTAAAAATGCATACTCGCTCCCACTCCAGCATGGACATGTATGTATATGGGGGAATCAAGCATTCAAACTGCTATTAAAATTGTATCAACGCCTTTACCTATGTAAGTTAGCAATGTGTTGCAGCTTTATGGATAGAAATATATCTATATCAACAATAGTGATACTGTATACATAGAAGACAGGGGGCCCGATAGCAAAGATCAAAATGGGCCCCTATTATGAAGTAGGTTTTTCTGGCCATTACAGAAGGGTCGGGGGTTTGTTTCCCCTTCACACACTTTCTATGACCCTTGGGTCAAATCCCCACCTCCTTCCTTGCAGACAATGACGTTTTCTGAAGCGATGCATCCTGCACAAATTTTTGCTACTAATCACAATGGTGAAGGGACCAGCCAGGGCTGGGATCACTCTCTTCAAAGGCTCGATGGTAGCTGCATGGTCGACCTCTACAGTATATTCTCCCTTGAGGGCCTGTCATTAGGATTAACCAGCAATATGTGGCCCGAGGAAGAAAAGTGCACATAGGCTGTATATGTATGGATGCAGAAGCCCTCAAACGGGAATGTATTCTGCTCACGTGTTATTGTTGTGCAGCCCTGGGCACATCACCAGTGTTTTGCGCCTTCTCACTAGCAACTACGAGCTACAGTCCAGTCTGTCCTCAGTGCTACATTAGGATTAACCAGACAGATACCCTAATAATTCTAGATTGTGTCATGATGGGAGGAGACAGAAAAATACATGTTACATATACTAATCTGGAAGAAGACAACACCACTCAAATGAGTCTGGTGCTATTCAAGTTTATTGTGTCCTCCAACCATTCATAAAATAATTATTGATGTAAAGGCAATACTCTTATTTTTAGGATGTTTCAGTCCAAGAGGCTTGCCCATCTGCCATGGCGGCCAGCATTCAGGATCTCTAACTGCATTCTACAGTCTTGCGATACTGGAGAACAAATTTCAGTCCTTTAAATCCTACATAATTTCATGATTGGTTGGAGTACAGAATACATTTTAATTGCAATGGAATTATTTGAGTGTCGTTGGCCTCAAAACGCAATATCCTTCTATCATAATTCAAAGGACCTAAAAGAACCTACAAGTTTCTGCTTGGGTTGAGGACTCCAGGCCTGAATGCCATTTTAAGGATATCTGGGTACAAGCACTACTATTTAGAAGCATACGTCAGTATTATTAGGATACTGTATGGCATTAGTACTTAGGTACCATAGTTCTATTAGCTCTAGTGGTATTATATTGTGCCTTGCATGGTGGTGGTATCAGTAGATGGTAACATTATTTTTGCACTTTTTGATTGACTAATTATTGAATAATTTGCAACTGCATCATGTTTATATTATTTCTATAGCCAAAAAGAGAAGGGCCTCACTTTTTGGGTCCCAGTGAGTCCTGAAAACCCACCTTAAATATAACACCCCTGTAGAAGACAGTTTCCAATATGTTTACCACCCCGAACATTCTCTTGGGTGCCTTGGGCCCACTAGAGGAAATCATTTCCAGGAACCAAATCCTAGTGCATCAATATTATTCAATAGGTTTAAAATCAAAGGAATAGACCTGGTGGCAAGTTGTTTTCTCCAAAGTCAGCTCCAAATGTTTTTTGTTTTTTTTTATCTTGCACCTTTGTGGCCACTGTAACATCAGAGCCTGGGCCCTAGTACTTTGGTGGGCCAGTCTAACCCTGGTCCCGAAGTTGCTTGGATCTACCATTTGGGAACCCAGTCGCATGACACTCCAGTTATGAAAATCAAGCTTCCACCAACATCAAGTCCTTTACTGGGTTTCCAGCCTGTGTTTGGAATTGGACATCACTTCCACTATGGATGGGACCAGAAAAATGTCACTCTATGGTGCATTTATAGATGAGATGGATTCAGGAGTTTGCGCTTGTATCAGGGAGAGGAATAGTTCAGGCCTCGTCCACAGTGGAAGTAATGTCCTTTCTATAGCCCAGGCCAGAAACCTGATAAAGCATATGACATCGGTGGAAGCACAAGTTTTAGAAAGGGAGCGTCACATGACCAGTTTCCTTAGCAGTCGATTCATGCAAGTTTGGGACAGTAAGTACAATACGAACTTTTTTCTACAGACAAGTTGTGTGTAACTAAGGTAAATTTGCGGGAGCAGCTCCTTAGGAAAAAAATTTAAAGAGTAGGTACACTTTGGCAAAACTTTTGATATTTCATAGCGACATATTAAAAGTTTTCCTTGGTGGCGGTCTGAGTGCTGAGACTCATAGGACTTCTTTTGAGGTTGCCTTCTTACTTCTTGTTTTAGCGATCAGCGGGGTCTAAGCACTGATCAAAACCTTTAATATGTTGCCATGACATATCAAACGCTTTGTTAAAAGGTAGTTACCCTTTAACATTTTACTACAGGTCTCCAGACACTATCTGGACTTCTTTGTGGACTGAAGTTTCAGGGGGTACTGTGCTTTCTTGTGAAGAGATATATAACTGGGGTATAGAGTCTTATAGGCCATGCAATACTCCATGAGAAAAAGGATTTGCAGATAATCTCTCTTACAAAGGAAAGCTGTCTCGGTAGTTCCAGCTAATGATATTCAATGTCCTTCTCTTTAACAGGCATTACATCATGATGATATTAGCCAAACCAAGAGCAGGAAAACATTTATATATGAGCTCCTTAGCTTCACTGACTAGCATAGACTAGAGGCTTCACCAAGGAATGAGGAGCTTACACTTAAGCTCATGTATGACCTTCAAATTGACCTTCTGAGGGAACCATTTTGTGAGTATCATTGCAGTTCAACTTTTTTACCTTTGTTACATAGTCTAGAAGGTGCCCTAATAAGAAGTATCTGTCTCAGTTACAATCTCAAAGTAACTATACATTTACAAATGCATGCAATGATCTCACACGTTATGCTACAGAGCATTTCATATTTTGAAAGTTTCATAATGGAATGTACGGCTGTCAGAGAAGATAACATAACTGCATATGAGAAGCACGTCATACCAGCAGCTTGTCCTGTACAAAATCAAAACTTATGTACAATAAGGGCTAGTTGCAGACAGTAATCAAAGTGCGGCCTCCTACATTGCACACGATGGATTGCTGACGTAAAGTCAGCTCATGTACGTTTTCCATGATGGACATTGCTAGTAGAGAGAGTTTTATATATATATATATATATATATATATATAATAAGCAGATAACTTGACAGTACAGTCTCTGACACACTCACAGAGCAACTGATGGTGCTTCTGGTGGAAGTGGTCTGCACTCTGCAACCAATTGCAAGATACGCAGTGGCCCCTTTGTCCCCAGTCTGGTAGGTTCAGGCTTCTAGAAGCACCCTGCAAGCGCTCAGTTGGATCCACAGTAGACTCTCCTGTTTAGCTGTACACCCTGCAGAGCTCCACTCCTTTCTGGTTCTGTGCTGTAGTTTCGGTCCCATATGCAATGCTTCAGAATCCACAGTAGATGGTTGGCACTACTCTGGCATTATGGTGGCACACTCTGGCAGCTGGAGTGCATGCCCTGGATTTTGTCTTTCCAGGAGGTCCTCCAGCAGTCTATAGTATTGGGTTTTTTCAGTACTGGTTCCCCCATTAACAAGTATGATTGAAAAAAGTTATTGTGCTATGTGCTTATTTCCCAACATACAGCCCTTGGCCAGGAGGCTACCAGATTCAGTACGTATAAAATTGTGGATAGATCCTTTCAGAATTGGCAAAATCTGTCAAAATAAATCTTAAAGGGGTTGTCTCATCATGCACAATGGGGGCATATTGCTAGGATATGCCCCCATTGTCTGATAGGTGTGGGTCCCACTGCTGGGACCCGCACCTATATCGAGAATGGAGCCCTGCAATGTGGTGGCTGGAGGACTCCGGTCTGGCCACCACCAAGCTGGCTCCCCATTCAAGTGAATGGGAGCGTACCGCGGCCCCTGCTCCCATTCATTTCTATGGGGCCGAAGGAAATAGCCAAGCCAGCACTTGGCTAATTTCCCCGGCCCCATAGAAAATGAATGGAGAGCGGCTGCTCATGCGCAGTGTGCCCTTCTTCACTTGCACAGCTCCATTCTTAATATAGGTGTGGGTCCCAGCAGTGGTGAGACAACCCCTTTAATTCTACAGTCAGCATAAGGGATGTTTATCAAGACTTACAGGACACTTTGAGAATATTCCTCAGAAATAGGTAAAAACAAGTTTTACTCAGCACAGATATTGTCCCATTGATAATATATAGGTGCTATGGGCAATTTGATAAATCTTCCCCATAGGCTTCATTACAGATCCTCATGACAATCCCTTCTGATTATATCAATATATTTATTTTATACACTTATATAGCGCTAACTATCTTCCACAGCATTTTACAGACATTAGTATTGGGCTATCCCCAATGGGGCTCACAATCTAAGTTTCCTATTAGTATGTCCTCGGAGTGTGGGAGGAAACCGAAGTACTCGGAGGAAACCCATGCAAACACGGATAGAACATACAAACCTTGGTCAGATTCGAACCTAGGACCACAGCGCTGCACTAAGCTTATGTGTCAATGACAGCTCTCCAAATGAAATAACTATTGGCTGTGCAGATCGCAGAATTGAAGGAGGAGATGTGGTGACCTTCAATAGGATTACAGATGAATTTGAATATTGATAAATGTAAAATAATGCACCTAGACTTCAGTAATCGTACTACTACATATAGATTAAATGGAAGTAAAAGAAAACAGTACTTAATGTCAGACAGCAGCTGCAAAAGCAAAAAAGATATTAAGGTGTATAAAAAAAGAGATAAAAACCTGTGATAGTAGCCCTTTCTATATCCCTCATATGGCCATGTTTTAAATATAGGATTCAGTTTTGGGCTCCATATACTATATATATAGGATATAGAAGAGCTAGAAAAGGTTCAGAAGTGGGCGACAAGATTATTAATTGGGATGAAAGGTCTCTTATTCTCAGAGACTTGAAAAATCTGACTTGATCAGAAAAGCTTGGAAAAAAACGCGTGATATGGGACAGGATTTATTTATTCCAAAGACCACTCGGCATGTGGAGGAAAAGGGATTTAGACATCGGTACAGGAAAGGATTCTTTACAGTTAATGTCCCGTTACACACTACTGTGTAAGGCAGACAACACGGAATGAACATTCGCACATTTGCCTCATGTAAAGGTGCCACCGATAACCCGCTTCATCACTGAAAAATTTGTTTCTACAAAAAAACCAAACTCATAATTTCTGGGCAGCATATCATTCTGTGTAAACAAGGATCCAGAAATAACGGGGGGGCAATTATTAACAGTTTACGCCAAAATTGTGGAGTAAAAAAGTCAGATATTATGGGGCACGCCATATGTGAGCCATAATTTTCCACTTTTTAGGCGACTCACCACTTTTCAGAAATGGGGGCAGATGGGGGTGGGGCTTCGAGAGGCTATATTGATTTACTATAACTTTCTCCACAAACTGGCGGACGTTATAGCTGAAGTCTGCTCTATGTAGTAAAGGCAGATACTATGCTTATCTAATAGCAATCTGCATAAAATGGTTATAATTAATCTAACAAGTAATATATACACTCATTGACAAAAAGATAACGCCTCCAAATAAAGAATGCAGTTATGTGTCAGGCAGATATGTAAATGATTGCAGGTGTGGTTGGAATAGACACTGGGTCTTTCTACAAGAAGGTGTTGAAGTGCATCCCTCGCTGACCTATAAAAAAAGCTCTCAGATGCTACTTTTGGGTAGAGTACCTTCTTGGTGAGAGATCATTGACTGCTAGGCATGTCTCTACAACAGACTTAACAATGGAGAATCATTTGACTAAAAGAGGCAGGCCAGTTATTTTGATGAATTGTCCACTATGTTGGCTGTTCTGACCTAGCTGTTAGGAAGTGTTGGGAACAGTGGTTATTTGAGGGCACTTACACACAGTGAACAGGCTCTGGATCGTTTGATCCTCTGACAAGCATGAGCAGCTCCCACAGTTTTGTTGCCCACCATCTAGCCAAAGGTGGCATCTTCATAACACACCCCTGTCTCTTCCCAGACCATTTTCAGGTGCATAGCAGAAGGAAATTTGGTGTAACGCCACAGCCGCCACCTTAGTTTGTATTAGTGTTATGAACAAGAAACCTGGACTCCTATGGACTGGAACCGTATTGTCTTTAGCCAGGTTTATCTAGGTTCTGTTTGGGATCTGACAATGGCCAGGTTTCAGTATGGAGGCCTAGTAGTGAGCTTTTCCATCATGCTTTTGATGTTGAATGACACACTGCCCCAACTGCTCCAGTGATGATCTGGGGAGCCATCACATACAACAGTTGGTTACCCCTAGTAGTGATACGAGGGACACTAACAGCTCAGCGATAGGTACAGGACATCCTGTGACCTCACGTGTTGCCTCTCATGGCAGGGCTTCCAGCTGGTATTTTTCAGCAAAATAATGCTCATCCATACACAGCAAGAGTTTCCCAAGAAGGTCTACACTAGACTGCAACACTTCTTTGTCCTGATTGGTCATGATTCATTGCCAATGGAGCATTTATGGGACCAGCTGGGACGCCACCTTTGGTAACCTACTAGTGTGCAGGATCTACTAGCCCAGCTTTAAAATATGTGGGCAAATGAGCTGTAGAATACCATGCAGAACCTGTATGCCTCCATGCTCAACCGTATCTCGTCTTGTAGCCAGGCTAGAAGCATCCCAACAGTTTTCCCCAATAAACTTCTACTTTCGCTCTAATTTTGTAATCACTTTCATATATCATCATTACATCCACACATAGAAAGTTTCATTCAATTCTAACAACTCCTGCTTGGTGCGTTATTGCTTTGGGCAACGATTGTATAATATAGATTTTATATATTCTAAACAGCTCTTTTATTGCTTTTATTGTTTTAAAGGTCATTTGGGCATTTAGACATCACAGAGGAAAACTCTGCTTGGCTGACCATATTTACTTTTATTATCAGCCTATCATTCTACATAAGCTTGCTGCAGTTTCCCCCACCATAATAGCTGATTGCTGAGGAAGGGGAGTTTCTGAAGTCGAACTGGTCAGCTGGTTGCCAGAATGGTTGTAATTTATAAGAAAAAAGGTTATAAAGATAAAATAAAAATCAAATAATAAGTGATGCTGGGAACAGGAAGCCAGGGCATCATAGATTATAAAGATTTTTTTTTTTTTACTGGCAACTGACTTTGAGTGGACATCATACTGAATTTTATAAAACCAAGGCTGATAGACTGAACTTCACCTAATGGAATTAACAGCAGCATCCATAATAAACGTCCGACTCTATATATCAACCTCAAAATTCCAACATTGCTTTTACCTTTGGTCTAAGTCATTCTGTTTATTTGAAAAATTACCCCCTGCAAAGCATAATCAATAGGAACATCGTATTCCTGTAAATGGTTAGCGAGCATTTTATTAAGTTGTAGCCAGTGTGTGATTAATAGCCAATCATGGGAAATAAAAATCACAACGTACAGGCCACTTCAGCCACATTTCAAATTGACGCAATTTGATCTGCTCGGTATTACTTTATTTCAAGATGTAAAACATAGATTACAGATATGAAATAAAAAAAATATGGGTGTAGTGCCCTGGAGCAAGGGGTACTTTGACATTTGGACATTTCTGGACATTTGCCTATTTACCCTATGCAAAGTTAAAACTTCTTACTTTATTTCACATAAAAGGGTTAACTTGCACTGTTTAATACTGTATAACTGCATTTTATATATATGTTGTGATACATATGCTGTTCATTATCACTGTATTTACATGGCTCTGTGGAAAGGGTTAATGAATACTGAGAGACTGTTAGGGCTTTGATTGAGAAGCTGGTCATTTTCCACAGCTGCCATAGGGTATAAAGAAGACCATGTTTTGGAGGGAAAAACCCAGACGTTGTTTACCACCATGTTTTAGGCTACTTTCACACTAGCGTTTTTTGCGGATCCGTCATGGATCTGTAAAAACGCTTCCGTTACAATAATACAACCGTATGCATCCATCATGAATGGATCCGGTTGTATTATGTCTTCTATAGCCATGACGGATCCGTCTTGAACACCATTGAAAGTTAATTGGGGACGCATCGGTTTTCTATTGTGTAAGAGAAAATGGATCCATCCCCATTGACTTACATTGTGTGTCAGGATGGATCTGTCTTGCTCCGCAACACATCACAAACAGAAAAATGCTGCTTGCAGCGTTTTTCTGTCCACAATAGGGACACAACCAAATGGAACAGAATGCATTTTTTTATAAATTTTTTATTAATTTTTCATAGATATAACTGTGAATAACAAAAAGTAACAAATTCAAGTACAGGTAATAGTTCAGGAGCACATAAAACAGTCAGTATACAGGAATATATGTAGACTTGGTTTACAGACAGGATACAAGACAAGGAGAATTGCCGATGTACTGTTAGGTCAAGAAGCACCTAGACGCCTATGTAGGTGGTAGTTATAGGCTAGGGTCAGTCATATATGCTACCTGAGTATCTTTATCCGCTGCAGTATATATAAGCGAAAAGTTGTTTGGGGTGTTGTAGGTTGGTTAATGGTTAGCAATCAATGGTAGTAGAAAATTGGTCCTTGTAGGGCTTATAGTGGCCGCTGAGAATGTAGACAAAATCATCCTGAATTGACAAAAATGATCCTGGCGGATGTAGATGGAGGAAGAGGGGTGTAGAGTAGGGGGAACGATATCCTGGAGGAATTGCATGAAAATTAAGTGGTAGTGAGGAATCTGTGGGTTCTCCACTTATCCCAACGTTTGAGAAAGATGAGGTGGGAACGGGATTCCCATGAGGATAGTTCTTCGAAACGGTAGAGTTGGTCTACTTTTAGCTTCCATTGTTCGAGGTCAGGGAGGTAGGTCTGGCGCCAGCACTTGGGGACAATGAGACGTGCAGCAATCAATAATTGTTGAAAAAGGTAAGGAAGATGTACCGGGGATTTACCGTCCGAAAAGGACAATAGGGCCACCGATGGGGACATAGTGATCGTGGTTTGAGAAATCTGGTTAGCATGCTGGAAAATGTCAGACCACCATTTGTTAATCTTTGTACATTCCCACCAAAGGTGAAAGAATTTCCCTCTTTCGTCCTTACACCTTCAACACTTGTCCGAGGCCTCAATCGCGAAAAAAGCCGTTTTGACAGGAGTGAGGTACCATTGGGTCAAGAGCTTATTGTTGTTTTCCTGGATGCGTACACACCGTGAGGTCTTATGTGGCGTCTCAAGCAGTTTAGGAAGAACGCTATATGGGATATCAATTTTGAGGTCTTTTTCCCAGTACCTGATGAAAACAGGTTTAGAAATTATTGGGGGAGAGCGAAGCTTGTTGTAGAGAAGAGATATACGTTTTTTAGGGGGATTAGGTTGGGAGATGAGTGATTCAAGCCAGACTATAGGACGGAGGAGTTCACCATTTTTAGCATTTTTAAGTGTAAAGGATCGGAGATTAGGGATTAAAGTTAGGTCACAGGGTTGGGGATTGAGGAGAGAGGACAGGGCCTCTGTAGTAAAAGGCTGGCCAGTGTCATCCATGAGAGACGTAATTGGGAGATTAGAAAGTTTTGTCCCACTAGCGGAAGAACTTAGTAAGGAGGGATCTGAGACTTCCAGAATGTCGCCAATAGTGAGTAAAGGGGAAGGAAAGGGGATAGTGCAGTGGAAAGATGTAAGCCAGGTCCATGTTGCTAGGGTGGCTTTCAAGCGGTCAGGTGTGTAGGAGGCAGGGTGTCGTTGCCTAGTAAAAAGCTCTGAAGGGCTTTCCTAGGATTGAGCGCTCCAGAGAAACCCAGGATTTGTGGGGTGGGTCGCGTAGCCAATCTACTACTCTGGACAAAAGTATGGCTTTGCTGTATAACTCCGGATTTGGAAGTCCTATGCCACCTTCCGAACGATGTCGGGATAAACGGGAATAGGACAGTCTGGCTTTGTTCCCTCACCATATGAAGGAATTGAACTTTTGCCTAATTGCAGCATAGTAGGAGGCGGGGACACAAATGGGGAGAACTTGTTGCAGATAGGTTAAGCAGGGAAGAATTAGGGTGGTAAGAAGCTTTTTACGGCAAAACCAAGAAAGAGCTGGGACATTTTTGTTAAGATTATCGATCGCTTGGAAAATAGACATTTTCAGGGGGACGTAATTCAAGTTAAAGTGGTCTATAATTTGTGGGCTGAATTTCCCTCCTAAGTATGTAATTGTAGGGGATGACCAATTAAAAGGGGAGTCTGACATTAATTTCCGCCTGACGGTATGGGGGACGCCAATGCAAATGATGAGGGATTTGGTTGCATTAATTTTAAAGTTGGATAAAGAACCAAATTGTAGTAGGTGATTTTGGATGATTGGGAGGGAGGTACTGGGATTAGATGTTAAGATCAGGACGTCATCGGCAAAGGCCGCGATTTTGTGTTCTGCGCCCCCAACAACAGGGCCTTTAATGGAGGGATCTGCTCTTAAAGCAGTAAGCAGGGGTTCCATTGTTAAAACAAAAAGGAGGGGTGAGAGATGGCAATCCCTGACGGGTACCATTAGCTATACCGAAGGCAGGGGAGAGGGTTCCATTGACTATTACGTGCGCTGAAGCATGAGTGTACATAGCGAAGACTGCTTTGACATATGTGTCAGGGAGGCCAAACCGCAACAGAGTTAGTCTAAGGTAGTTCCAGTTCACTCTGTCGAATGCTTTCTCAGCATCTGTGCTGAGAAGCAGTAGAGGGGATGATATGCGGGTGGCATGACACAACAAGTTCAGCACTCTAGAAGTGTTGTTTCTGCCCTCTCTGTTGCGGATGAGGGGTTGGCGCCATTCTGGAGGGAGCACAGTATGGGTAATGGGGCAATGGTTTATATTCTATTCCTAATTTTATGTCCTTTTGCATTGAGCACTTTATTTGAGATTTATACATTGTATGATGATCTACTGTTGCCCACTGTGATCTCCCTCCATTTGATGTCGCCTTTATTCCTGTACCCCTTCCTTTTCTTATGGTGATTATATTATATACATTGTCCTTGTTTAATAAAGTATTTATTAACTTAAGCGGTCTGGTACCTTTGTTGTGAGGTACTTAGTGTATGGTGTGTACCATAGACTTACTCCCATGTATGGGATAATAAATAATAAGTGTTGGTGTACATTTATTGTTTTTTTCATGCAGATGACGCACACCTGGTCATTATGCACTAAAACAGGTAAAAACTTGGAGAGGCGGTCGACCAACATTTTTGCCACTAATTTCAGATCAATGTTGAGCAAAGAAATGGGCCTGTAATTACCACAAAGACTATGGTCTTTCCCCTCCTTCGGTATAAGTGTGATGTGTGCAGTCACCATGTCCCTAGCCAGGGGGGTACCTGACAGGGAGAGGTTACAGACCTCTAAGAAGAGAGGGTGGAGTTGCTTTTTAAAGGTTTTAAAATACAGGGCTGGAAGTCCATCGGGCCCTGGACTTTTCCCCAAAGGGAGATGACGCAGACCGTCAAGTAGTTCCTCTGGGGTGAAAGGAGTCGTTAGCGAATGTTTCTGGGTGTCAGAGAGGGTAGGGAGATTGAGGGAGTTTAAGAAGTCTTTAACTAAGGGTCCTTTCACACTGGCGTTTTTGTTTTCCGGCATAGAGATCCGTCGTCGGGTCTCTATGCCGGAAAAATCCTGATCAGGATCATCCCCATGCATTCTGAATGGAGAGAAATCCGTTCAGGATGCATCAGGATGTCTTCAGTTCAGGACCGGAACGTTTTTTGGACGCAGCAAATACCGCAGCATGCTGCGCTTTTTGTTCCGTCCAAAAATCCGGAACACTTGCCGCAAGGCCGGATCCAGAATTAATGCCCATTGAAAGGCATTCATCCGGATCCGGCCTTAAGCTAAACGTCGTTTCGGCGCATCGCAGAATCCGACGTTTAGCTTTTTCTCAATTGTTACCATGGCAGCCAGGACGCTAAAGTCCTGGTTGCCATGGTAAAATGTAGTGGGAAGCGGGGGAGCAGTATACTTACCATCCGTGCGGCTCCCGGGGCGCTCCAGAGTGACGTCAGGGTGCCCCACACGCATGGATCACGTGATCGCATGGATCACGTGATCCATGGGCATGGGGCGCTCTGATGTCATTCAGGAGCGCCCTGGGAGCCGCACAGACTGTAAGTATACCGCTCCCCCGCTCCCTGCTCCTACTATGGCAACCAGGACTTTAATAGCGTCCTGGCTGCCATAGTAACCTGAAAGCATCCTGATCAGTCTTCTAATACTTCAGGCGACTTGCGTTCTGACGGATCCGGCGGGACGGAAGTGCCTGCCAGATCCTCAGAACGCAAGTGTGAAAGGACCCTAAGGAGGTGTGGGAGTCCAATGTGAGAGCTTGGGGGAGATTATACAAGTTTTCATAAAAGTCTTTAAATTGTTTGGCGATTAGCGCTGTAGAGAAGGTAGCGTTACCAGTTGGAGATGTTAATTGGTTAATATAATTACTCGATTTCCTAGCTTTAATTCTATGCATTTGAAATTTGGAGGCCTTGTCGCCATGGGCGAAGAATTTATGATGAGAATTTAGAAAGTATTTAGCTGAGCGTGTCTGTAATAGGGCTTTCAGTTTCGCTCTGGCACTAGTAAGTGCCTGGAGGTGGGAATCGGACGGGTCACGTTTATGGAGGGATTCAAGATTTAGAATCTTAGTCAGAAGAGAATCTATCTTCTCCTCTCTACATTTTTTTATATAGGAGCTGATGCTTATAAACTGGCCTCTAATATAGGGCTTGTGGGCATCCCAGAGGGTTTGGGGTGATATGGAAGAATGTTTATTTAGGGAGATATATTCTTCTAAAATGGTGGACTCTTTTTCAAATGTTTTAGGGTCACCTAGGAGGGACTCGTTTAGGCGCCAATTAAACCCTTTGGGGGTAGGCAGAGGGGCAGAGACGGAAAGGGATATTGGGACATGGTCAGACACATGGATGGAACCAATGTCGGCACTATGGCAGAGATGGAGGTGAATTTTGGAGAGGAAGAGGTAGTCGATACGGTGGTAGGTACCATGGACCTGAGAGTAAAATGTATAGTCAAGTGTGTCTGGATGCAGCGAGTACCAGACGTCGACCAATTGAAGGCTCCAGAGCTCCTCCCCTATGTTCCTCAAGGCGCGGGCAGAATGAGAGGATTTGTGGGAAGAGGAGTCTAAACTAGGGAATAGGGAAACATTAAAATCGCCGCCAAGGATCACTATTCCCTCTTCAAAGGAGATGACAAGCTTAGAAATATCCGCCAGCCATTTGGCTTATTTAACATTGGGGAAATATAAGTTGACAAAAGTATACACTTGAGAACCTATGTGACCTTTGACCATGATGTATCTCCCATCTGGATCCTGGAGATGGCTGGCATATTTGAAAGGGAGTTTCTTTTGGAAACCAATGCTTACTCTGCCAGATGCAGAGGAAGATCCACCACAGTGGTACCACTGGGGGTAATTTGAAAATGAGAGATTAGGGTAGCAGTTCAACTTAAAATGTGTCTCCTGGAAGAAAACTACATTGGAGCCAGATGTTCGCAATAGAGAGAATATCTGGCTCCGCTTTGAGGGCGATTTGAAGCCTTTCACATTGTAAGAAGTTATGTGTAAATCAGCCATAACAGCTCACCAGGAGTTGAGGCGAAAATGTAGTATAGTCATCCTCCAGGGAGACGGATCCTGAGGGCAAAATGTGATCTGTTAGGTCATAGACCCAGGGACAATAGGAAGGAAGACTGCCATATTCCAAGATGCAGATGAGAGGATACCTGTACCGAAAAGGTAAACATAAATAAACAGAAAACAAACAAAGATCAGCAACAACAGAGAATGAACATGACTAAAAGCATATTTGAGGGCTCAAACTGGGGAGCCTAGGGGAGAGGGGGGTTAGTGGTCGAGCGACCTTACTTGTAGTCCTGTAGGCACATTTAGGACATGGGGAACAGGTGGTAAACGGTGGTGAGCATATCACAATGAGCAATTATAGAGCAGACATTGTAAAATTTACCGGAGGTATAGGAGTAAGAACAGCCAGGAAATCTTGAATAGCAGAACATGATAAAAAGAGAGAGGGGGAGTAAGGAGTAGAGGTCAGGGTGGGGGTTAGGAGGAGTAGATAGAGGTATCTAGGCGGAGAGTAGATTGTGAATGGAGGTTAGGGAAACTTTACTATTCTTGTAAGAGTCTCTTAGGAGTTGATTTATGAGGCCTTTTCTTGGATCTCTGTGACTTCGGGGTGCGCTGAACCTCAAATGGAAGGATGGAAGGGAGGTCTGAAAGGTCAGTTAGATCCTTGTAGAGGGCCCAGTCCTCGATGTCCAGTGGCTGTATCTCTAGGTGTTCGAAGACTGGTTGTAGATCTTCAAAGGCGTTGATGTTAAAATGCTTGCCCGCATGTTGGAAAGAGAGTCCAAACGGGTAGGCCCATATGTACGGGATCTTATTAGTACAAAGCCATTCCGTAAGTGGTTTGAGGGCTCTTCGCTTTTTGAGGGTAGATGGAGCTAAGTCCTGGAATATAGCAATTTGGGCCCCTTCATAAGAGACATCTTTTTAGATCCGGGCTGGTTTCTAAGATGGCTGCCTTGACTTGGAAGTTTAAGAAACGGCAAATGACGTCCCTGGGAGGCCCGTCAGGTTTCGGCTTGGGGCGCAGCGCCCTGTGAGCCCTTTCAATCGTGATGTCCAGGGCGTAGTCAGGCCCTAACAGGGAGCTGCAGATTGTATGCACTGTGTTAAATAGCTCACCTGGGGGCACTGGTTGTTGCGCCTTCTTCTGTTTTCCTGATCCTCTATGGTGTTGTGGAGGTCATTGAGGTAGGAGCTGCAGCGGTTTAAGGACTTGGCTGTTGCTGCTTGGTGGACCAGCATGGTAGCCTGGTGGGTCTCAAGTTGCTCGATGCGGTCGCCTATTTGTCGCACATCTCGGCGGAGGGCAGCTATTTCGGAGACCACCGGGTCCCGGGCTTTGCTAAGAGCTTGGTCCAGGTAACGTCTGGTAAGGGGGAGTTCTTTGAGCGGACGAGAGTCCTCTATTTCACTGTCTTCTCCTCAGAGGTCAGCAGCGTGGGCCGCGGCTTTAGCAGCGTGAGTCGGTGCCATCTTTGGTTCCTGCACGGTGACGGTGGCTGCGGCTTTTTAAAGGAATTTCTTCATATTCCCACATGAAATTAGCGATTTGGTAGTAGGGGGAAGCTCACCGGGTTAGGGTTACTGATCTTCACCATTGTCGCTCCTGTAGGCTTAATGTAGCTGGTGCCGAGGGTAGAAGTGTTAACGGAGCGAGCAACTGTGCAGCCATCACCCACGAGTGCAGGCTCCGCCCCCAGAACGGAATGCATTTTGATGCATTCCGTTTCGATCAGTTCAGTTTTGTCCCCATTTACAAAGAATGGGGACAAAACTGAAGCGTTTTCTTCTGCTATTGAGATACTATGACGGATCTCGATAGTGTAATTGAAAGTGTGAAAGTGTGAAAGTAGCCTTAGAGGGAAAAACACAGACTTGTTTACCACCAAAAAGCAGACAGCCTGACCTTTTAAATGTCTGGTTTTAGCTATGTTGTTATGTCTGGAAACGCGTTTTTGTCTGGAAAACCTGCTGTGTCATTGCCATTGAGTATCATTGAAGCTCTAATGTAAGTCTATACCAGATGGAGCTTGTTTGTGCTGAGTTTCTCCACTCCACCCCTCCCACTAAAAGGTTCTAGTCTAGCAAAAGTTGTATATAAGGAGAGCAGTCAGAGCCCCTAGTGTGCTGCAGTTAGGGACCAGTGTTTGGAACAGGACACACTGCCAGACTACTGATTGACCAGAAGACTGTGAGACAGGGATACGTTGTCACAGACCCTGGATCACCAGCCTTGGACCAGGGTACCAGCCTTCTGAAGAGAAAGAGGGACAGCAAGCTCAGGCCTTTCCTCAGCATCAAACCCTTCTTCTGCCAGGGAGGAGACTGGAAAAGCCAGCCCAATGCCTCGCCTGTATTGTTTTGTACCTGAATTCCTCCAGTAAAGAAGCACCATGGTTTAATGCACACTCTGACTCTCTGGACTTATTTCCTATTGGGGTGCTCCACGCCTTACCATCCCTTCCGGAGAGCAGCAACATGTGGTGACACCTCGACGGTGTCCGGGGGACCCAGCATAGCATTGGAGCCACCCCAAACCCAGCCACTGCATGGGATAATATGGTAAATGTAGTGCAGTTCTGACGGATCAGTTATGCTCCCATAAACTTCTATTATGACGGGATGCAAAATGGAATGCCTCTAAACGTTTCCAGTTTGCATTCCGTCTTAAGTAATGGAAAATAATAAAGTAATTCATAAATCGCCTGAACCCGAAACCCGAACCCGGATTTTAGTAAAAAAGTCAAGGTTTGGGTCCGGGTACCCAAACTTTGGTATGAACCCGAACTTTGCAGTTTGGGTTCACTCATCTCTAATAGTGACACAAATGGAGGCCATAACTGCTGCGGGCACAAATGGGTAGATAGATATATATATATATATATAGTTGTGCTCCCTTACATATATAATGGCCCCCTGTTGTATTGCCTTTGTCTCTACATAGCTTTGGCACTTCCTTCAGCAATTCAGAGGGACTTCAGACCAGCGTGGAAAAAGCCAGTCTTAATAAATGTAACCCTATGTGCATAAAAAAGAGTGTATAAAAAAAATAAATGTGAATAAAACCATTTATTGTACTACTCACATTGGCGCCAATGAAAAAAACTATTAACAGAGATCAGTAATATGAAAGTGTGAGTGAACCCTGACGCTGGTGGCCTATATCCTAGGCAGGAAAGTTGGACCACAATTAGGCAGCCACTTTAAAAATAAATGTAATACGTAATACTGATGGTATACTGATGCAATATATAAATCACACGTCACATATGGATGCATCTGCATTTTATCAATTTTCATGAACTTCAATGGGCATTTTCTATCCATAAGGGTTCTTGAACATGGCCATAATCATTGCGGATCCACAAAAAACGGATAACAGCAGTGTGCGTTCCACATTTTGCAGAACGGAATGTCCGGGCCTATAATAGAACTTTCCTATCATACAGACAAGATTAGGCAATGTTTAATTTTTTGGGGGACATATGGATGCGGACAGCACACAGTGTGCTGTCCGCATAATTTTCGGCCCCATTGAAGTGAATGGATCCACGTCTGACCCGCAAAAAATTTTGATCGGATGCGGTCAAAAAAATATGTTTGGATGAAAGTAGTGCATGCTGCATTTTTATATGTCCATGTGAACAGACTAATAAATTAACCTTACTCCATATAAAGGGTAGGATGAAATGCATGGAATAATGATGAAAAATACGAACATGAAAATAGTCTAAGGCTCGTGAGACTTCCGTGCCTATATTATGACTGCGAGCCCCAGCTTGACTTTCTAATGACCCAAACTAGGGTCTAAATTACTGAGAGATGTTGCCATTAGACTAGAGGTTGTGTCAGGATTTGTTGTCATAGTAGAGGATATACTGTATTAAGCTAGTCGAAAACAAGCCTTTTACTAGGTTCGTTAGTGAATATTGTTACATCTATAGGCATGAAAATCAATATTCCATTCATATGAGATCTATAATATATCCAAAATATAGTAAGGAATTGCTCTCTCATTTTGCCTCATAGAAGGACTCTTTAGGTAATGAATATTTCCCTTCATTACAGTTCATTAATGATGATTCCCGGAGTAATGATGTGTTCAGCTCTATATTGCCTGGAGGAGCCCCGCACTTCTGGTGACTGCCTTCATTTCTTGTGTGCCATATAGATGTGAGTTTAGCCAATAAATATAAAGTAAATTGCAAACGAGATCTATGACCAATAGCAATGAGTTCACTGGAACATTATGATGGGGTTGAATAGGCAGGCATGGGATTGCTGGCACATTTTCGTAGATCATACATATGAATGGACGTCAATATCTCCAATCGATCATTTCTAATGAGTGTGGGATGCAGACCACCTCTAATGACGCTGTGACTTTGAACTTATTCTCCTAAGCTTGTTTATATCTTATATAGACAAATTGTATATATTGATCACCGGTGCAGTTAGCGATGGAAGGTTCAATTGACATTCTCATGTTTGACAATTAGAAAAATGGATGATAGATGGCTTGTGTTTTGATGCATTAGCAATTCACTTTCTAAAATAATTGCATTTTTTCTTATAAGAGATTGAAAATTGTGCTAGAATTCAGAGTAGAGATAAGCAAGTAATGTCACAGTGACACTGACATAGAGTATATATATAGTTATGAGTAAACACATGGTTGACATTGTTAACAAACAGTGTCTTTAAAATCACTGCACAGTCTCATGTTATGCTTTTTAACATTAGAAACATTCCAAAAAATATCCCTTATTGGAGGCATATAGGGGGTCATTTATCAAACTGGTATAAAGTAGAGCTGGCTCCTCCTTTCATTTTCTAAAGGAACTGTCCAAAATGAAAGGTCAAATCTGATAGTGTTTCAACACACAGTGTTATGGGGAAAAAAGCAGTAGCTTGTTGTGAACAAGCATCTAAAAATTATGCTTTAGCAGGGGCAGAATGCCTGCCCATATTTATACGAACAAAAATGTTAATTGTCAGTGGCTTTTTATGAACAAGGATTTAAAAATTCTCCCGTTTTTATGGGAACAGCAGCAGTGCAGAGTGGATGTGGAAAAGATAAGGTCCAAGGTGTGTAGCAGTAATAGCGACATGTGACAGCAATAGTAGGGGCAGCAGTACCAGCACACCATGAAACTGACAAAGTAGTAGATGTGTGTGTGCAGCTGTGTAGGGGTAATAATAGTACTAATAGTGTCGGTTGGGTAAGGCTAATGGTAGCATTAAGGGGAGTAGTAGCTGCGCTGATGGTGGCCTCAGCAGCAGTCATCCAGTAGGGAACGCCATGGTAGGCAGGCAGACAGTTGCAGTGGACTCATGGGACTGCCAATAAATAGCCATTGTCAGCAATGGCAGATCTATTCATCGGCCTCAGCCTAAGGAGTGTGAAAATCCTCACGTATTCATGCCACATGCATTTTGACAAAAGTGATGTTTTACACTGGTGGAGGACAAGTTCATTCGTTTTAGTTTGATAATGCCATCCGCTGAGCTAAAAACCCTCTCTGAGATGACACTGGAGGCAGGACAAGAAAGTACAGCGAAAGCAAACTGGGCCAATTCTAGCCATTATTCCAATTTGTCTTCCCAAAAGTCCATGGGATCATAGAATGGGATATGTCCCAGGGAAAAGCCACAGTCATTTAGAAAATGAGACAATTTTAACCCCTTAAGGATACATGACGTATCGGTACGTCATGGTATCCTGGTACTTAAGGACACATGACGTACCGGTACGTCATGTTTACTACCGATCACCGCTGCACGGCCGGCCGTGATCGGAACAAGGTACCTGCTGAAATCATTCAGCAGGTACCTTGTTACAATGCCGAGGGGGGTCCTGTGACCCCCCCGTATCGGCGATCGCTGCAAACCGCAGGTCAATTTAGACCTGCGGTTTGCAGCGCTTTCTGCAGTTTCTGATCCCCATGGCCCGTGACCGCGGGGATAAGAAACTTCAAAATGCCTAAAATTTAGATTTTTACCCCCCCCATGCAGCCCTGAATGATATTGTGCAAGGGGGGGGGGGGTTTGCGGGCAGTACGGGAGGTGAGTGGTGCGGCGGGCACAATCCTCCACCCGACTCCTCTCTAATATTCCATCCGCTGTATGGAAGGGGATAACAGGGAGGGAGCTCCCGCCCTCTCCCATTGGGGGCTGCTGTGCCCTTGCAGCCAACTGACAGGATGGGATCACAGAGGGAGGGGGCTTCCCTCCCTCCTCATCGTAAACTGCTGTATGGCCACACGGCAGGGCACAGAAAGAAATGAACGCCATATGGTTTTTGGAAGGCAGATTTTGCTGGACTGTTTTTTTGACACCATGTCCCATTTGAAGCCCCCAGATGCACCCCTAGAGTAGAAGCTCCAAAAAAGTGACTCCATCTAAGAAACTACACCCCTCAAGGTATTCAAAACTGATTTTACAAACTTTGTTAACCCTTTAGGTGTTCCACAAGAGTTATATTTCAGAATTTCTATTTTTTGTTATCGTGCCTCAAAAAAAGTGTAATATAGAGCAACCAAAAATCACATTTACCCTAAAATAGTACCAACAAAACCTTATCCCGTAGTTTCCAGGGGTCACTTTTTTGGAGTTTCTACTGTAGGGGTGCATCAGGGGAGCTTCAAATGGGACATGGTGTCTAAAAACCAGTCCAGCAAAATCTGCCTTCCAAAAACCATATTGCGTTCCCTTCCTTTTATGCCCTGCCTTTTGGCCATACAGCAGTTTACGACCACGTATGGGGTGTTTCTAAAAATTACAGAATCAGGGCAATAAATATTGAGTTTTGTTAATCCTTGCTTTGTTACTGGAAAAAAAGGATTAAAATGGAAAATTTGCTAAAAACGACGTTTGTATTTTTGAATATCTTGAGGGGTGTAGTTTCTAGAATGGGGTCATTTTAGGGTGATTTTATTATGTAAGCCTCACAAAGTGACTTCAGACTTGAACTGGTCCTTAAAAAGTGGGTTTTTTAAAATTTCTGAAAAATTTCAAGATCTGCTTCTAAACTTCTAAGCCTTGTAATGTCTCCCAAAAATAAAATGGCATTCCCAAAATGATCCAAACATGAAGTAGACATATGAGGAATGTAAAGTAATAACTATTTTTGGAGGTATTACTATGTATTAAAGAAGTAGAGAAATTGAAACTTGGAAATTTGCTAATTTTTCCAAATTTTGGGCAAATTTGATATTTTTTTATAATTAAAAATGATTTTTTTTTTTACTCCATTTTACAAGTGTCACGAAGTAAAGTATGTGACGAAAAAACAATCTCAGAATGGCCTGAATACGTAAAAGCGTTTTAAAGTTATTCGCACATAAAGTGACACTGGTCAGATTTGCAAAAAATGGCCTGGTCCTTAGGGTGAAATATTGCCCTTTAGGGGTTAAACAATTGTTTGTTTTAAAAAAAAAAAAAAAAAACTATGAACAGCTGGGCAGAAGTACGAATTTCATACAGTAGAATTAAATTTTGATGAAGGAGCAAAACTGCGCCACATTTCCATAATCACAAGACAATTTTTATGGAACCTGGCAAAAAAATCCGAAAGACTGCATACAGAAGAATTTAATTTTGTGGATAACAAGGCAATTTTTATGGACACCTACCTGGCAAAAATTCTGACTGATAGCAAATAGAAGAATTAAATTTTGTTGAAGGCATGGAACTGCACCAAATTTCCATGATGATGAGACAATTTTTATAGACAACTGGACAGAGCTAGCAATGCCTGCTGAACTCATATTTGAGAAAAGCATGGAACTGTGTGTCACAAACTCACCTGTTCTAGTTTTGGCATGTCAGTGTCAGAAGAGGGGGCAGTGCGGCACTAGGAGGGGGCAGGGAAGAAAAAGATGATGCACCTGAAAGACTTCTCTGGGGTTTCAAGGAAGAGAAATGCTTGACACTTGGCTCCAAGGCAAACTCAGAGATGGCAGCAAGATCATTCTGCTGTGACCGAGAACAGTGAGCCATTCAGTATACAATGTCATCCATTTTGTCCTGAATGTGGCGCTTATCAGAATGCAGTTAATGCACAAGCCCAACTTGTTCACTAAAACTGCACGGTATATTTATGCAATACAATGAGTTAACTGAAAATGCTATACTAATGCAGTTATTGCAGCACAATATTTCCCGAAAACTGCAGGTATCTTCACGTAATACAATGTGTGAAATAAAACTGTTAATACAGTTATTGCTAGTGATGAGCGGGAGGTGCCATATTCGATTTTGCGATATTTTGCGAATAATCGTCGAAATTGAATATTCGTGATTCTTCTATTTTTCTCGATTAATATGTGATTTAATTATTCGCGTATTGCAAATTCAACTTTGAAGTCAACTTTCCTATTGGTTGGCTATCTAGAATTAACAAATAGAACGAATATAGCGCTATATTCTATATATTGGTTAATTCTGGCAAGCCAACCAATAAGGAACTTGACTGTACCCTGCTCTAAGTTGGATGCGCAATGCTAAAATATTACTTTACCTATTTTTTTCAATAAATAGAATACTAAGTCATTAATTATTCTATTTATTGCCAAATATAGGTAAAATAATATTTTCGCATTGCGCATCCAACTTAGAGCTGGGTACAAGTCATCTTTTCTATTGGGTTGGCTTGCTAGAATTAGCGAATATAGAGAATATAGCGCTATATTCGTATTCGTCATATCCGTTAATTCTTCCCAATCCCAGCCAAACAATAGTAAAGTAATTTGCATATACCTCGCTCTAAGTTAGATGTGCAATGCGACTAATATTACTTAATATTCTCACATTGCGCATGCAACTAAGGGCTCCTTCACACTTGCATCCTCCGGATCCGTCGGGTACTCCACATAATGGAATTGCACGACGGATCAGGAAAAACGCATAAGAACGCATCAAAATTTCATTCCGGATCCATCTTTCAGGATTTTTTCCTGATATACGGATCCGGAAAACCGGAAGGCACCGTGAACGTCTTTTTGTCGGATCCGTCGTCCGGATCCGTGCTGTATACGGATCCGTCGTCCGGATCCGTCGTAACAATGGATTAGCCTGAAAAATTAAGCGGATCAGTTATTTAATCTTATCTTTATCAGAAAATGTATATTTGCACTTTAAAAAACCAATCAGATATGCAAATTTTTTTTTTTGATATAAAGAGTAAAAATTGCAGACTACCCCTCAAACTGAGATTTGGGTTGTCGCCAGGATGATGCCTGAACAAGCTTTTGCGTGGAAAGCCCTTATATTTGTTTCTAGATGGAGGAAACAAGAGAAAGAAAGACGTCGGCGTCAGCTACGTCGTTATTGGGTGCATCCCATATCTTCTGCACATATGACCGAAGGTGCATTTGAACTGCTTTACCCGGAATTACGTAAATATCCCGAAAAATGTAATAATTATTTTCTGATGACTATGGATACCTTTGATGATCTACTAGAGCGAGTATCACCAAAACTAACTCGAATGGACACGTCTTTCCGCCGGTGTGTCTCACCCACCGAACAACTTATGGTGACCATCCGGTAAGAAACTGACATATAGCTTATATTTTTATATTTTTTTATATGTGTTGGTAATTATTCATATTTCAATTACAAATTCTCTAGCACCTATAATTAGCCATCAAAAATTTATTAATCTTACTAGACCTTTAAAGTATATAAAAATTGTTTAAAGAAATAGGATACTTATGATAAGTTTACAATTCCATAATATGTAATGGTTATTTATCAAACATTAATTAATACTATTTTTTTTTTCTTCAGTTTTCTGGCTACAGGTGATAGCTTCACCTCGTTGCACTATAACTTCCGTCTTGGAAATTCTACAATTTCCACCATTGTCAAAGAAACCTGTAAGGTTTTATGGGACGAACTACACGATGAGTTCATACCGACCCTAAATCGCCAGAGATGGCTACATATCGAAGAAAAATTTCGAGAGGTTTGTCAATTTCCTCATTGTGTTGGCGCAGTGGATGGAAAGCATATCCGCATAATAAAGCCGCCAGGTACAGGATCGGAATTTTTCAACTATAAACAATATTTTTCTATTGTTCTCATGGCCATAGCTAATGCTGAGTACCGTTTTGTAGTTGGTATTGGTGTTTATGGCCGCACCAACGATTCAATGATTTTTAAGAACTCGTTCATGGGACGCAGTGTGTATAATAGGAGTTTCGATTTTCCACCTCCTGAACCAATGCCTGGTACCAACGGTCCACCACTGCCATATGTATTGGTGGGAGATGAGGCTTTCCAAATGGCTGGGAACCTAATCAAACCTTACGCCAGCCGTGGATTGGCTGCCAAAAAACAAAATTTTAATTATTTATTGACAAGGGCATGACGAATGGTTGAGTGCGCTTTTGGTATCCTTGTTTCAAAGTGGAGAGTTTTTGCAAAACCGATTCAATTGAAAATAGAAACTGTGGATGAAGTGGTGAAGTCTGGTGTGGTACTTCACAATTTTCTAAGGACAAAAGAACCCACTATAGAGCGCATGACAGAGGACAGTGAATTGACAAGTATTTCCAGCTTTGGACCACGTGGTAGTGTGGCAGTGTCCGCCATGCGTGATGCCTTTGCCGACTACTTCTGCTCGGATGTGGGACGTTTCCATTGGCCGGACCATAATGTATAAAATAGTAATATTTTTAGCATGCCTATTAGCTCACATGCTGGTGGCAGAAGCATAATGTTTAACTGTACAAAGTTGTTTCTTTTATAAAAATTTAAAAATGTTAATAAATTTTTCTTAAGAAATGTCGTTCTATGGTGTTAATTTTTTTTTAATATGCTATACTATTGTATAAAAACTCTTATCACCTCTTTAGTAGCCACAATGATAGTGTCGCTCCCCAAGGGGTGGGAGAGGGTGCCAGGCCTTTATCCAGCAATCCCTCTCCCACCGCCTGGAGAGCAACAAGGTTCCACTGTCGCTCCCCAAGGGGTGGGAGAGGGTGCCAGGCCTTTATCCAGCACTCCCTCTCCCACCGCCTGGAGAGCAACAAGGTTCCACTGTCGCTCCCCAAGGGGTGGGAGAGGGTGCCAGGCCTTTATCCAGCACTCCCTCTCCCACCGCCTGGAGAGCAACAAGGTTCCACTGTCGCTCCCCAAGGGGTGGGAGAGGGTGCCAGGCCTTTATCCAGCACTCCCTCTCCCACCGCCTGGAGAGCAACAAGGTTCCACTGTCGCTCCCCAAGAGGTGGGAGAGGGTGCCAGGCCTTTATCCAGCACTCCCTCTCCCACCGCCTGGAGAGCAACAAGGTTCCACTGTCGCTCCCGAAGGGGTGGGAGAGGGTGCCAGGCCTTTATCCAGCACTCCCTCTCCCACCGCCTGGAGAGCAACAAGGTTCCACTGTCGCTCCCCAAGGGGTGGGAGAGGGTGCCAGGCCTTTATCCAGCACTCCCTCTCCCACCGCCTGGAGAGCAACAAGGTTCCACTGTCGCTCCCCAAGGGGTGGGAGAGGGTGCCAGGCCTTTATCCAGCACTCCCTCTCCCACCGCCTGGAGAGCAACAAGGTTCCACTGTCGCTCCCCAAGGGGTGGGAGAGGGTGCCAGGCCTTTATCCAGCACTCCCTCTCCCACCGCCTGGAGAGCAACAAGGTTCCACTGTCGCTCCCCAAGGGGTGGGAGAGGGTGCCAGGCCTTTATCCAGCACTCCCTCTCCCACCGCCTGGAGAGCAACAAGGTTCCACTGTCGCTCCCCAAGGGGTGGGAGAGGGTGCCAGGCCTTTATCCACCCCTCCCTCTCCCACCGCCTGGAGAGCAACAAGGTTCCACTGTCGCTCCCCAAGGGGTGGGAGAGGGTGCCAGGCCTTTATCCAGCACTCCCTCTCCCACTGCCTGGAGAGCAACAAGGTCCCACTGTCACTCCCCAAGGGGTGGGTGAGGGTGCCAGGCCTTTATCCAGCACTCCCTCCCCCACCGCCTGGAGAGCAACAAGGTTCCACTGTCGCTCCCCAAGGGGTGGGAGAGGGTGCCAGGCCTTTATCTAGCACTCCCTCTCCCACCGCCTGGAGAGCAACAAGGTCCCACTGTCGCTCCCCAAGGGGTGGGAGAGGGTGCCAGGCCTTTATCCAGCACTCCCTCTCCCACCGCCTGAAGAGCAACAAGGTTCCACAGTCGCTCCCCAAGGCGTGGGAGAGGGTGCCAGGCCTTTATCCAGCACTCCCTCTCCCACCACCTGGAGAGCAACAAGGTTCCACTGTCGCTCCCAAGGGGTGGGAGAGGGTGCCAGGCCTTTATCCAGCACTTCCTCTCCCACCACCTGGAGAGCAACAAGGTTCCACTGTCGCTCCCCAAGGGTGGGAGAGGAGTGCCAGGCCTTTATCCAGCACTCCCTCTCCCACCGCCTGGAGAGCAACAAGGTTCCACTGTCGCTCCCCAAGGGGTGGGAGAGGTGCCAGGCCTTTATCCAGCACTCCCTCTCCCACCACCTGGAGAGCAACAAGGTTCCACTGTCGCTCCCCAAGGGGTGGGAGAGGGTGCCAGGCCTTTATCCAGCACTCCCTCTCCCACCACCTGGAGAGCAACAAGGTTCCACTGTCGCTCCCCAAGGGGTGGGAGAGGGTGCCAGGCCTTTATCCAGCACTCCCTCTCCCACCGCCTGGAGATTAACAAGGTTCCACTGTCGCTCCCCAAGGGGTGGGAGAGGGTGCCAGGCCTTTATCCAGCACTCCCTCTCCCACCGCCTGGAGAGCAACAAAGTTCCACTGTCGCTCCCCAAGGGGTGGGAGAGGGTGCCAGGCCTTTATCCAGCACTCCCTCTCCCACCACCTGGAGCGCAACAAGGTTCCACTGTCACTCCCCAAGGGGTGGGAGAGGGTGTTTGGTTTGGTTATTTTTTAAGTAAAAAACACCTGCACACCGAAAACTTTATAAATAATTTTACTTCAAACTTAAAATCCTAAAAACTAAAAAAAAAAAAAACTCCCGACATGCCAGGATAATCTATGCTGGGAGTTTTAATTTTGGAACTACCGGCCGCAGTTTGAATAGGACTGAAAAAAAAAAATAACAATTTTAGGCTACTTACTGCATTCCTCATGTTGGCCTTCACTGAGGTCGTCCCAATTCGGTACGATTTTCGAGCAGATCTCCATCCACAAGGTCCGGGTCAGGTGATGATCTGCATGTCGACGGTCGGTAGGGTCCCAGAGTGGGACGCTTTCCTCCACCAGACTGATGAGGAGATCATTGTCAATGTAGAAGCCAGAAAATTCCTCCTCATCAGTTCTGGCAGAGGCCCTTGAACCCTATAAAATGAGAAAAACATATATAAAAAAAAAAACTTGATTTAAAAAATGATCTAACAAGATACAATATGAAGATATACCCACACGTCCCCGATCGCCTTGTGGATGGTTGCTGACGACCTCTTGAGGCCACAGGAGGAGCTGACTAGATAAATAAAGCATAACAAACTTATAATAATTACAATTATATAAATACTTATCAAAAAAAAAAAAAATTTTTAGAACAAAAATATTTACCGCTTCCTGGGGTCCACCCCCGACTTCCTCCTCCCCCGCAGTAGCTGCACGGCTGGAACCCCTCTCCTCAGTTGACGATTGCTGTGAATGGAAAACTTAAAAAATTAAATTTTGTAAAGGTGTAAAAAATTACATAAATAAAAACATAACATACCGTATCCAAGCGCACCCGTTGACTTGGAGGGAAGTCCCCGGCCTCACTTGAAGAGCCTATTGAAAAAATTTTAGAATATTAAAGCATTGACAAATATTCCTTTGAAAATGATACTTACTGGACATTTTTGCAAAGTCCAAAACTATCTTCTTTTTGCCGAAACACCAAAAAAAACCTAAACAATGAGACAAAAAAAATATAATAAAAAAATTTGTAAAGAGTACTAGATTAACCAGGGCACTACTACCCCCAGCATCCACCGCGCAGTCACCCCAGCTGCAGTCCCAAGGCAAAGGCACTTGGGACTGGAGCTGGGGTGACCGCAAGGTGGGTGCAGGGGGTAGCATTCCCCAGGGGGACTACTACCCCCAGCATCCACACAACTAAGACTTCAATATTCTTGCATATACTCACCAATTGACTGCTCTGTTGGAAAATTCCTCTGGGGAAGATATGATCTTTTATATATTTTTTTTCTTCTCACAAAATAGGCAAACTAAACAATGAGAAAGAGAAACAAATAAAAAAATTGGTATCAAAGCACATTGTACCTTAACCAGGGGACTACTATCCCCAGCATCCACCATGCAGTCACCCCTGCTGCAGTCCCAAGGCAAAGGCACTTTGGACTGGAGCGGGGGTGACCGCACGGTGGGTGCAGGGGGTAGCATTCCCCAGGGGACTACTACCCCCAGCATCCACCATGCAGTCACCCCTGCTGCAGTCCCAAGGCAAAGGCACTTGGGACTGGAGCTGGAGTGACTGCACGGTGGGGGCAGGGGGTAGCATTCCCCAGGGGACTACTACTACCAGCATCCACCATGCAGTCACCCCTGCTGCAGTCCCAAGGCAAAGGCACTTGGGACTGGAGCTGGGGTGACCGCATGGTGGGTGCTGGGGTAGCATTCCCCAGGGGGACTACTACCCCCAGCATCCTTTTATGCCTCCTACATACATCTACTATGTCTGGGACATAGTAGATGCATGTAGTTAATATTTTTATATATAGGGACAGACACACGCAATACTCACCTCCTGGAGCCTCTTCCACGCCCTGTCTTCTCCCGCGCGGGACATCTACTGGAAGTTTTCGTGCCAGCCAAGCCCATCCTACTTCCTGGCGCAGGCACAGAAGACACTTCCGGATCCGTCGCTGCGTCGTGAACATTAGAAGACGGATCCGGAATAATGCATTTCAATGGGCAATTATTCCGGATCCGTCGTTGCGGCAAGTGTTCCGGATTTTTGGACGGAGCAAAAAGCACAGCATGCTGCGGTATTTGCTGCGTCCAAAAAACGTTCCGGTCCTGAACTGAAAACATCCTGATGCATCCTGAACTGATTTTTCTCCATTCAGAATGCATGGGGATGATCCTGATCAGGATTTTTCCAGCATAGAGCGCCGAGGACGGAACTCTATGCCGGAAAAGAAAAACGCCAGTGTGAAAGGACCCTTAGAGATGTGTATAAGCAAGTTTACTTGGCTTGCTAGAATTAGCGAAGATAACAAATACGAATATAGCATATGCAAGATAAAAAAGACACAGAAAGAGGACAGCGCCTCATGTGTGGTGTTGCTTGCAATGGACACGTATATATATAAAATGTAGTACGCTTACCAGATCGTGTTGTGAGAGAATCACAACAACTGTATGGGCTCCTGCTGGTATTCTGACCCGACCAGCATACGGGCACTTGGCTGCAGCCTAGGTTCCTTCCTTTGCTCGAAAAAGTGAGCGCTGGAGTAGTCGTCGATCATAGGTTAGAAGAAGAATTTGAACCTTTTTCCAACGGTGCTGCCAAGGATCACAAGATGGTTGGCTGTAACCTACAGTCCTGAAGAAGGGGGTCATCCACCCCAGAAACGCGTAGACCAATAAACTCTGTTAAAGCAGACAGCCAACCATCTTGTGATCCTTGGCAGCGTCGTTGGAAAAAGGTTCAAATTCTTCTTTTAACCTATGATCAAATACGAATATAGCGCTATGTTCTCTATCTTCGTAGTGCTGTGAATGACACTTTGAACGGGCTATAACTTTCCTATTGGTGGGCTTGCTAGAATTTACGAAGATAGAGAACATAGTGCTATATTCTCTATCTTCGTTAATGTTATCTTATTCTTGGGTTCAGATTGAAAAAAATGAATATTCGTTTTTATGAATATATATCACTATACTCGCTATTATACTAAAATCGCTATTCGAATATTCACACTTAACACTAGTTATTGCAGCACAATGCATTCACTAAAACTGGACTGTATCTTGAATCAATACAATGCATTAACTAAAACTGCTATAATAAAGCAGTTATTACAGTACAATGCATTCACTAAAACTGCACTGTATCTTGTCGCAATACAATGTGTGGAATGAAACCGCTATATTAATGCAGGTATTGTAGTGCAATGTGGTCACTAAAACAGCATGGTATCCTTGATGCAATACAGCAGCAGTATGTATGCTATCGATGCTGGTGCCGGGGGTGTTGGCATTAAGACACTTATGAACTGTAGAAACTTGAGGTTTTAAAAAATGGGCTAGCTGTTCATTTACAGAAAAAATAGGTTGTTGCAAGATTTTGATTGCAGCTTGTCACCCCCTCCTTTCAAATAAAGCAAGCCTGGTGATCAAATAATTGCTGCTCGACTGTCTTCTAAACCCCCACTGATCGTGTGTTATTGTTGGGGGAGACTGTTGCCAGCCATCCATTTCCCCTTTGGTGGCTATATAGTATAACATGACAGCCATTTAATGGAATGACTGTGCATATGATACAAGGATGAGTTAATTAGTGGCCCTCCACTCAATAAAGGGGGCCTCGAGCAGGGGAAGACATCTATATAACCATAAATAGAATCATATTTGATATGACTGATTAATTTTCAAGCATTTCTCAACAAATCTAACAAATTACTTTGACATATAATGGGGTCAGCTGGACTTCTATCAGGGTCCAGTGTTTTCCAGGGTCCAAATTATTGTTTTTAAAAAAAAATGGAATCTGAACAATGGTATATTTTTCCATTTTGTGAACAATTCAAATATGGAAGGTGCACCAGACCCCGATCTTTGCATGCGTACCCACTCAAAACTTCTCACTTTGGGAGTTTTCCTGATTTTCCCATGCACAGATAATTGAGCTAAAACTGCATTTGTGATCTCGGCCTTAGGCCTGTCAAGATTACTTCATCTGCTCCCAGCTCAAGCGCTACAGCCATTTAACACTCGGCTTGTTTGCAGTACTTGAGGTCTGTTTAGCATTTCTTTACCTTGCTTTGAATCACTTTAATATTTAGCAGGGGAATTATACCATCGTTTAGCATTTGTTTACTGCTGTTTTGCATTACCACGTCCTTATGTTTAGTACTTCAGATTCTTTTACATTTCTTTTAATGCATTGTGTAGAGCTTAAGCAGGGCTTGAGGCAGTAAATCATATGGACAAAATTTAAAGTGCAGGTTCACCTACCAGGTTTATTTGTGGTTGGCCATATGTCCTCCCCACCGGCAGCCAGGACAAGTCATTCAACTCCCCCCCTTTCCCCCCCAAAAAGACTTTATGTGTTCTTTACTTTGACTAATACCTGAATGGCAGATCCCCCTCTATAATGCATGTATCCACAAAATATCCATTAGATGGAGGATGGAAGTGGATTTATTTTTACTCCCCCCCCCCCCTGTATTGAGGAAACATAAACCAATACATTTGAATTAATTTTAAAATATGTCCTGTCACCACAAAATGCAGTGCAGTCTGCAGGCAGCATATTATAGAGCAGGAGGAGCTGATTCAGCTAAGGTTTTGTGGGAAAATATTCTGTAAAACTTATAATTTATACATTTCTATATCTACTTTTTCTGACTTCAGTTGTACACAGGGAGGTGTTATCAGTGATTGATAGCATTCTCTGTGTAAGGCCTGTATTACACCAGAATATTATCTGACCAATATGTGTCCAATCAGTCCAATAGTTGATGTGTATAACAAAACATCTGTGTGTGTAATATGCCGCCTGACCAATGATTGGTCAGAAAATATGTCAGATAATCTGTTTGTGTAATACAGACCTTAGTGTGTATACAGAGGTAGCTGTCAGTCACTGATAGCTGCACACGGTGGAGGTGTTATCAGTTATTGATAGCTTTCTCTGTGTAAGTGTGTATACAGAGATAGCTGTCAGTCACTGATAGTAGTACACGGGGAGGTGTTATCAGTGATTGATAGCATTCTCTGTCTAAGTGTGTATACAGAGATAGCTGTCAGGCACCGATAGCTGTAGATAAGCAGGTGTTATCAGTGATTAATAGCATTCTCTGTGTAAGTGTGTATACAGAAACAGCTGTCAGTCACTGATGGTAGTACACGGGGAGGTATTATAAGTGATTGATAGCATTCTCTGTCTTAGTGTGTATACAGAGGAAGCTATAAGTCACTGATATCTGTATTCAGGGGAGGTGTTATCAGTGATAACATTCTCTGTGTAAATGTGTATATAGAAATAGCTGTCAGTAACTGATAGCCATACACAGTGAAGGTGTTATCAGTTATCATTGCATTCTTTGCGTAAGTGTGTATACAGAGATAGCTGTCAGTCAGTTACTGATAGCTGTACATGGGGAGGTGTTATCAGTGATTGATAGTATTCTCTGTGTAAGTGTGTTCAGAGAGATAGCTGTCAGTCACTGATAGTTGTACACAGGGAGGTGTTATCAGTGATTGATAGCATTCTCTGTCTAAGTGTGTATACAGAGATATCTGTCAGTCACTGATAGCTGTACACGTGGGAGATATTATCAGTGGCTGATAGCATTCTCTGTGTAAATGTGTATACAGAGGTTTACATGGGAAGGTGTTATTAGTGATTGATGGCATTCTCTGTGTAAGTATACAGAGATAGCTGTCAGGCGCGGATAGTTGTACACTGGGGAAGTTTTATGAGTGATTGATAGCATTCTCTGTGTAAGTGTGTTCACGGGGCGGTGTTATCAGTGATAGCAGTTGTAACTATTTCAGGGTCTCTTAGACCAGTTGTCTCCAACTTGTGGCTCCTTAGCTGTTATCTACACCTTTCAGTATCCTCTGACAGCCAGTCAACAAGGATACATATATTAACCCCTTCACTGTCTTCTATAACCTGTGTTCTACTTATCGAGCCTTCCATTTAGCCATAGCAGCATGAAATTCACAAATGGTATACGGCTACAACATGACACTCCTGGTTTTGGCTTTTAAACCTGTATGCAAAAACCTGACCGTGTGGTCGTACCCTTACTCCTATTAAAATATGCAAGCTTACAGAGCAGAGTGCTCAGCTGCAATGTATCATCTATTTACATTTAATATAAGGAGGGTTATGGATGAAAGCTGCTAATGTCACGAGGGCTGCAGTCCTTCAGTTCCACCAGTTTTGTAGCCTTGTCTTTTTCTGTAACCAATTGACCATTATCTCTACGGTGAAGAATTTATAATCTAACTTTTAACAGGAGAGATAAGCCCCCGGTGTAGTAAACAGTGGTAAATCTCAGCATCTTCCATAGGCCGGCCTTTTGACTGGATGTGTGGGACTTTTCACTGCTTAACGAAGCTAGGCTTTAAATCTTTCTGAAGAAGGCTTAAATGACTTAAAGTCTTAGGGCTATTAAGTAAATCTGGATAAAGATACTAACTCTGGGCCTGTAAGGAATACACTCAGTTGCCAACTGGGTCATCCGAAGCTTTCGTTTGTCTGGTTATATATTAATTGTTGGCGCTGATGACTTGCAGCACTGACGCCTGCATTTCTATTCTAAGCAGAGGCAACATCTGTATGGGGTTTGTATGGTTATACCCGAACCTTCATGGGTTTATCTAATAATATATTTCATGTGACTTAGAGATTGCCGTCACTCACATCACTCCCTGTCCCTGATGTGGATCCCAACTAATTTTCCCTAACTCATGCATGCACCCACTAGGGCTAGTTTTATAGAAGGCCAATTACTGGGATTTTTCCATCTTAGGCCCCGTTCACAATTGCGTTTGCACATAGCTGTTTTTGTCAGGCCAATTCTCTGCCAGATTTCTGCCGCTATGGTCACTAGGGATCCGGTGGTACACGGTCGTATCCGGCAATGCCTGATATGGTGAGCTCCGATAGCCTGATCCTCAGCTGGATCAATCTACCGGAATTCAAATGCAACTGTGAACAGGGCCTTAGAAATTTATTGTACAGCTACAATATTCAGACCTTCCATAGAAGTGAATGGAGAGAGCCGTGCATGCATGAGCATCTCTGATAATTGAGTTGGTGCAACTCCGAAATGATGCCTACATATGCATTGGACAAAGCATCGCAGAGGCCTCATGTTTTTCCATGTACCGATATATACACCTTAAAACTGGCACAAATTTAGGAATAAATCAACCTCGTTGTCTCTATTTACTTAACCTCCTGTAAATCATAGGTTTTACATGGTGCAGCACAGGTACCCTGGGGGGTCAGTATAATTGGTAGCCTCAGGCATAGTCTATGTTCTTTCCCAAAACATCTGACACAAATAGACCTCTTCATCCTATGTGATTTTCTGGCATGGGGTGGTGGGATTTACAATTTGCGTATATAGCGCTAGCAAACTACAATACACTGTGCACAAATGCAAATAGCCCACAGCAGTTCCTCAATCTCTTAGGTAGACAGTAAATCTATTTGTACGTTTTTGGAGTGTGTGAAGAAATCCATGCAAACACGCACATGTTGGGTCTTAGTGAGATTTGAACCTAGGATTATCCCGCATGGAAAATTAGTAGCCAGTGAGCTGCCATTCTGACTGCTTACTGGCTTCTCAAGACTTAAAGGGGTTAACCTATGCTCGATAGGAGATCGGTGGGGGTCCCACTCCTGATACCTCTATTGATCAGTTGTTTCACGCAGCCCCAGAAACTATACAGTGTACAGAGCTGGAAGCAGACAGCTTCATGCACTGTGTAGTGGCCGTGCCGTGGTACTGTACCTCCCATGCAAGTTAATATGGACTGAGCTGCATTAAGCTGGTGCCGGAAGCTACATAGTATATATAGTCTGTTGCTTCCACTGATCAGTGGAGGTGTTGGGGGTCGAACCCCCACAATCTGATATTGAGATCCTGAGGATAGGTCCTCCATATCTGTTACCTGGACCACTCATTTAGGGCTCATGCACAAAACCATGGTTTTTGTCCGCATCTGTTCTGCTTTTTTTGTGGATCGGATGTGGACCCATTCACTTCAATAGGGGTGCAAAAGAAGTGAGCCGTACACTGTGTGCTGTCTGCATCCGTATGTCTGTTCGGCGGTCCTGCAAAAAAAAAAAAAAAAAAAAAGAACATCTCCGTGTTACGGACAAGGATAGGACATTTGTGATGGAGTGAAAAATAAATGACTGCAGGCTCTCAGACGGTATCTGTGTTTTGCAGACTGCTAAAACGGCTACGACTGTGTGCATGAGCATATGGCAGATGATGGAAGGGGTATGTCTGCTATTGTGGCTGACTCTGAAAGAGGAACTATCTGTTACGGTATTAGGGTACATTCAAATGGCGGATTTTGATGCTATCAAAATCCGCCACGTACTCTGCAGCAGAATCCACCGCAGTTTCTACCACAGTTGTTCACGTTGAATGCCACAGACTCACTTGCAGCTCAGTTTGCCTGTATCCCACGCCAAGAAGTGACATGCGCCTTCTTGGTGTAGTTGCAATGCCAAACTCTCCTCGGAAAATTCTGACTGCAAATTCCACGATTGGAACTGGCCCTTAGGCTCCTTTGACACAAACAAGTTTTCCGCAAGGATGCAATAGGTGAAGTGAACGCATAGCACCCACACTGAATCCTGATCCATTCATTTCCATGGGTCTGTGTTTTTTTCAAGCATCAGTTCTGTGTCATGTGAGAATCGCAGCATGTTCTATATTCAGCATTTTTTACGCAGCCCTGGTCCCATAGAAGTGTATTGGGCTTTTTAGTGTAATGGTTCAGTATTTAGGAGGGATGACAACCTCTCTCGTGACGTTGGGTGCGTCACTATTGGGATAGAGCACCATATTCCATCTCAACAGTAGAGTGAGCCACCTAATCACTACTATCACGCTTTTTAGTGTAAAACACATTGCATCCGGATGTAATCCAGATACAGTCTAGGTGCAATGCGTTTTTTTGCTTGGTTGCTAGGAGATGTAAACCTTCAGTTTTTTTTCATGTGCATGAAAAATGCATCAAAACGCATTGCACCCACGCAGAAAAACGGAACAACTGATCACAATCGCAGACAAAACTGACTGAACTTGCTTGCAAAATGGTGTGAGTTTCACTGAATGCACCCTGAACACATTCTGAGCCAATCCGTATTGTTCGTGTGAAAGAGGCCTTAGAGTAGAAACACAGTTCATTTTTGTGGCAAATTTGTATACTGGTAAAAATCACAGAAATAAACGTGGCCTAAGTGGGTGGAACTGCTCAATAGAGATGTCGCGAACATAAAATTTTCCGTTCGCGAACGGCGAACGCGAACTACCGCAAATGTTCGCGGACGGGCGAACCGCCATAGACTTCAATAGGCAAGCAAATTTTAAAACCCACAGGGACTCTTTCTGCCCACAATAGTGATGGAAAAGTTGTTTCAAGGGGACTAACACCTGGACTGTGGCATGCCGGAGGGGGATCCATGGCAAAACTCCCATGGAAAATTACGTAGTTGACACAGAGTCGGGTTTTAATCCATAAAGGGCATAAATCACCTAACATTCCTAAATTGTTTGGAATAACGTGCTTTAAAACATCCAGTGTGTGCATATGATCAGGTATGATGTTGTATCGATCAGGTAGTGTAAGGGTTGCGCCCGCTTCACAGTGACAGACCAAACTCTGACAGACCAAACTCCCCATTTAACGCACCGCAAACATCTGCAAACAGTCCATTTGCACAACCGCAAACTCCCCATTTGCACCAGGTTGAATACCAAGCTAGCCATGTCCCGTTCCTTGTCTTCACTGACGTCATTGATGGTCTCTTCCTCCACCCAGCCATGTACAACACCAAGGGTCCCCGAAAGGTGACAACAAGCCCCCTGGGACGCCTGCTGTGGTTGGTCTTCCACCTCCTCAAAGCCACTTTCCTCCTCTGACTCCTCTTCTTCAGACTCCTCTCTCTGCGTTGCCGCAGGTCCAGCAATCGAAGACGACAAGGCTGCTTCTGGTGGTGATGGTGACCACAACTCTTCCTCTTCATGCTCATCTACTGCCTGATCCAGCACTCTTCGCAGGGCATGCTCCAGAAAAAACGCATATGGTATGAGGTCGATGATGTTGCCTTGGGTTTGACTGACCAGGTTTGTCACCTCCACAAAAGAATGCATGAGCCTAAAGCCATTGTGCATGGGCGTTCAGTAACGCGGCCAAAAAATACCTAGCTCTGCAGAGGCTGTCCTCTTTTTTATTAAAAAATTCTGTTCTTACCAGTTTAATCTCTGTTTTGTCCCTTATCAGGGGCCGGTGTATGGAATAGATTTTAGGAACCGGGAGATGGAAAAAGATGGTTGGTCGGTCCTCTTCCTTCCAATTCGGTGCACTGCGCGTGCGCCGTGCAATGTACTGTGCCACCCTATATGAGTGGTGTGTTAAGTAGTACTATTCCTATCAGTTTAATCCCTGTTACGTCCCCTATCAGGGGACGTGTATCAAATAGATTTTAGGAATCGGGAGATGGAAAAAGATGATTTGCCAGTCCTCTTACTTCCAATATGGGGCACTGCGCGTGCGCCGCGCAATTTACTGAGCCACCAATACAAATAGTGTAAACTACTATTCTTACCATTTTAATCTTTGTTAAGTCCCCTATCAGGGGACGTGTATTGAATTGAATCCTTGCATGGGGAGATAGAGAAAAAAGCTTGCTCTGTCCGCTTCCTGTCCGCAATTTTGAGCACTTGCAATGGAATTTGCTACCAATGCAACTAGTGTTAACTAACCACTATTCCTATCAGTTTAATATCTGTTTTGTCCCTTATTAGGGCCAGGGCCGTTGTAGTGAATAGATTTTTAGAATCGGGAGATGGAAAAAGACCCATGCTCAGTCCGCTTCGTTTGAACTTTAGGTCACTGTGCGTGCGCCGTGCAATGCTCTGTGACACCCTATATGAGTGGTGGGCACAGTACAGTCTCTGAGCCTGACACACACTGGCAAGCAACTACAATTATATTAAAGGGTAAAAATTAAATGACTTTTTTATCTGCAAGGTACTGTGGCACCCATTATGAGTGGTGGGCAGTGGGCACAGTACAGTCAGTGGGCCTGACACACACTGGCAGGCAACTGCAATTATATTAAAGGGTAAAAATTAAATGACTTTTTTATCTGCATGGTACTGTGCCACCCGATATGAGTGGTGGGCACTGGCAGTGGGCACAGTACAGTCTGTGGGCCTGACACACACTGGCAGGCAACTGCATTTATATTAAAGGGTACAAATTAAATGACTTTTTTTATCTGCAAGGTACTGTGCCACCCTATATGAGTGGTGTGCACACAGTGCAGTCTGTGGGCCTGCGGCCTCTCACACACAGGCAGGCAACTGCAATATATATATAGAAAAAATAAATAAAAGCAGACTTATGTACCAGCCCTAAAAGGGCTTTTTGGGGTGCTGTCAGGACGCTGTCCTTACAGCAGATGAGTCTTTGTGGACTGGAGTGGACACAGAACACTGGCCTAGCTAACGCTTTCCTTATTAAAGGGGTTCTACACTTTGTTACAACTGATGACCCCCACCGATCAGCTGTTTCAGAAGGCAGCGGCGCTGCAGGAGCGCCGCGGCCTTCTCACTGTTTACCGCTGTTAGCGCCCTGCCCAGTGACATCACGACTTGTATCAAGTGGCATGGGCGAGGCTAAGCTCTGTTCACGCCACTTGATAAGTCGTGACGGAGCTGGGCGCTAGCTGCGGTAAACAGTGAGAAGGCCGCGGCGCTCCTGCAGCGCCGCTGCCTTCTCAAACAGCTGATCGGCGGGGTTCCCAGGTGTCAGACCCCGGCCCGATCAGATGCTGATGATCTATCCTGAGGATAGATTATCAGTTGAAACAAAGTGAAGAACCCCTTTTAAATCAGCAGCAGCAACACTCCCCCTGCTCTAACTAACACTGCAGCTTCAGAATGAACCTAAGATAGATGCCGTTCTTGCTTTTTGATAGGAGGTGGGAGGGTCTGGGAGGGAGGGTATGCTGATTGGCTGGAATATGTCTGCTGACTGTGAGGTGCAGGGTCAAAGTTTGCTCAATGATGACGTATAGGGGGCGAACCGAACATCTCAAATGCATAAGCTTCAAACCTGAATCCGGTCAGCAATATTAGATACTATAGAAGCTGGGCAAATCATGATGGATTATAGACGACTTTAAAATATTTGGTTGAAATGTATTTTATTAACGATTACAAATATAAAAAAATGTTGAGTTGCATTAAATGATAAAACCAAGCTCAATGATGTGTTTTAAAAGGAAATGCAAGAGAGAGAACATGATTCTTTTTTATGTTTGCAATTGAGCAAGCCATGCCACAATTACGGGTTCAAAAGTTCCAGCGGAAGACAGCGCCATATGGAGCTGATATTGGAGTCAATCAATTGCCACTAGTGTCTGTTTTCTCATCAGTTGATTCACAAATAATCAGTTCTTCTGGTGGGTCCAAGGTAGTCCAGTCTGACACTGATTGTTACCCACAGTGTAATCTTGAAAAGGAAGTCGCTCCCACACGAGTGCCTCCTTCTCTTCAAACAGCGGGGGTGCCAAGAGTCAGACCTCCACCGATCGGATATTGATGACCTATCCTCGGGATAGGTCATCGATATGTTGTGGCTGCACAACCCCTCTAAGGCGGATTTACATGGCCCAATTGTCAGCCTGATTATTGGGATCGAACGTCAGTACGAACGCTCCTGCCCGATCACCGGCTCGTGTAAAGGTGCCACAGATCACCTGATCAACGAGCAAAACACTCATTCATTGGGTGAAATGCTCTTTCATGTGGACACCTAAATTATTGTTTCTGGGCAGCAGATTGTGCTGTGTGAACAGCGATCTGCTGCCTAAAAACAATGAATCTGTATGAGTATGATCATTAGCAGTAGTCCTCACTCGTCCCCATACATGTAAACGCACCTTTTACATCCACAGACGAGCAGGCAATTATCGGAAAGAAACGGTTTCTTACTTGATCCAGAAAAACTAAAAGCCTGAAATTAGTTCCGTTAGTAAAGTTATGTGTAGGACCTGATTAAACCTGATTAAATATAGGAATCTGCTCATGGAATAAAAAAAATTATAGTAATTGTACAAAGGAAATATTCTTAATAAAGTCCAACTCTGACTGCCTTTCCTTATTCTGTATTCTGGATAAATTGGATGACAAGGGTCACTACATGCTGGTTACATTTGGAATAACATTACCAAAACATTAGATGGCTTCTATAATTTAGTGTATATATAGGGGCAGATCTCCTCCTCACGTGCATAATAGTAAATCACAGAACTGAATTGGATCTTTGCACACTCTCACCTCTGCCATATGGAACATGGTTCCCTTAGGACTTAAAGCATGCTTCCTAGGTTATTGTAGCCATATCATAATATTCTATTATTAAATAAAAAAAATCCCTGAGGGCGGCTGAGAGGAATAACAACATTTATTATACTGTATAATATGGAATACATTCAGTAAAAAAAATTATATGTTGGGTTATGTGGCCAAAACTGCATACAACATAAGATAACAGAAATATCTTATATGAAAATAAATGGCATAAAGGCAAAAATAAACCAAAAAAATAAATGTAATAAAATAAATGCATAGATTTAAAAAATAAATGAAAGGATGCAGTCTTAGTTTTCTTAAATAATTTATATCTTGATTCAACAATATGGTATTTTTTCATTTGTTAGATTTGTTTTATTTATTTTTTAGAAATGGACAAAAATGAAGTAAATAAATATGTTTAACTCTACAGCAAAATAAGAGGATAGCCTGACAATTTTCATTCTCTGAAGATGAAATAGACATAGGAAGGCCAGATTATGGTGACGGATAGGACACAAGCACGAATAGAGATGGGGAAATTAATGGGACTCTGTTAATGGCTTTCCTGGTGGGTCTCAGCTGTACCATAAAGGCCTATTTTATTTATCTTGATATTGGTTTAATTCTTGGTTCTATAAGACTTTTATCAGCAGTACCCTGATACACGCTGTTAAAACAGGAATGCCAGAGAACCTCAATAATCATATCAATTAATCACTTTAAACAGTCTAACCTTCAAAGCATGAGCTAATCTGATCTGCTTTATATTGCTGTGGTTTGTGAGTCACTTGATTATATTTTTTACTGGCAAGATATTACGTTACGATTAGAACATCTTAGCATGACTAACTTTATCACATCATGCCTTATTTCTGCAATACAAAGTGATAGACGGAGACCAAATAAAAATTAAAAAACGTATATATAAAAATAGCCAAAAACATGGATGAGGGCCGTGTCACGCCTGCAGACATTCTGCACATTCACTAATTATTTATGCAATTCTTCTGAGACCCAGCCTTATTTGAAATTTCTCAACCGTTGAATAGAGAATATTAAGTCGGTCCGGGCAATGGATGGCAGGTGTTCATTAAAGCAGAGATGATATTTTCATTTCAGCAAATTGTCAGATAGCTAGCACATCACAAAAATTGAAGACTGCTCTGCTTCCCATAACCAGGAATAGCTTTTTGGCTGTAAGGTTTCACTTGTCTTTGAGCTTCACAGGAAAATAACACTGTTGTAGGGGGAAGCAATGAAATATATATGTACATAAAATGTTTTTTTTTATTTTTTAGATATTTTAATATTCTTAGATATTTTATATTATTCTTAAAAATAAAATGCAATTACTGATATAACTGCATAAATAAAACCTTTAGTAAATAAATAAGTAAATAAAAATAAATAAATAAATAAATAATAATATTATTAAATGTGTATACATATACAGCATAAAATATTTTTGTTGGATTAGTGGATAAGTAATAAAAATCGATTTACTGACAAGCAATTTTGGGGTCCATATTTCAATCTACACTGTCTCTTAAACAACAAAAAAAGTCAAGGATTTGCTCATCTTTAGAATTATAAATAATCAGTCGGCCCCATAGGGGAAAACGAGGGAACTGGGACTCTATGGAGTGTAGCAATCAGTTAAAGGGGTTCTCCTTACAATCAACATTATCACCTATCTACAAGCCTAACATTTTAATGGCTGTCTCTGTCAGTCCCATAGACTTTGAATGGAGAGGCACTGCACATGCTTTATCACCACTCTATTCAAACAACTACAATGAGAAGGATATGAGGGCTTTAGGCCCTCATTGTAGTAATTGGTGGGTGCCCACTGGTTATCCAGATTTGTTTGGCGTTGTGAAATAGTATCTGTCAAGGTACCTTTTTGTGTATATTGACCTCTGTTTTGTGTATATTGGCCACTTTATTTGAAGTCCCTACAGAGGGATCTGATATCCCCTGATGGTTTCCGACCATTAGGATGAAACATGTCAAGTTGGGAGTTGTGCGAGGGACAGCTTTAGGGTGTATGGTAATTTAAAGGGAATGGTTCCAGCCAGGGTCACTGTTATCATGGTGGGTGCTCTGTGTTGGGGCCAGGGAGCATTGCGTTAACATCCGGCAATGCTGGATCCAGAGAGCTTCGGCAGGCTGTTCTCTGCCAGAACGGCCTGCTGAAACTCATACCATAGTGTGAAAAAAACTTTAGCTAGGTATGGTATGATAGGGCCTCCTCCCCTTATATTAGGGTTTATTAGGGGCAGCATCATCATCAGTTACTCTTCATCCTTGCAGCAGTACCCGGTACATGCCACCACTCTGGACCATTGATCTAAATATTTTATCCAACTTATTGGACCTCAGTGTTTACATCATGCCAGTTGATCCCATTTTGGTCTATCAAGAAGTTCAGTCTACTGTTAAGACCAACTCTGGTTGTATTCCTTTTTTGCGGCATCTCTTTCTTTTGACTGACAGCATTGTACTTGTTTATGAGATATATGACCCCTTCAGTTGTTTTATATATTAATCTCCCCCTTAGTAGTAATCAACTGGGCCCCAGTGACCAGAATTTTATCATCTATCCTGTACACAGATGATAAAAGTCCATTGTGGAGAAACTTTTTTTAAGGCTTGATTAAGGCTGTAGAACCCGAAGGAAACCCATGCAAAAACTTACAAACTCCATGCAGAAGTTGCACTTGGTCAGATTGAAACCTAGCACCTCAGCACTGTCAGCCACCATGCTGTCCTACCACTTCTATGACTTCTATACCTGTGTAGTTACAAGCATCATTTATGAAAAAGGTCAAATCTTGCTTTTAGTAGAATTTGTTCAATACTTATTGAATGCTTCCTAAAATTTGAATTCCAAATCACATGACACTTTAATCCTTACCCCCATTCCAGCCATTTCTCCTCCCAAAACTGCGTAGAAACACCCCATTATAGGCAAATATGTATTAAACCCACCCCATTTGCAGGTAAATCCCATGACAAATGCTTCAAGATATGGTATATTGTTATAATAGTAAAATACTCGTTGTACTAACCCTGATGATACATCTTCTTACTTAGAAAATAGCTCTTACAATCCTTATCATCATAACTTACCGTACTGCAATTTTTTACAGTTTTGCTTTTATTTTATAATATATATATGCTTTAAATAATGGATGCTAAATAATAAATCCATACAAACATTTCATTAATGTCTTAACCATAGTACTTATGTGCTTTGTTTACATTGAGTGTATTAGCAAGAAAGGTTTGTGTTCTAGAAATGATTCTTTAGCCCCTCTTGAGCTTTTTTTTGTACTACCGAAACATAAAATGTCCTGCTGTGTGTCATGTTTCTTATGCAATTTAATGATATTCTGGTCTGGGAGAAAAAGAGCAGCTGCCCTCCAGGTTGTGTAGCAAAAGATGCTCCCAGGCGCTCAGCAGGATCTCACATAAGTTCAATTCAGTGAAGCAAATGTAATCACTGGGCCCTACTTAAAAGGGACATAAATAAAAATGATGTAATAATAAATCTTACATTCTATTTCATCAGAATTTATTTCTATAGACTGCACAATTTCATATCTGGAGATTATTACCAATCTATTTAATTTTATTTTTTTACACTTTTACATCAATTTATTGTTATTCCTTGTTAGCTTTATTTATTATTTTTTTACTCTTATATACTTACATTTTTTGCCATTTTTGTTTACCTATTTATATTTCTGTAATTACCTACTAATATTTATGTTACGTTTTTTCATTTATTTTTGCTATTATTTATCAAATTTTCTTCAGCAAATGCATGCATTAGACACAGAGGAAAGACAATTTGTTAGACATGTTCTCTGAAAGAAAGCAGGGCAGAGGGAGAAGAAAATCCTTTCTTCTTGCCGGGTGTGTAATCTTTAACCTAATTATAAGCAGTTCCATTTCATTACATATGAATACAGTTATGGATTTTCAATTTATGTTGGGCTTTTTTCTACAGACAATCACCTACAAATGAAAGCAGCAGCAAACCTGCCAAGCCAGAAACCTCTTTAATACCCATTATTGTGTTAGTGCAAAAGATTCATGGTTATCTTTCAAAATCACCATCAAAATTTACAACCTGTTTTATGAGCATAGCCCTTCATAAATCACAAGAAACCAGGGCCATACTTATTAATATGTGTTATTTCAGTTTCTAAAATGGACTGACTATTGCAAGTAATATGTACTTCGTGGAAAAGTCTATAATCAATGCAATTTCTTTAAACCAGATTTACCTAAATGTGTGTTAGTTATTATAGCCAAAGTGTAAACATTTCTATTGGGCTTTCATTGACCTAACCCCTTCTTGGATGTAGTGGATATCTCTTACATATTGGCTTTGCATTGTGTTGCACAGTTAAGAATGTATTTGCATTTCAAGATATAGGGTGACATCTGTATTATAAAAGTGAATGTCTGTTTGTCTGTCCTTTATAGGCAACTTTTTGACCCCAAATTTGGCACATTACTAAATCGTTTCCAGGAGAATGTTTTTATAAAAGTCCTGTCCTTGTTGTATGCCACCAAGCGGTGGTGGGAGTGGCAGGAGGGCGCTCTCTCCAGCCACAGTTATAATGTCTCCATCTTCCTTGTAATAATTTCTCATAGGCACCCAGATTGGTAAATCTGATTTATGAGAAGGTTTTTGTAAAGTTCCTGATCTTACCGGATGTCACTGAATCTTGGTAAGAGTGACAGGAGGGCCACAGTTGCAAGGCCTCCATTGTATAGGCAACCATATTGGATCAGCCACATGCCTCACCTGCATGTAAGCTGGCAGTTTATTCCTCATATTCTCTTAGCAAAAAAAATAGACTTTTTGGGCAATCTACAACATCTGTATTAGTCAGTGTGCAATTTAAGCTAGAAATACCACCTATCATTTTCTGGAGTTTGAAAAACACACTTTTTTGACAAAAAACACTATTTTCAGGCCTTGCAGCATCAGCACGTGTGAAATTCCAGGCTTATATACTGCTGTCAAATTCAGTTGTTAGACAAACAGTCGTTTGGGCACAAAAATTTAGTTTGCAGCCTCTGATGCAGATGTCATTGTGAGATACACCCTTAGTACATTTGGGTTACATTCAGAGATTTTAAATACTGCCATTTGGTGCACCAATATTGAATTCAGGCTAACAGAGGTTCAGGCCCTGTGAGATCCCCCCTATACATACAGGGGTTTGAATTAGGCATTTGAAAAACAGCCATTTGAAATGCCGCCATTTTGTGCAAAGATATATTTACTTCAGGCCTACACTGATTCAGGGCGGGTGTGATCCCCCCTATACTTACAGGGGTTTGATTCAGCCATTTGAAATACAGCCATTTGAAATACAGCCATTTAGTGCAAAGATATATGGTCACAGCAGGGTGGCACCCAGACCAGCTCATGGCCATCACTGGTGCGTGGATTGGGGGATACAGAGGACACAGACGATATACCTCCCACAGAGGACAGCTTTTCGTTGCCTCTGGGCAGCCTTGCACACATAAGCGATTAGATGCTGCAGTGTCTCTGCAACGATTGCAGAGTTGCCCACATTCTAACTTATGCTGATTACTGGGTGGCCACGCTGCTGGGTCCCAGTTACAAGGACAACGTACCATCCTTAATTCCGTTACTGGAGCGTGATCTTAAGATGCACGAGTACAAGCTCATGCTGGTAGATGCGCTGCTGGTGGCATTCCCACCTGACAGCAGGGGCACAGTGGAAGAAGGCGAAGGCAGAGGATGAGGAAGAGGTCGCCATCGCAGCTGGGGCACCGCCAGCACCTCAGAAGGTAGGGTTAGCATGGCCGACATATGGAAAAGCTTTGTCAGCACGCCACAACAACCAGCACCACCAGCTGATATGGAACGTCTTAGCAAGAGGCAGCATTGCAGAATAGACATGTATACCGGCACTAACCAGCCATTGTTATACTGCAGCGCAATTGCTCATGTTTGTATTTTGGATATTTCACACTCTTGGAGTGTACCTTAATTTTACAAAATTAAATTAAAACCAAAAACCTGTGTTGGCTATCTCGTCCTCCTCCACCGCCGCTTCCACCTACTCCGTTGTGTCCACTGCCTCTTCAAACTCCTACTTCATATGGAACTCCAAACTTTTGGTGTGTATAGTGCCACTGCTATACCTATTAGACCGGTAAAATAAATAAATAAAATTATCTGTTACATTTTCTGGTGAAATTAACCACTTTTTGGGTGTATAGTACCACTTCTATACCTAGTAGGCCGGATAAAAAAATATATAAATTGTCTTTCACATTTTCTGCGGAAATTAACCAATTTTTGGGTGTATAGTACCACTGCTATACCTAGTAGGCCGGTTAAAAAATAAATAAAAATTGTCATTAACATTTTCTGGAGAAATTCACTAATTTTTTGGTGTATAGTACCATTGCTATACCTAGTAGGCTGGTTAAAAAAAAATTGTCATTTAAATTTTTGGGGGAAATTCACCAATTTTTGGGTGTATAGTACCACTGCTATACCTATTAGAGCGGTAAAATAAATGTAAAAATTTATCTGTTACATTTTCTGGTGAAATTAACCACTTTTTGGGTGTATAGTACAACTGCTATACCTAGTAGGCCGTTAAAAAAATATATAAATTGTCTTCCACATTTTCTGGTGAAATTAACCAATTTTTGGGTGTATAGTACCACTGCTATACCTAGTAGGCCGGTTAAAAAATAAACAAAAATTGTCATTAACATTTTCTGGAGAAATTCACTAATTTTGGGTGTATAGTACCACTGCTATACCTAGTAGGCCGGTAAAAAAACAAAACTGTAATTTACATTTTCGGGTGAAATTTACCAATTTTTGGGTGTATAGTCCCACTGCTATACCTAGTAGACCGGTAAAAAAAAAAAAAACATTTGTCAGTTACATTTTATGGTCAAATTCACCAATTTTTGGGTGTAATATACCCCTCCTCTACCTAATTTTAATAATTTTTCTTTTACATTTTCTGTTGACAATAAACAATTGTTTTCTGTCATAGACCCCTGCTCTACCAAGTAGACAGGTTAATTAATTTCAGTAATTTTTCTGTTAAATTCTTGGTTTGACATTATACAATTTTAGACGTGAATAAACCCCTGCTCTGCATAGGTGACAGGGGATAAAATTTCCGAAATGCTTCTTTAATTGATGCGCGCCACCTCTTTTGATTCAATGCTTAAACTTAAACAAGTTGTACCACATTTAAGCTTCAATACTTTGTCCCACATTTCCGTTATACTCTTTTTGCCAACATTTCCGCCTCAATAGCTTTTCCCACAATTCCGCTTGCCTCTTTTGGCCCACATTTCGGCTTCTGTAATTTGTCCCACATTTGCGCCTCAATAGCTTTTCACACATTTATGCTCGATCCCAATTTTTTTTATACATTTATCTCCCTTAAATTTGGTCTCTTTTTCTCACGCTCCCTCTCTGGCCTTGAACCCTGATTCCCCGCCACCCGTGATCAACATGGTAGGCGCATAAAAGAACATCGAAAGTTGATAGAGCAGATATCAAATTGGATTGTGAACTTCCCGGGGACGTGCGACGTGGGGGGCGGTAAGTGTGCACACACCTACACGAACTGACTGACAGAGGTCAGCCCCTGCAACTTCTGGAAGAGGGGTTAGGTGGTCACTTGGACCTAGCGTAACCTTTGCAACCTCTCTGACTAGTGTGGGGAGTTGCTCTGGTAGACAGCGGTGCGGGTGCAGTATAGAGGCAAAGGGAGTCCAGGTAGTGCAGCAAACAGTGTTTTATTTCACACTTGCACAAACAAAACTCAAAACAGTCACTTAGTGTTACTTCACACACATAGCAAAAACTTGAGGCAAAACAAAAGTCCAAGACGGGATCAAATCACCTGTGTGGTTTAGGTGCGTGAAAACAAAAAGGATGTAGAGAGGGCACTCCAATATCTATGAGTCGGCGCTCCAATATCTGAAAAGTCAAAGCCGCCTCCTTAAGTTAAAATAATTCTCAAAATATTTAATATGTATACCATAAAATTCAATTCACAACCAAAGACATATGTGGATCCACTGTACACAAATAAATAAATGAATGTATAAATAGTTGATTAAACAGCTGCTGTTAAAGAGTATATGAAAAATATATAAAAAATAAAAATAAAAAATAAAAAATAAGAATAAAAATAAAAAATAAGATAAATATCTTAGGAAAAAGTGAATAAAAAAATCCTCTTAATGGAGTTGGAAACTTGTTCAAATGGTTAGAAATGTTACTTTTCGAAGTTCATAGGTATATATGTAGTTCAAAAAGCCTGATAACGGCGGGTTCCTCTGGTATTTAGAAGTATATTTCATTCATAAAATCCAGGGAAGTGCTTCCACATTATATCAGTAACAATGTCTTTTAGAATGTATAGTCCTGTCACGGTTATACAGTGTTGCCCAGACGTAAGTCTGATCACTTGATGTTTATGCCCGGAGGGCCCTATGATAGATCTGAATGGCTCACTACCCGTATAGTCCTTATCTGTTTCTGCAGTAGGATATCAGATACTTGTCACTTAGATTGGCGGTGTATAAGGTGATGTATTTAAAAAATGAGGACAAGGTAATAAATTTTTTAAAAACAGCGACTCGATGTTCTGGGTTACGTTACCCTTCCGATGACAGTGGTAAGCCGGCTGTGTGCTCCGTCTCACTTGCGATCTGTATCCCGCGCGCGGGCTGATTACTTACAGAGCCCTGTAGCGCGTGTCTCGATGAAGATGTTCTCAGCGTTCGCCGTGGCGTCCCACGTGCAATCTGGTTATAGTCTCTGAGCGCTCGAATATAAGACCAGAATTGTGACTTTTTCGATCCCAAAAAAAGTCACAATTCTGGTCTTATATTCGAGCGCTCAGAGACTATAACCAGATTGCACGTGGGACGCCACGGCGAACGCTGAGAACATCTTCATCGAGACACGCGCTACAGGGCTCTGTAAGTAATCAGCCCGCGCGCGGGATACAGATCGCGGCTGAGATGGAGCACACAGCCGGCTTACCACTGTCATCGGAAGGGTAACGTAACCCAGAACATCGAGTCGCTGTTTTTAAAAAATTTATTACCTTGTCCTCATTTTTTAAATACATCACCTTATACACCGCCAATCTAAGTGACAAGTATCTGATATCCTACTGCAGAAACAGATAAGGACTATACGGGTAGTGAGCCATTCAGATCTATCATAGGGCCCTCCGGGCATAAACATCAAGTGATCAGACTTACGTCTGGGCAACACTGTATAACCGTGACAGGACTATACATTCTAAAAGACATTGTTACTGATATAATGTGGAAGCACTTCCCTGGATTTTATGAATGAAATATACTTCTAAATACCAGAGGAACCCGCCGTTATCAGGCTTTTTGAACTACATATATACCTATGAACTTCGAAAAGTAACATTTCTAACCATTTGAACAAGTTTCCAACTCCATTAAGAGGATTTTTTTATTCATTTTTTCCTAAGATATTTATCTTATTTTTTATTTTTATTCTTATTTTTTATTTTTTATTTTTATTTTTTATATATTTTTCATATACTCTTTAACAGCAGCTGTTTAATCAACTATTTATACATTCATTTATTTATTTGTGTACAGTGGATCCACATATGTCTTTGGTTGTGAATTGAATTTTATGGTATACATATTAAATATTTTGAGAATTATTTTAACTTAACCACTTCAGCCCCCCTAGCTTAAACACCCTTAATGACCAGGCCACTTTTTACAATTCCGCACTACACTACTTTCACCGTTTATTGCTCCGTCATGCAACTTACCACCCAAATGAATTTTACCTCCTTTTCTTCTCACTAATAGAGCTTTCATTTGGTGGTATTTCATTGCTGCTGACATTTTTACTTTTTTGCTATTAATCAAAAATTACCGAAATTTTTGCAAAAATGACATTTTTCACTTTCTGTTGTAAAATTTTTCAAAAAAACTACATTTCTATATAAATTTTTCTCTAAATTTATTGTTCTACATGTCTTTGATAAAAAAATCCAATAAGTGTATATTTATTGGTTTGGGTAAAAGTTATAGCGTTTACAAACTATGGTGCAAAAAGTGAATTTCGGCATTTTGAAGCAGCTCTGACTTTCTGAGCGCCTGTCATGTTTCTTCAGGTGCTAGAATGTCAGGAAAGTATAAATACCCCCAAATTACACCATTTTAGAAAGAAGACACCCCAAAGTATTCGCGGAGGGGCTTGGTGAGTTCATGTATCATTTCATTTTTTTCACAAGTTAGCGGAAAATGACACTTTCTGAGAAAAAAAAAAAAAAAAAGTTTCAATTTCTGATAACTTCTGGCAAAAAAAAAAAAAATCTCAGACGGACTCACTATGCCCCTCAGTGAATACCTTGGGGTGTCTACTTTCCGAAATGGGGTCATTTGTGGGGTGTGTTTACTGTTCTGGCATTTTGGGCGGGGCTAAATTGTGAGCCGCCATGTAAAACCTAAAGGTACTCGTTGGAATTTGGGCCCTTTGCACTCAGGCTGCAAAAAGTGTCACTCATGTGGTATCGCCGTACTCAGGAGAAGTAGGGCAATGTGTTTTGGGGTGTATTTTTACATACACCCATGTTGAGTGAGAGAAATATCTCTGTAAATTGTCAACTTTGTATAAAAATTTTTTAAAAGTTGTCGTTTACAGAGATATTTTTCACACAAAGTATGGGTATATATAAAATACACCCCAAAACACATTGCCCTACTTCTCCTGAGTACGGCGATACCATGTGTGCCACTTTTTGCAGCCTGGGTGCGCAAAGGCCCTAAAACCAATGAGTACCTTTAGGATTTCACAGGGCATTTTTACGCATTTGGATTCCAGACTTCTTCTCACGCTTTAGGGGCCCCTAAAATGCCAGGGCAGTATAAATACCCCACATGTGACCCCATTTTGGAAAGAAGACACCCTAAGGTATTCTGTGAGGGGTATGGTGAGTTCATGTAAAATTTTATTTTTGTCACAAGTTAGTGGAATATGAGACTTTGTAAAAAACAAAATTAAAAAAACAAAAAAACAATTTCCGCTGACTTATGCCAAAAATAAAAATTCTGTGGACTCACCATGCCCCTCACAGAATACCTACGGGTGTCTTCTTTCCAAAATGGGGTCACATGTGGGGTATTTATACTCACCTGGCATTTTAGGGGCCCCTAAAGTGTGAGAATCCAAATGCATAAAAATGGCCTGTGAAATCTAAAGGTACTCATTGGTTTAGGGCCCCTTTGCACCCAGGCTGCAAAAAGTGTCACACATGTGGTATCGCCGTACTCAGGAGAAGTAGGGCAATGTGTTTTAGGGTGTATTTTTACATATACCCATGCTGCGTGTGAGAAATATCGCTGTAAACGACAACTTTTTAAATTTTTTATTCAAAGTTGTCAATTTACAGAGATATTTCTCTCACCCAGTATGGGTATATGTAAAAATACACCCTAAAACACATTGCCCTACTTCTCCTGAGTACGGCGATACCACATGAGTGACACTTTTGCAGCCAAGATGAGCAAAGGGGCCCTAATTCCAATGAGTACCTTTTAGGAGGGCATTTTTACGCATTTTTCTTCTCACGCTTTAGGGCCCCTAAAATGCCAGGGCAGTATAAATACCCACATGTGACCCCATTTTGGAAAGAAGACACCCCAAGGTAATCCGTGAGGGGCATGGCGAGTTCATAGAAGATTTTTTTGGCACAAGTTAGTGGAAATTGATTTTTATTGTTTTTCTCACAAAGTCTCCCTTTCCGCTAACTTTTGACAAAAGTTTAATTTTTCATGGACTCATTATGCCCCTCAGCGAATACCTTGAGGTGTCTTCTTTCCAAAATGGGTCACATGTGGGTATTTATACTGCCCTGGCATTTTAGGGCCCTAAAGCGTGAGAAGGAAAATGCGTAAAAATGCTCTCTCTAAAGGTACTCATTGGTTTAGGGCCTTTGGCATCTTGGCTGCAAAAAGTGTCACTCATGTGTATCGCCGTACTCAGGAGAAGTAGGGCAATGTGTTTTGGGGTGTATTTTACATATACCCATGCTGGGTGAGAGAAATATCTCTGTAAATTGACAACTTTGAATAAAAAAATTTAAAAAGTTGTCGTTTACAGAGATATTTCTCACACACAGCATGGGTATATATAAAAATACACCCCAAAACACATTGCCCTACTTCTCCTGAGTACGGCGATACCACATGAGTGACACTTTTTGCAGCCAAGATGCGCAAAGGGGCCCTAAAACCAATGAGTACCTTTAGGATTTCACAGGACATTTTTACGCATTTGGATTTTCACGCTTTAGGACCCCTAAAATGCCAGGGCAGTATAAATACCCCACATGTGACCCCATTGTGGAAAGAAGACACCCCAAGGTATTCCGTGAGGGGCATGGCGAGTTCACAGAAAAAAAAATTTGGCACAAGTTAGCGGAAATGGTATTTTTTTTTTTTTTTTTTTACTGTCTCACATTCCACTAACTTGTGACAAAAATAAAATTTTGCATGAACTCGCCATACCCCTCACAGAATACCTTGGGGTGTCTTCTTTCTAAAATGGGGTCACTTGTGAGGTTTTTGTACTGCCCTGGCATTTTAGGGGTCTCCGCAATCATTACACGTATGGCCAGAATTAGGAGTTTTGCTATTCTCCTTATATTGACCATACGGGTAATGAGAATTTTTTTCCGTTCAGCCTCTGCGCTGAAAGAAAAAATGAACGTCACATATTTTTCCATTCACATTGATCAATGTGGATGAAAAAATCTCTAAAAAATGTGCAAAAAAAGAGGGAAAAGCTATAAAGCTGCGATCGCTAAGGGACCCTAAGGCCTCATTCAAGCGTCCGCAATTCTGTTCCGCAAAATTTTGCGGAACAGAAATGTGGATACATTCAATTCTATGGGGACAGACTTTGTCCCGCTCGGATCCGTAATTGCGGATCCGTAATTGAAGATCCGCAAAAGTATAGAACATGTCCTATTCTTGTCCGCAATTGCGGACAAGAAAAGGCATTTTCTATAGTTCTGGCAATGTGCGGATCCGCAAAATGCGGAAAGCACATTGCTGGTGTCCGTGTTTTGCGGATCCGCGGATTTGCGGATCCGTGGATCCGCAAAACACATGCGGACATCTGAATGAGCCTTACAGGGGGTGATCAGTGACAGGGGGTGACAGGGGGTGATCAGGGGGTGACATGGGAGATCAGGGGTTAATCAGTGACAGGGGGTGGTGGGTGGGTGGGTGGGGGCGGTGGGGGGTTGTGTGGTGATTGGTGCACTTTGATATTTTTCTCTGGTGGTCCCAAGCAAAGGGACCACCAGAGAAGCGGGCAACAAGCAGATCAGACGCTGTTCACAGAACAACGTCTGATCTGCGATTTTTCTGCCATATACAGCCTGCCAGCGCACGATCGGCGCTGGCAGGCTGTAGTATAACTACATGCGAGCGCGCCGATGGCGCGCATTGCGCATGTGCGGGCGCGTCCTCGCGTCATCTCGCGTCTCGCGAGATGACGCGCCGATGCGTCCGATCAGAGCTACAGGGCCGCCGCCAGGACGCAATCCTGCGTGCGGCGGTCCTGTAGCGGTTAAGGAGGCGGCTTTGACTTTTCAGATATTGGAGCGCCGACTCATAGATATTGGAGTGCCCTCTCTACATCCTTTTTGTTTTCACCTGACTTATTTGGACAGGGGTGTTGTCCCTAGAGAGTGAGCACCCATTCCATAATCCTCAGAAGGGTGAGCCGGTTACCTTTATTATCTGGTTTAGGTGCGTGTTCGCACCCGGCTGTCAGCCCAGCCGCAGGAAAGTCCAACCTCAGGCTTCCAGGCAGACTGCACGCCTCTTTGCAAGCTCTTGCTTCCAGCCCTGAGAGCTCCACAGAACACCAGCAGTTTCCAGGTTAATCACCTCCCCACCTGCTGAGGTGGCTGCCTTTTAAAGGCCCGGAAAAAGTCCGGCCTGGACCGTGGGGAATAGTCTCCCACCCAGCACTTGACTATTCCCAATAAGAGCCGGCCCGGATCGGCTTTGTAGCCATACTAAATACCAATGTGTCAAGCAGCACTAGCTGCTGCTTACACACAAAAAAAATCTGGCTCTTATCTCACCGAGGCCAGAAACCTCGGTGACACGTACCTTTCGTCGACGACGGAACTTTGCGCCCTCTTACACTAGTAATAGGTAAAATTTAATCTTTATTAATCACTCTATTAAAAATACATTAACTACTTGGTAACATGCAACTTCTGGGTCTCCAAATTGGGCACATGGCCTGAGCTTGCCATTTACCCCTTGGATTTGCTGCCTGCCCTGCAGCCAGTGTATTGTCTGAACGTGTGTTTAGCATGACTGGTGGTGGTTATCACAGGTTAAATTTCCCAATGTTTTGGGGTGTAACCTAATTTTAAAAATAAAATTTAAAACCAAAAAGCAGTGTAGGCTACCTCCTCTTCCTCTTTCACTGCCGCTTCCTTCTACACCGCCACACAGGGCCGTAGATAATTTTTTTTTCCTGGGGGGGGGGGGGGGGTTCAGCTTTCTCAAATTATAAGACTTTATCTAGCAGACACACCAGGGTTTGAAAAAAATATACCAGCCATATCATTCCTAAACCAATCCTTTGACAGACATGCTGATTTCAGTGGTCACTCATGAGTAGAGATGAGTGAACTTTAAAAAAAAGTTTGGCGTTCGGGTTGTGGTAATCGCCGCATCCCGTTATGGATTCAACTACCGCGGACTATCGCGGCATATGGAATCCATAAGGGGCGGCTTCCACGAACCCGAACTGTTGAACAGCCGAAGGACCTGAGGTGACATCACCGTCATGTGATCAGTGCAGGGGGCGTGGCTCAGCACGGGATCAAATCCAGTGCTGAGCCACGCCCCAAGCACTGATCACATGACGGTGACATCACCCCAGGTCCTTCAGCTGTTCAACATGTCGGGTTCGTGGAAGCCGCCCCTTATGGATTCCATATGCCGCGATAGTCCGCGGTAGTGGAATCCATAACGAGATGCAGCGATTACCACAACCCGAACGGCGAACGCCAAACTTTTTTTTTAAAGTTCGCTCATCTCTACTCATGATTTAGTTGATTTAGCATGTGTGACTGTGGACTCAGTCTGGAGTGACAGTCTATGGCACGCATGACACATCACATGCTAGCTTACTCTTGTCATTTCCATAAGAAATTGTGTTTCTATATTGTTGAGGAGACTAGAGTGTAAGAGACTAGAAAAAATACATTAAACCATGCAGTCTGCACAATAAGTGATGTGGACCAGCATGGTGGTGGCCAGTTCCTTCAATTCATAAGAGTCTGGGGGCTGGACTAAATATATGAATTGGCACTGTCTGTAGCCTGGTGTGGGGGGTGGGGGTGGTCTTTGAATCTTCTTGATTTTCTTTTTTAACAATTACTTTTACTTAGACTAGTGCTCCAGAGTCTCTGTCTGTCTCTCTCTCTCTCAAACTACTTATTTTTCTTTCTTCTCTCTCTCTCTTCTAATCTTCTGAGATCTCCAGGCTCCGTGCTCTGTCAGCCGCCGCCCAGGAGTAGCAGGCACGCGCAGGCAGCAAGCTGGCCGGGGTCCAGACGTACGACAGGCGGAGGCGGAGCCTGAAGGCAGCGTGCATGCCATGTGATCATCAGCGTCATCCCTGCCTGGCTGCCCTGTGTGTGTCTGTGAGTTACTTGTGCCGCTGTACCTGCCCCACTGTGCTGCCCGCCCTGCAGCCTCCATCACCTCTCTGTGTGCAACACTGCCCGCGCCGCTATTGCAGGCAGCGGCACGCCCGGGCCGTTCTCTGGCAGTTTAGGAGGACAGACACTCTGGGGGGATTTGAACCCCCCTATCCCCCCTCTTATCTACGTCCCTGCTAGGGACCCAGTGCCACTGGCAGCCATGCATGCCCAAGCCATCACGCTGCCTCCGCCGTGTTTTACAGATGATGCGGTATGCTTTGGATCATGAGCTGTACCATGCCTTCGCCATACTTTTTTCTTTCCATCATTCTGGTAGAGGTTGATCTTGGTTTCATTTGTCCAAAGAATGTTCTTCCAGAAGTGTGCTGGTATTTTAAGTTTTTTTTTTTTTTTTTTTTAGCAAAGTCCAATCTAGCCTTCTTACTCTTGAGGCTTATGAGTGACTTGCACCGTCCAGTGAACCCTCTGTATTTACTTTCATGCAGTCTTCTCTTTATGGTAGATTGGATTGATACGCCTATATTATGGAGCGTGTTCACTTGGTTGGCTGTTGTGAAGGGGTTTCTCTTCATCATGGCAATTATTCTGCGATCTTCCTCCACTATTGTCTTCCGTGGGCGTCCAGGTCTTTTTGCATTGTTGCGGTCTCCAGTGCTTTCTTTCTTTCTTTCTCAGGGTGTACCAAACTATAGATTTTGCCACTCCTAAGAGTGAAGCAATTTCTCGGATGGGTTTTTTCTGTTTTCGCAGATGATGGATGGCTTGTTTCATCTGCATGGAGACCTCCTTTGACCGCATGTTTACTTCTCAGCAAATTCTTTAAAATGCAAGCACCACACCTCAAATCAACTCCAGGCCATTTATGTGCTTGATTGAAAATAAAATAATCAAGGAATTGCCCACACCTGCCCATGAAACAGTCTAAGAGTCAATTGTCCAATTACTTTTGGTCTCTTTAAAAACAGGGTGCCACATGTAAAGGAGCTGAAACTCCTAAACCCTTCATCCAATTTTAATGTGGATACCCTCAAATGAAAGATAAAAGCCTGGACTTTATGTCCATGTACATTATATAACTATAACTTAAAAATAAGTTTTAGTAAACAGGTAATAACAACAAAATTTGTGTCAGTGTCCAAATATATATGGACCTAACTGTATTTTATATATACTGTTAGTTCAGGTCATGAGACTGCAGGATTTGTGACCATAATATGGGCAGAAAAATGGCCAGCATTACACTGTTACATTACAAGTTTTCAGTGAATCCAAGTTTGATTAGTCACAAAGCCGAATTTCCTTGCGTTTTGTGAAATGGCAGTAAAAAACAATCATTATCCATTTGCTTATGGAGAGGCCGTGGTGGGCATCTTGATTGAAGAAAATGTGCCAAATCTTGCGTGTGCTGACGTGTGACACCAACACGCCCAGCCAGCATGATGAAGTGGTGACTTCATCATATCAGCACACGCAAGATTTGGCACATTTCTTCAATCAAGATGGCCATGACGGCCTCTACACGAGCAAATCGATGAGGTATGTATTTTTTTGTTTTTAGCCCCCGATTAACTCCTGAAAAGCCTCAATGTGACTGTCAGATGTCGTGATCAGCGTTGAATGCGGCATCTGAGGGGTCCAATGACGGTGGGCAGTGCGATTTCTGTTCCCCGTCATTGTGCCCACTACATACAATGGAATGTGATTCGTGACAAGAAAAATTGTGACAAGTCTAATTTTTTTTTGTGAACATCGGCGAAGCAGCCAAATCAAATTTCTGAAAACTTCTTTCATTTCTACTTACACTAATGTAAAATCTGCATTTGTCTGGTACATCCTCCAGGATCTAAATCTTTTTTGCTTTTTGATTTCTTACGTTTCTAACTTGCAGTAGCAGGTTGTGCACTTTACTAGATAATCCTAGCTACGTGAGAGCTGAAAACGGATAAGTTAATGTGGGTAACTGCCTCATTATTCTTTAATATAAGTTTAGATGCATCTTCCCCCATTGCATCTTAGGCTTTTTAGGCACCAATTCAAGTTTTCAGTCGTAAATCTTGAAGGGGCGACAACTGCCAGATTATCTTCTTTATCCTTCGGACCCACTAAAAAGCCTTTAAAACTAAACTAATGTTTCTTTCGTGCAGAATCTTGTGTTGCCTGCTCCAGGGTTGGATCCGGTAAAAAATCTTTAGGGAAGATTTCAAAACTGGTATAAAGGTAAAGTGGCTTAGTTGCCCCTAACAACCAATCAGATTCTACCTTTATTTTTCAAAGGAGCACTATTGCTATGGGCAATTAAGCCAGTTTTCCATAATACCAGTTTTGATAAATCAATGCACCTGACATAAAACTGCTAATGTTGTTTATAAGCAGGCTGTATTGATTTCCCCATAAACAATTAATTGAGGCAATGGAATGGCTTTTGGGCACTGTTGGAACAAATCCAATGAACTGTCAAACAGACAGATTGACACTTTAATATAGTCTGGATTGTGGGTATAATATGACCTGTTACACCGGATGGTCTGTGAGTCGTTATTGTTGGCCCACAATTGTATGTGTTACTACTATTAACAAAAAGTTAGGGATATTTGACTTTCAGGTGAAATTAATTGAAAACATAATACATTCACGCTCCAGGGATATTATATCATGAAAGAAGGGCATTTAAGTAGACGCATGCAGTGGTGATTTCCTCATCTCAAACTATTTATTGAAGCAAAAGCCAACATCAGTGGTGGGTATACCCCACAAAAAATATCAACGTTTCAATAACTTGTCATCTGGCCTTCAGCATCAATTACAGCTTGACAATGACGTCTCATCCTGTTCACAAGTGGACTTATTGTCTGGTGAGGCATGGCATCCCACTCTTCTTGAAGGGCAGCCCTCAGGTCATTGAGGTTCTCGAGTACAGAATTACAAGCCTCTACATGGCGACTCAGTTTATTTAATAGGTTTTCAATGGGATTCAGATCTGGAAAAAGAGCAGGCCATTGCATTTGAGGTACCCCAGTCTCCAGCAGCCGTTCCCTAATGATGTAACCTCGATGAGCTGGTGCATTGTCATTGATGAAGATGAAATTAGACCAGTGTTGTTCATGCAGAGGCACAATGACTGGATTAATGATGTATGGGTTTGTCATTGTACCATTCACAGAGTGTAGGGAAGTTCTGTATTGACTAGACACACCTGCCCACCTTGTAATACTACGACCACCAAAGGCTTGTCTGGTGACAGCAGTGGCTGATGCATAGTGCTCTCCTTGATGTCTCCAATATCATTGGCGGCCATCATTTCTGCTCAGCATGAATCGACTGTCATCAGTGAACAGCACCGAGGCCCACTGTTCCCTTGTCCAGTGTAGATGCTAGCTGTCTCATGCAAGATGATGACACCTAGCCTAGTGGTGTGGTCAGGTACCCTTTAATGTCATCTAGCACGCAGACCATGCTGATGTAAATGATTTTGCATGGACTGACATGACACTTGGATGCCTCTCACCTCCCTTAAATGTGCATGGAGTTATGTGGTATTCATCATCCGGTTCTGCAGGGCATTGTTCACAATGAAGCGGTCATCAGTCTGGCATGTGGCCAAACAACGTGCACTTCTATGCCTTTCTGTGACTCTTCCAGTCTATCTGTATCTCTGTTGCAACCTGCTGATGACACTCTGTGACACTCTAAGCTCAGTGGCCACTTCCGTCTGAGAACATCCTGCTTGAAGCTTCACAATGACGAGGTACTGTGGATCAATTGTTAGGTGTCGTCTTGGTCTCATGATTAGAGATAAGCGAATTCTTCAAAAATTCGATTTGGTTTGCCGAATTTTTCGGAAAAATTTGCTTTGATCCTTATCTATTTGTGGCGAATCGCTTAAAAAAAAGCTATTTCCAGGCTGCAGAGAGCCTTTATAGGGGTGTAGAACACTGTGCATTGCAGTAACAAGCATAGAGAGTCTGCTGTGGTAGTGAAATAATACTGTGAGTCAGTATAACATGCAAATGACAGGGGTCGCTCTCAGAATCACTGCATACTTCACTTATTTGGGCAGTCACAGGGCCAAAACTGACCAAATAACTCAAGTATCCACTCAGCCCTACAGGTAGATGTTAGAGTCAAGAAGAAGCGCACTCCTTTTACACCCTCGTCAGCTGATTCCACATAGATGTCTACAGAACCTGTTCTACTAAACGCTTATACAAGTAGAGCCCCCCAACAGAGTGGAGAGGGTGTCAGCAGTAAGTTTGTGTTGACATCACTGATTAAATTTCCCCATTCTCTGATCCGTCAGACCAATTACCCAGAAAAAACGGATCCTGTCTGTGGAGGAAACGCCTTCACTCGGTCAGCATTTGCTCAATAATCCATCAGTATTGCTAAGGACAAAAAAAAAAAAAAACAGGAGTGGATCTAAAACGGAGATGACCAGTAAATGGAATATTTGCATGTCTTTCTGCTTTTGGCTACCAAATCATAAGCCAGTTCTGATGGGACCTTACAGGCATTAAAGCTGTAACAGAGACAGGATCCGTTGTGCTTCTCATTTTTCCTTCCTTCTGACAGATCAGAAGAAGTGTCAAATAAATGATGATGTTAGCCAGGCCGAAAGCCAAAATAGTGGAACAGTCATGAAGTGGGGATGGTGGGAACAGCATAAGAAGTCCACAAATGGTACCTATGACATAGTGGTGAGGTGGAAGCAGCATGAGGAGACTACAGAGTGGCCTAATACCAGGGTCTGGAGGTGGAAGCAGTATGAGGATGCCACCAAGTGGCACAATGACAGAGTCTGGAGGTGGCGGAAGTATGAGGAGGCCACCGAGTGGCACAATGACTGAGTCTGGATGTGGCAGCAGCATGAGGAGACCACAGAGCGGCACAATGACAGAGTCTGGAGGTGACAGCAGCATGAGTAGGCCTAAGAGTGGAACAATGACAGAGTGTGGAGGTGGCAGCAGCATGAGTAGGCCACTCATAGATTATAGAGGTAGCAGCAGCATGAGTAGGCCACAGAGCAGCACAATGACAGAGTCTGAAGGTGGCAGCAGCATGAGGAGACCATAGAGCGGCACAATGACAGAGTCTAGAGGTGGCAGCAGCATGAGGAGACCACAGAGCGGCACAATGACAGAGGCTGGAGGTGGCGGCAGTATGAGGAGGCCACAGAGTGGCACAATGACAAGGTGTGGAGGTGGCGGCAGTATGAGGAGACCACAGAGTGGCACAATGACAGAGTCTAGAGGTGGCAGCAGCATGAGGAGACCTCAGAGCGGCACAATGACAGAGTCTGGAGGTGGCGGCAGCATGAGTAGGCCACAGAGCGGCACAATGACTGAGTCTGAAGGTGGCAGCAGCATGAGGAGACCACAGAGTGGCACAATAACAGAGTCTTGAGGTGGCGGCAGCATGAGCAGGTCATCAAGTGGCACAATGACCAAGTCTGGAGGTAACAGTAGCATGAGGAAGCCACAGAATGGCACAATGACACAGTGTCGATCAACCAAGATACTTCTGGGGGAAACTGCCTGGCATGAACAGGCCTTTAGTAGCTACAGACAATAAGAAGACAAAGTGTCAAGATAGCTTTGAGCCCGGAAGAGTCACAAAGTTCATCAAGATACGTCACTAAAGATTTTACCGTATATAACCACAGCGCTGACTGCAGAATACATTTTGTTTTTCGACCAAAATACTTCGATAAAGATTTTAACGCATATAACCGCAGTGCTGACCACTGAATTAATTATCTTTTTCGACCGAAATACTTCAATAAAGATTTTACCACATATAACCGCAATGCTGAATGCTGAATACAATTAGTTTTCCACCGAAATATGTCAATAAAGATTTTACCACATATAATGGAGCACGGAGATTGAGAGGGTCTTTGGATTCCCCCCGCACTATACGGACATCTCAGAAATTAACCGTTGCTCCCGACAGCAGCTACTGGGAAGGTCATGGAGCGTCCCGGTCATCCGGCATCTATTCGCCCTGCTGAAGGATTATTTTGAAAGTATGTAGAAGCCACACGGGGCCCCCATGCTGCAGATTTATCATGGAGACATCATGGTGATTTTACCTCATCTAACTGCAGAGCTGAATGCTGAATGAAATGTGTTTTTCCACCAAAATAATTCACAAAAGATTTTAACGCATATAAGTGCAGCGCTTAACGCTAAATACAATTTCTTTTTCCACCAAAATAAGGCCCAAAATATTTTACCGCATATAACTGCAGTGCTGACCGCTGAATGAAATGAGTTTTTCCACTAAAATAAGTCACAAAAGATTTTACTGCATATAACTGCAGCGATGAATGCTGAATACAATTTTCTTTCCACCTAAATAAGGCACAAAAGATTTTACTGCATATTACTACAGTGCTGAACGCTGAATATATTTTTATTTTTCTACTGATATATGTCAATAAAGGTTTTTCAAGTTATAAGTGCAGCAGCAAATGGCGAATGTATATTTATTTTTCTGCTGATATACATCACTAAAGGGTTTTCAAGATATAAGTGCAGCAGCAAATGGTGAATGTATATTTCTTTTTCTACTGATAAACGTCAATAAAGTTTTTTCTACATATAAGTGCAGCAACGAATGGCGAATGTATTTTTATTTTTCTATTGATATACGTCAATAAAGGTTTTTCAAGATATAAGTGCAGCAATGAATGGCAAAAGTATATTTCTTTTTCTGCTGATATACCTCAATACAGTTCTTTCTACATATAAGTGCAACAGCGAATGGCGAATGTATATTTTTTTATCTACTGATAAACGACAATAAAGTTTTTTCTACATATAAGTGCAGCAAAGAATGGCAAATGTATTTTTATTTTTTTTACTTATAAACGTCAATAAAGTTTTTTCTACATATAAGTGCGGCAGCGAATGGCAAATGTATATTTCTTTTTTTACTGATATACGTCAATACAGTTTTTTCTAGATATAAGTGCAGCAGCGAATGGCAAATGTATATTCCTTTTTTACTGATATACGTCAATACATTTTTTTCTACATATAAGTGCAGCAGCGAATGGCGAATGTATATTTCTTTTTCTGCTGATATACCTCAATACAGTTTTTTCTACATATAAGTGCAGCAGCGAATGTATATTTCTTTTTCTACTGACAAACGTCAATAAAGTTTTTTCTACATATAAGTGCAGCAAAGAATGGCGAATGTATTTTTATTTTACTACTGATATACGTCAATAAAGGTCTTTCAAGATATAAGAGCAGCAGTGAATGGCGAATGTATATTTCTTTTTTTACTGATATAAGTGAACACAGTTCAGGTCAATGAAAAGTTCAAAAGGGTCTGGATATTGGGTAGGACAAAAAGAGAGTCCCTTACTTAGAAGGGAGATCTCGTCAGGGGTGAGTATATGACTAGAGAGGTTAAAGATACCCTTTTTCTGGATCTCTGTAGTGTTCTCATAGACGGCTATGGAGTCGGGATACCTGGTGGAAGGTCTGGTGTGGCCTGTAGTGTTGGAAGGGGTTTCTTTTTTTCTTTTGTGGTGTGTCTATATCTTCCTCCTCTGCACCCACAGAATCTTTTATTTGTCTTTTTCTTGATAATGGCAGTGGGCTGAAGAATTGTGTGATTTTGTTCGGGGTGTGGACTTTTGAAGTTTTCGGTGAGCCTGTTGGGGTGAAGAAAGGGCTCAAGGTCTGTGTGCTGGAAAGGACTTGGCGTATCTCCACCAGCAAACAACCTTCACTCACCCAACCGTCCAATCATTAGTTCTCTTGCCCTTAATCTATCCACACATTCTGTCTCCAGCTCCAGCACCTCACCAGAAACTACTTTTTTAACCCTACCGACCAATCTATCAAAAAACTGTTTTAGGGAAACTCTCCCCCAGGCCCTCCCTGACAAACACACACACCCCGATATGCCAAGTCCTTTCCAGCACACAGACCTTGAGCCCTTTCTTCACCCCAACAGGCTCAACGAAAACTTCAAAAGTCCACACCCAGAACAAAATCACGCAATTCTTCAGCCCACTGCCATTATCAAGAAAAGGACAAATAAAAGATTCCGTGGGTGCAGAGGAGGAAGATATAGACACACCACAAAAGAAAAAAAACCAAACCCCTTCCAACACTACAGGCCACACCAGACCTTCCACCAGGTATCCTGACTCCATAGCCGTCCATGAGAACACTACAGAGATCCAGAAAAAGGGTATCTTTAACCTCTCTAGTCATATACTCACCCCTGACGAGATCTCCCTTTTAAGTAAGGGACTCTATTTTTGTCCTACCCAATATCCAGACCCTTTTGAACTTTTTGTTGACCTGAATCAGTTTGTCTGGAAATTAACACTGAAAAGACATTTCACTATAAAAAAGTACAACACAATGAAGGGTGACCTTCCCACTCCCCTATACGATACTAATGATTCCAGCAATATAGACACCACTTCAGACAATATGTGCGACATAGAAATACCCCCTCTACCATCGAATTTTAAATTGAAATCATCTTTCCATCCGTTGCAAAGTAGGGGCCCCCACCTAGAAAGTTTCCTAAACATAGTCCTAGATGACTTCAGAGCCCTTACAGAAGCATCACATAAAGGATCTCCAACTAACCTCAGCAAACAACAAAACAGAGCACTAAAAAGCTTGAAAAATAACAAAAATATAGTCATAAAAAGTGCAGATAAGGGGGGGGGGGTAGTTATTATGAACAAAGACTTCTACTTAACAGAATCCCTTAGAATTCTCGCCGACACTGAGTACTATAGAATAATAGAAGAAGATCCAACTTCAACCTTTAAGAAAGCGCTACAAGAACTAATCAATCTACGCCACCAATCTGTAATCCTCGATAAAAAAGAGAAAACCTTTCTCGACAATTAACATCCCACCACTGCCCGTTTCTATTTTTTGCCAAAAATACATAAATCCATTACATGTCCACCTGGAAGACCTATCATATCCGGTATAAATTCACTTACATCGAACCTTTCAGCGTATGTAGACAAGTTCCTACAAAAATATGTACTTCAACTTCCCTCCTAACTCCGTGACTCCACTCACCTCATTAATATTCTCGAGACCATAGATTGGAACAGCCATTTTTTCTGGGTCACATTAGATGTGGCCTCTCTTTATAGCAACATCTCGCATGAATTAGGCCTAATGGCCACATGCCATTTCCTCAGTCGCGACCAAGAAATGACCGATTTACAAAAAGAGTTCCTCTTGAAATCCATAGAATTTATACTACAACACAATTACTTCACCTTTAATGATAAATTCTACTTACAAAATAAAGGAACAGCAATGGGGACGAAGTTTGCCCCCTCGTATGCGAATATATTTGTTGGACTTTTTGAGGAACATCTGGGCCTCACCACACACAAAAACAGTACACTCTATCATCGATATATAGATGATATCATCCTCATTTTGAATGGGACCCAGGAGGAACATCTGTCTTTTATTCAGATGCTTAATAACAATGATTGGGGTCTCCAATTCAGTTCAGAATAGAGTGCCCTAGAAGCCATTTTTCTAGACATCCATATCAAGATAATTAACAATAAAATCACAACAAGAACTCATTTCAAAAAGGTCAACGCCAATAGCTATTTGGATTTTTCTAGCTGCCATTACTCCAAATGGAAATGTAACATTCCCTACGGGCAAATGAAAAGAATTAGAAAAAATTGCTCTATCAATAAGGAAATGAAAGAACAACTGGGGGTTTTAAAAAATAGATTTAAGGAGAAGGGGTACCCGAAATGTCTAGTCAATACAGCAGCGAAGAGGGTATTGTCCCTTGACCAAAAAAAACAGCACTTCAGCCCCCTGCACCCAAGCCAACAGAAGATACAAAATATCAATCTAATCTTATCACCCGTTACAACACCAATCATGGTACCATTAGAAAAATCCATACCCTAATGAGCCTTATTACACCATCATGTCCCAAATTAAGACTAGAAACGGCCCAAAAAAACCTAACACAAAACGAAAACGAGATAGGAATAAGAAAATGCAATACCAAAAAATGTCTATGCTGCAACATGATACAAATCCCAAGCACGGTTAAAAAAGAGTCAAGGGATCTCTGGAAAATTAGACAGGAACTCCACTGCGGCACGAAGAATGTCGTCTACCTTCTCAGTTGCTCATGTGGTCTAAAATATGTGTGTAGAACCACACAGACAGTAAGAGAAAGGATGAACGAGCATCGCTAACATCCGGCGGAGCATACCTACCCATAGTGTCTCCCGCCATTTTTTTTAGATCCACAACAGCGATCCAACCAGTCTACAAGTGTCTCCACTGGAACAAGTATCCAAGAAATGCATTGGATACTCCTGTTAAACACACTCTCCCCTTTTGGTCTTAATGAATCCTTAGAAGACTCTAATTATTAGCCCCCAGATTAACATTTACTTTTAAGTAATTTTTTTTTTTTTTTTCCACATCCACATTGTCTAGTGGTAATCCCTAGAGATAAACCGGGAACCACACATGGCTGCGACCTAAGTCCGTAAAAGACATAATAAACCCTACCGTCGTCAAACACCTGCGCACATGTGCAGTATACCCAATAAGGTAAATGTAAAAAATGAATAGGAGACCACTTTTCAGTCGTTTATGAACATTTTGATACAATCATATATCTTTGCCAGGATTTTTATTGATTATATTTTGAATAGCAATACGTTACTTCTGGTGTGTCCCATTGCGAAGCACTACCGGAAATGAACTTTATCTTATTTGCTCTTATCTTTTTCTAACAAAGAACTTTACCCTATTAGGTTCCAGTATATCTGAACCCATATTTGAACCCATATACGATACTCGAATCCATGTACGATTTTTTTATAATACGCCACATAGAGACAACCTGCTATGGCACTTCCGGTGGGCTCCACTCTGGAACGCAACTGAAAGGAAGGCCCATCCAATGTTTGTATCCATAGTGTCCATAGAAACAACCGGCCTTGTCACTTCTGGTGCGTTCCACCTTGGAGCGCAACCGGAAGAAGAAAAAAACTGTGACAGTACTTGACCGTATTCTGACCATATGTTGTTTTTTATTATTAATGTTAAATGTTTAAGCTTTTAATATATATATATTTTTAGTGCCAGAAACCGACTGTAATTTCCTGTATAACGAATATTCAGCTATGTTTTGGTTTAAGACGTCATTTCCGGTGCGTTCCACAGTGGAACGCATACCGGAAGTGACGATCTCCATGTGTTTTCTGGCGCCCTTTCCATCCCTTTAAATTGTGGAATGTGGACATTATAAATTATGCTCCTGAGGAAGGGGACATATATTGCCCCGAAACATGTTGAGCCACTCCTTGTACCTGTACCCTGTGTTTCAATAAAAAGGATTTGTGACAAGAAGTCCCGGATTTGTGACTGCCGTCAATCCTAAGATCCACCAGAGGCGACCCAGGCGCAGGAGGAGGGGGTGTCTTGAGTTTATCCCACCCAGCTCCTCCTGGGTGAAGTAAGTTCCTTTGAATTGTTTTTATATTTTTTTATACTCTTATGGTTTCATTAATTTACCATTTTTAGATGCAATGCCATTTTTATATATATAATGCCACAGTGTTGACAATTTTGGTGGAACTATCTCTCTTTGGTACAACATGTTGGATCCGACAGCGGACACCTATATAATACAAAGCCCTTTGCTTAAAAGGAAAGTATATACACTTTTTAGATTGTCAATACACCTCTTAGCCATACGGCGTTTTTGGGGCATTTGGCGCCAACAGAAGGGTAACTTTTCCTTTCACTTTTTATCTCTATCTATAAAAATATCACATGATAAAAAAATAAAATAAAAACAGTGCTAAAAAAACTGTTTTTTTTGTCACCTACATCACTAAAAGTGCAACACCAAGCGATCAAAAAGGCTTGTGCCCCCCAAAATATTACCAATCTAACAGTCACCTCATCCCACAAAAAAATTAGCCCCTACCTAAGACAATCGCCCAAAAAATAAAAAAAACTATGGCTCTCAGAATATAGAGACACTAAAATATCATTTATTTTCTTTAAAATATGCTGTTGTCTAAAACTTAAGTAAATAAAAAAGTATACATATTAGGGGTTGCCGCGTCCGTAAGAACCTGCTCTGTAAAAATATTACATGACCCAACCTCTCAGGTGAACACTGTAAAAAAAAAAGCGGTGTCAAAAAAGCTATTTTTTGTCACTTTACATCACAAAAAGTGTAATAGCAAGCGATCAAAAAGTCATATGCACCCTAAAATAGTGCCAATCAAACAGTCATTTCATCCCGTAAAAATAAAAAAATAATATACTACCTAAGACAATCACCCAGAAAATAAAAAAAGCTATTACTCTCAGACTATGGAGACACTAAAATGATTTTCTTTTGTTTCAAAAATGATATTATTGTGTAAAACTTAAATAAATTTAAAAAAGTATAGATATTATTTATATGTATTGCCGCGTCCGTAAGAACCTGCTGTATAAAAATATCACATTACCTAACCGCTCAGGTGAACATTGTAAAAAATAAAAATAAAAAGTGTATAAAAAAAGCCATGTTTTGTTACCTTACATCACAAAAAGTTTAATACCAAGCGATTAAAAAGTCATATGCACCCTAAAATAGTACCAATAAAACCGCCATCTCATGCCGAAAAAAAAAATGAGCCCCTACATAAGACAGTCGCCCAAAAACATAAAAAAAACCTATGGCTTTCAGAATGTGGAGACACTAAAAAATATATTTTTCAAAAATGTTTTATTATGTACAACTGAAACAAACAACCCAAAAAAGTGATCATATTTGGTATTGTCGCGTCCGTAACAACCTGCTCTATAAAAATACCACAAAACCTAACCTGTCAGATGAACATTGGAAATAACAAAAAATAAATACGGTGCCAAATGAGACATGCTGTCAAAAAAAACAGTCCAGCAAAATCTGCCTTCCAAAAACAATTTTTGGGTGGTTTCTATTATGTAACACAAAGTGACTTCAGACCTGAAACGGTCCTTAAAAAGTGGGTTTTGGAAATTTTCTGAAAATTTTCAAGATTTGCTTTCAAACTTCTAAGCCTTCAAACATCCCCAAAAAATAAAATGACATTCACAAAATGGTCCAAACATGAAGTAGACATATGGGGAATGTAACGTAATAACTATATTTGGAGGTATTACTATCTATTATAAAAGTAGAGAAGTAGAAATTTTGAAATTTGCTAATTTTTAAATTTTTTTGGTAAATTTTTTTTTTACTCAATTTTACCACTGTCATGAAGTACAATATGTGACGAGAAAACAGCCTCAGAATGGCCTGGATAAGTAAAAGCTTTTTAAAGTTATTGCCACATAAAGTGACACATGTCGGATTTGCAAAAAATGGCTCGGTTAGTAAGGGGGAAATAGCCTGAATGTGAAGTGGTAAATACCAATTCTAATTGAACCAGGAAATGTATTGGGCAATTCATGGATCGAACACCTGTTGGGAATTTTGCTGTTAAAGTGGTTTCAGCGAAAAATATTCTACTGTTTTCAAACCAGCACTTGCATCTGAATACTTTTGTAATTGCATGTAATTAAAAATTTAGCATAGCCACTGAGTTATTTAATAAAATGTATCTGTATAGTGCCACCTGCAGTTTATTTTTACTTATTTCTTTGACCTGCTTACTGAGAAAGCCGCACATGCTCAGTTTCATCTTTCAACTGCCTCCTGAGCTATGATAGGGAGAGCATGGACACGCCCCCTGAGCTGCATCAGAAAAGACACTCCCCTTGAGCTGTTAGCTTGATAAAAATCAAACACTGAAGAGGAGATCTCTTGATACATATGAGGTACAGGGCTGGTTCTAGCTTTGTTAGAAAGAGAATGTCATGTACTATATGATGTCTGTTTTTCATTTTTTATATTATTCATAGAATAACCCCTTTAAGATCCTTGTTAGAGAACAGCAAGTTGTGTAAAAAGTACCGAAACACTAAACAGTTGGAGATGTGCAATTAAAAAGTTTAGAGAAGGTCACATTAAGTTCACCTGTAAAGGTTAGAGTTCATTTTAGGTTCATCCTATATCATGTATATTGGATTGCATTTTTGTAGTGAAATGTTTTGGAGCAAAGTGGAGTGATGCTCTGCAGTAGACAAGTTGTACTGACTTAATATAACTATCAGCAATATCATTGCACAAGAATTAATCTTACATGTCACAGAAATATACAATGCTCAAAATTATACCTCACACAGAGATGTAAGAAACACAGCAAAATCCAAGTTCAGGGATAAAAAAAAACATAGTCATGTCTCAGTACATAAGTAATAAATAGTTATATGACATTACAGGTATAATAATTGCTGTGATATCACAGTTAATGTGTAAGTACAGTGATGTCACTGCACAGGGATAATAAACAGAGATGTCACACTAGAGGGTTGATAAACACACAGATATCACAGTACAGGCATAATAAACACAGTGAAGTCACAGTACAGGGGTAATAAACACAGTGAGGTCATAGTGCAAGGATAATAAACACAGTGTCAGTGATGTCACAGTATAGGGATAATAAACACAATGATGTCACAGTACAGAGATAACAAACACAGCAATGTCACAGTACAGGGATAATAAACAGTGATGTCAAAGTACAGGGTAATAAACACAGTGGTGTAACAGTACAGCTCACTGATGGCACAGTATGGGGATAATAAACATAGGGATGTCAGAGTGCATAGATAGTAAAGAGATTGATGTTACAGTACAGGGATCATTAGCACAGCGATGTCACAGTACTTGGGTAAACAGCTCAGTGATGGCACAGTACAGGGGTAAACAGCTCAGTGATGGCACAGTATGAAGATAATAAACACATTGATATCACAGTTAGGAATGAGCCGAAGTCGATTCGCATAAAACACAGAGTTCGATAGCAAGGTTTTTTACAGTAAAATTGTATTTATGAAGTTATTACCCAAAGTCTTGCAAGACTTCTCGATGTAATAACTTCAGCTTATAGGAGCCAATAGGTTCTACTACTGTACAGACTGCTCGCTCCGTACAACATTCAAACAAAGTTTTATGCGAATTGACTTTGAATGAAGCATCCGAAGTCGATTCACTAATCCCTAGTCACAGTACATGGATGATAAACACAGAGATGTCACAGTACAGGCAAAATAAACACAGTGATGTCACAGTACTGGGATAATAAACACTGTGATGTCACAGTACAGAGGTAAACAGCTCAGGGATGGCATAGTATGGGAATAATAAATAAAGTTATGTCACAGTACAGAGATAACAAACACAGTGATGTCACAATACTGGGATAATAAACACTGTGATGTCACAGTACAGGGGTAAACAGCTCAGTGATGGCATAGTATGGGAATAATAGACACAGTGATGTCACAGTACAGAGATAACAAACACAGTGATGTCACAATACTGGGATAATAAACACTGTGATGTCACAGTACAGGGGTAAACAGCTCAGTGATGGCATAGTATGGGAATAATAGACACAGTGATGTCACAGTACAGAGATAACAAACACAGTGATGTCACAATACTGGGATAATAAACACTGTGATGTCACAGTACAGGGGTAAACAGCTCAGTGATGGCATAGTATGGGAATAATAAACAAAGTGATGTGGCAGTACTTAGATAACAAACACAGCAATGTCACAATACAGGGATAATAAACACAGTGGTGTCACAGTGAAGAGATAATAAACAGTGAGGGGCACTAAACAGTAAAGGGACAATAAACACAGTGATGTCACTAGCATTAAATGCAGGGATGTCACAGAGCATCAAATACAGAGATAAATGGTGATCTCTCTGCTCAGTTATGATAAACAAATTGATGTCAGAGAACATGGATGAAAGGTTTGATGGCAAATACTTGCTGGACCTTTTGCATCAGGATGAGGGAGGATTTTATTTTATAAACCAACAAGAGGTTTGTCTAGGCTCTCTACTTAAAGGGCTTGTCCATAACTTTACAAGTAACGCTCTATCCTCAGGCTAGGCCATCACTGTCTGATCGGCAGGAGTCCAACACCCTGCACCCTCGCCAATCTACAGTAGTTCCAGCACTGAAACTACACAGCTCCATTCACTATGTAGTAGACAGAGCTGGTGGTTACTGCAGTGCTGATCCCATTGAATCGAATGCAAGCCAAGCAGTGCTGCAGTAACCAGCTCCATCCACTACAAAGTGACCTAAGCTTTGCAGTTCCTGTGCTGGAAATATACTAAAAGAGTTGATCGTTGCGGGGGCTTGGTGCAGGACTCCTGCCGATCACCAAGTAATGGCCAACCTTCTTAACGGATTATGCAGATGGCTGTAAATGAGCTGCCGTAGAGAGATGCATATGGCCCCTGCTCTACCTCTGTATACCTCTGATTTCTAACAGAGACATATGTTTTTTGGGTTGCCTGATTCCTTACAAATCCAACAACAACAAAACAACAACAAAAACAACATGCTTCATTAGACTCTGTATATATCTGAAAATATGGTGCCCAATGAAGCCAGAATAGCATTGCATGGCGCTGTGCAGCTCCATACTAAGCAAAACCATGCTAGTCATATACAGTAGGCTCGGTGCCCTCAGTTCTGCCATGTGCATAAATCATTATTACTAGGCATAATATTTACTATGAAATTGGTTGTGCTTGTCTAACATGGAATAGGGGGTATATATTAAGGAACACATATTGTACACACCACTGTGAGGCATGGAAACATTAGTTCCTTGGTTATGCATATATTAGAGCAGAAGCCAAAATTTGCAATTAGTCTTAATTTCACAGATATTAGCAGTTTTATTTCCAGCTACAGCTGTCATTAAACAAAAAAAAAGTTATAGCAGGAAGTGCAGCCATATTGATCGTAGTTTTTTAACTAGCTTACTAAATAGAAAAATTTAAATATGTATTTCGGTAAAGTAAGCATAATCACCAGCAACTGGTAGTCATCCTGACTTCTTATTACCAGAATAATTTGCATATCTTGAGTAAAAATCCTGTGAGTAGAAAACCATGAGGACATACCTCACAGAAAAAAGATGCACCACATGGATAAGCAACTGACAACACTGGCTAATCCCTCACTCTGGTGTTAAAAGCTGAGAGATTCGCCAATATTTCCAATCAGGAACATATCAGAGCCCCTTTAAGCACCCCTTCACGGTATCTCAGCATGACATGGGGTCCTACCACTAGACTACCTATGGTGTGTGAACAAGGTCTGAACAGGTATTAAGCAGCCTACAGCCCCCTCCCACTCACCTGCATTGCAGGACCAACAATGCAATGGGGAACAGATGAGGCTGCAAGCTACACCTACAACAGACCATGTGACACCGGCTTACAGGTGCAACAGAATGTTTACCAGCCATATGCAATGGCACATTCAATACATATAAAACAAGAATCACAGAAATAAACGTGGCCTAAATGGGTGGGACTGCTCCAAACTCCAAACACTGTGGCGTGTTTCTAACTGGGGGGGCAGTTCCTCCGCATGTGGTTCGCAGGGAACGGCTATCCCCAGCAAAAATTGCATACAATGGAGGATACCGGCGCGAACCACAAGCACCACCAGTGTCACATGGTCTGTTGTAGGTGTAGCTTGCGGCCTCATCTGTTCCCCATTGTGGTGCATCTTTTTTCTGTGAGGTATGTGTTTATATATTTTCATCCGCACATGTTTTATTTTGTGTAGGATGTTTGTGTGGTGCTTGTGGTTCGCGCCGGTATCCTCCATTGTATGCAATTTTTGCTGGGGATAGCCGTTCGCTGCGAACCACATGCGGAGAAACTGCCCCCCCAGTTAGAAACACGCCACAGTGTTTGGGGTTTGGAGCAGTCCCACCCATTTAGGCCACGTTTATTTCTGTGATTCTAGAAAACCATGAGGGCCACGACTAAGAGGCAGCCAGGCTCGAAACATGTCAGCTTAAATGGGAACAGATGGGGTTATTCACTTTACGTCACGAATGATGTTCCTTGTATGGATTTGAAGAATAAAGCAACGTTTTATTTTGGACCCTACCGTGCTGGATTTTGTTCTCCTACATTTATATGTCAAGCTGGGACTTAGGCTTTTCCGGGCACGATTAAGCAAGCACAGGTGAGCTGAACGCATGGAACTGGTTGTTTAGAAAACCATTAGTCAACTGTGTACTGCATACATACGCTTCAGTTTTTTTACTGTCTTTTCACAATTTTCTATTCTTTTTCATACTTCCACCAGCAGTAAAGCCTTATTGTAACATGCAACAATTATATGTATAAATTGAATATTATGATTGTCATTTTGAACATCGCTTGGTGGTCTTGACAAGGAATCATGTCTGCTAAACATTAAACTTTTTGTCGGAGATATTAATACTGATGATCTATCTTCAGAACGGATCATTAATATGCGATCCAATCAGCTGCTTGAAGAGACCGGAGTGCTTCTAGGCTCAGTTCCATTCCAGTGGAGTGTGCTGTACTTGGTAAGTTGTCAGGAGGCCAAGGTGCTCTCTTGAGTGCCACATCCTCCAGAAACAGGTAATTGGCAGGGGTGCGAGGAGTCAAACGCCCCCCCCCCCCGATCTGATATTGATGAGTCATGATGACCTATCCTGAGGGAAAAACTCCTTTAAATTTAGATTTCCCCATGCCTACTGAGCCATATTACCATAATGTGGTTTGGATCATAACATTTAGTAATGTAGTACACTTACTGTACAACTGGGTGGTACTGGGGAGCAAACAATCCTGGCACAGAATGTTATCCAATCATAGCATATAAAGCTATCCATAAGCTGGCATACACATTCAATCTTAATTGGCCAAATTCTGAATCGTTATTCTGTTATAAACATAGGATAGACTGAGAAAGCATGTTTATTTTAATAGGGAGAGGACTGTAAGCTGCTGCCATACACTTCTAGGATAAGGCTTGTTGGGGTATCCAACATGTTTGATGGCCCATTCTCCTGACATCTGACATCAAGGCAGATATTAGAGTCCTCTATACACATAGGATCCTTGGCTGAAAAATGGTGGCATTTACCCAACTTTTATAAGTATGGATTGGCCAGCTAAAAGCTAGCCATCCACATAAGATAAGTTTCGGCCAGAGGGCAGCCAATTAGTCATCTGTCGGATTGTCCATATCAGTGTTCATGAACTCCAGTCCTCAGGGCCCACCTACCGGTAATGATTTGAGAATATCCACAGAATGAATAGCTGTGATAAGTCTTGATGTATTGACACTAATTATGTCACCTGCTCAATACTAAGAAAATCCTGAAAATGTGACCGGCAAGTGAGCCCTGAGGACTGGAGTTAAGCGACACTGGTTTATATGAACTATCCAGCCATCAACATGCCAGGCTAAACTGGCAGCTCAGGGAACTTTCATCTGATCATTTAACACACTTGTTTTTTCAGCAAACAGGGGACAAAAGACCCAACTGGACAGATCACAAGACTGTTGTTGGACACCTCCAAGATCGTTCGCATATAATTCCTAAACGCTCTTCAAACAAAATGGTCAATATCGCTTCTTAAGAATATATAATCTCCAGATTCCATGACATGCCATTATTGTAGAGAATTACTACTGAGCATTGACTATTTAAAATGTGGGACATGCACAAACTCTACAACAGAAATACTTGTGACAGCCAACAGCTGATCTTTACATATGCAAACTTCCAGACCTTCAGGCTACAGATACTTTCTTCAAGAGCAGTCAACTGAGAAGGAAATTAAGAGCAAGTGACAGGGTAGAAGACTGATAAAATCATGGAAGATTTTTTTTCTTTTCTCGAAAGATAAGTTAATGCAATTAAGTATCCCACAACAAATATGGTCTGATGTGTTCTGCTATCTCTCTAACTCTTTCCATTTGTCCCTGGAGAAAACCCAAGTGTTATCTCCGGCTGAAGAAGCTCGAGGCCTCGCAGAGATTTAATTTAAATTCAAATTTCCCTATAAATAGAGCACTGCCCAGCAAGTGTGATGTGTAAACATATAATTACGATACATAATCACCATCTTTTATCCTTGTGCTTTTCCTTTGACCATTTGCGCATTTTAATTATAAAAAGAATCGTTGCCGAAATTTGGATGAAAACTTTACTGTGCAATGTAACCAACCTCCTTGTAAAGTATCAACTCTAGTAATGGAACACATTCAGAAAAAAAAGTGAAAATCATAAAATATAAAAGTAACAGTCTTCTTGCTAATTTTTGAATTAAGTTATCTCATGAAGATGACTACTGTCAAGTAATAGAAGAAACTTTGTTTAAATTCAGTGATAAAAACCTCATCCTGATCATATCATAGAGACATATCAAAAGTTTAGATTGGTGGGGTTCCGAGCGCTGAGACCTTCACCATTCCCTAGAACTTCGGGAAAGAACAGCGAGCATAGCATGCTCTTTCTATTCTCTCTGCTTACTGCTAAGGATGGAATCAAGATGGCCCATAGACGTCTATGGAGCCCATCTCATGCAGTGAGGAGAGAGAGTGTGCTGTGTGTGCACTTCTTTCCCCTCGTCCTAGGGATCTGCACTTATACCCCCAATGATCTAAACTTTTGATATGTCTCTATGAGTTTTTTGAAATGCTAGTAAATCCAGACTCCACCCCTACTTCTGAAACAAATATCTATGTAATAAAAATCTGTGTAATAAAAGTGATGTACATATTGATGCCCACATGCTTATTGTACCAAACCACCTCCTTTCAGATAGGTAGCAGCTCAGTGGTTATAACTTACCTTCAAACCCAACCAAAGACAACATCTGCATGAAGTGTGTATGTTCCCCAAGTATTTATGTGGGTTTCTTCTGGTTTCCTCCCACATTCCAAAAACATACTGATAGGTAATTTGGAATATAAATTGCAAGCAAATGTGAGCAATAGAAATTTCTGTACATTGCTGCAGAATATGTTGGCGCTACACACATTGTATTTCCTGTGTTGTTGCATTACTACTAGGGTTGAATAAATTGGAGTATCCAAAGTGGACTTTGAACCAGAAAATTTGATTTTTTACGAAGCCAAATTTCTTCATGCTTTGGGGTAACTAATCAATTTTCCCTGAAATAGCAGTAAAAAAAAAACACAAAAAACATACCTCATCCATTTTTTAGCGTTTAGAGCCTGCTGAGGCCATCTTGATTGAAGATCCCATGCAAAATTCTTGTTTGTGGAGACGTATGATGTCACCACGCTGGACAGGAAAGGACTAACCCCCTGAAAGCCCTCACAATTATTCTCAGATGCCCACGATAAGCGATGAACGCGGCATCTTAGGGGGTCAATGATGGGGGTGGCAGAGCAATTGCCTCTCCCAGTCATTGCGCCCACTATTTACAAAGAAATGCGCTTCGTGACCAAATCAATTTTACAAATATTTGCTCAACACTACTTTTAACCAGGAATCAAAATGGATTTTAATCTAGATTCTATGTAATGGACCTCAAATATAATAATAATAATAATAATATAATTTTATTATTATTATTTGTGCTGCAGTAAAAATTATTATGTACCTTCAAAGAAGTATAATTAAATAAACCCCCCAAATAAATCAGTTAATTCCAGGTTGTAGTACAATTAGACAATATAAGCCAATTTAAATTAATGAAATAAATACATACTGAAATGACCACATGTAAGAAATTATACCTAATTATATAGTTTCAAATGTCATAATTTCATAAATTCCAATTTAAAACCCACTATCTTCAGGAAAATATTTTGTTGAATCGTTGAACTTCTACTCACTGAAGTCTTTTCTCTTGATTTCTCTGAGTCCAGTGGGAAATGAAAAGATGAAAATAAATTCCCCAAAGAACAATAAAAAAAACCTCATAAATCCTAAGCCCCCTCTTCAATGTTTTCTTTAGTTAGACTTTTCTCATATACTTTACAGTGGATGGATGTCAATACAGGACATCGTCTACAGGACATCCTCCACCCACAGAGCCAGAATATATATGTACTCCCGACCCATTTGCTGGGAAGGGCAATTTGCTGACATCCACTGCTTTATTAAAACCAGTATCTCAAATTTAGTTTCAGCGACATAGAAAAAGTACTTTATGCATCTTACATAGAAAACAGAGAACATAATATGGCTTTCCTCTCAAGAGATGAGACATGTAAGCGACAACTTATAGATTTATGTCCATGTCGGCTGCATGGCTATACATTGCCTTTGCTCTACTAGAGCACATTTACGATCAGGTTTGGACTGGCCTACAGGGGTACAGGTAAATCCCCCAATGGGCCTCTGAGCAAGGTGGGCCTTTAGTCTCCCACCCCCTGCACAAGTGGCCCATAACACATTAGACTTACTGCACTACATACATATATTCAATATACGGTACCTCAACCAGCCGATGTTCATATAAAAAACTTGAGAGATTATTAAAGAAACTCCCCAGTTTATTATTATAGACTTCATCAAATAGATGAGATGACTTCTAGGTATAGAGGAAAGCTGCCAGTGTCCTCTGCTCCCCAGGACCTACCTTCTCAAAGTTGCTGCAGGGAGCCTCATATTCAATCTTCTGGTAGCATCTTGATGCTGTGTGAGCAGGTAATATTTGAATGTATCCATACAGTGGGCCCCCAAAATACATTTTATTGGTGGGCCCTAGGCACCCCATCTATTGGAGATAGTTTGTAGCCTCCTGTGTCATTAGAAGCTCAGATTTCTGCTCTTTCTGACTCACATGCTTTACATTGCAGCTCTCTGTAATACTGTGCATGAGCACAAGATCAACATTGGCAGGAAGGAAGCCCCTTCATGAATTGCACTAAGCTAAGGCCTGATGCACACAACCACATTTTGGATCTGCATCCGATCCGCTTTTCTTTGCGGATCGCACACGGTCCCATTGATTTCTATGAGTGCACAACAAAAAAACGAGGGTACAGGGATGTCATCCATGTACTGTCCACATCTGTATGTCTGTCCTGCAAATTATAGAACATATCGAACTGTTTTTGCCCATTTCTATTAATGAGACTGAGAAAATACAGAACGCACACATAAGATAATAGTATTTTGTGGATCTGTGCTTTGCGGACTGCAGAATGGGTACGGTCTTGTGCATGTAGCCTACTACTGAGAAAAGGAAGATTATAAGGCAATTACCAAACATGTACCTGAGTAATAATGTGTTAGTAACAGGGACACTGGAAACCTAGTTAACGTCTGCAACAAATGCAAAGACTATGCCCTCAAAGAAACCCATTTGTAATATGGGATTGTTGGGTGAGCCTTCCAACTATGGAAAGGTCAGACAGATGTTTTTCCTCGCTTTATGGGAACAATCTTCAATCATTTCACTTTTTGTTCACTTTATTTCTGCTTGTTCGCTTTCTGGTTATTGGAGGCAGCCATCCATGGCCAACATATGTTTTGCCTGAAAACAAAATTACAACATACAAGGCTGTCAAATACCAGTCATAGCTGGTAAAATATTCATTATGACAAACTGCTGACAATCAGCAAAAAGTATAATGAAGATAAATTACAAAGATGCTAATTTACATGTGCTGATTATAGAGCCAATATTGGTCAAAGGTGGAGCTTAGCTTCAATAATGTGATCATAATAATGTCATCTGTATCCCTCATTCATATTTTACAGGATATTTTTGCTATTTTCTTATGTTTCTAAAGAGCCAATACAGACTCCAAGTATTAAGAGTCTAGCTGTACTTCCTATGACTGGGTTTGGTTAGGCTTTTTTCCTTTTATGAGAGTTATCCACCAGCCCTATGAGGATATGTCTTACCATAACATCTCAACGAGCTTCCAGTCAGGACTTTGACTATGCTACTGCCAAACCTTAATTTTGTTTCTGGCCATTCAGGGGACAGAGGTTTGTTTGTATTCTTGCTGAATAACCTAATCAGGCTTGAGTCATGCAGGCCCTGGATCAGCAAAGCCTCCCTGTATAACCACAGTACCATCAAGTTTAATTTTTAGCATGAAGTACTCATTGCAGAATGTTAGCTTCATGCCATATATGGTGGGACTTTTGATTCATCAGTTAACAGAACATTATTCCAAAAGTCCTGAGTCATCAAGATATTTTTTTTTTCTGTCAACTGTGAGATATTATGTGAAATTTGTCCTCTCGGTTAGTAGAGATGTTGCGAACATAAAATTTTCCGTTCGCGAATGGCGAACGCGAACTTCTGCAAATGTTCACGATCGGGCGAACCGCCATAGACTTCAATAGGCAGGCGAGTTTTAAAACCCACAGGGACTCTTTCTGGCCACAATAGTGATGAAAAAGTTGTTTCAAGGGGACTATCACATGGACTGTGGCATGCCGGAGGAGGATCCATGGCAAGACTCCCATGGAAAATGACGTAGTTGACGCAGAGTCGGGTTTTAATCCATAAAGGGCATAAATCACCTAACATTCCTAAATTGTTTGGAATAACATGCTTTAAAACATCCAGTGAGTGTATACTATCAGGTATGGTGTTGTATCGATCAGGTAGTGTAAGGGTTACGCCTGCTTCACAGTGACAGACCAAACTCTGACAGACCAAACTCCCCGTTTAACGCACTGCAAACAACCGCAAACAGTCCATTTGCAAAACCGCAAACTCCCCATTTGCACAAGGTTGGATACCAAGCTAGCCATGTCCCGTTCCTTGTCCTCACTGACGTCATTGAAGGTCTGTTCTTCCCCCCAGCCACGTACCAACACCAAGGGTCCCGAAAGGTGACAACAAGCCCCCTGGGACGCCTGCTATGGTTGGTCTTCCACCTACTCAAAGCAACCTTCCTCTTCTGACTCCTCTTCTTCAGACTCCTCTCTCTGCGTTGCCGCAGGTCCAGCAATCGACGACGACAAGGCTGCTTCTGGTGGTGATGGTGATCACAACTCTTCCTCTTCATGCTCATCTATGGCCTGATCCAACACTCTTCGCAGGGCATGCTCCAGAAAAAACGCATATGGGATGAGGTCGATGATGTTGCCTTGGTTTTGACTGACCAGGTTTGTCACCTCCGCAAAAGGACGCATTAGCTTACAGCCATTGTGCATGAGCGTTCAGTAACGCGGCCAAAAAATATCCAGCTCCGCAGAGGCTGTCCTCTTTTTTTTAAATTAAAAAAATCTGTTCTTACCAGTTTAATCTCTGTTTTGTCCCCTATCAGGGGCCGGTGTATGGAATAGATGTTAGGAACCGGGAGATGGAAAAAGATGGTTGGTCAGTCCTCTTCCTTCCAATTTAGGGCACTGCGCGTGAACCGTGCAATGTACTGTGCCACCCTATATGAGTGGTGTGTTAAGTAGTACTATTCCTATCATTTTAATCCCTGTTACGTCCCCTATCAGGGGACATGTATCGAATAGATTTTAGGAACCGGGAGATGGAAAAAGATAATTGGTCGATCCTCTTACTTCCAATTTGGGGCACTGCGCATGTGCCGCGCAATGTACTGTGCCACCAATACAAATAGTGTGAACTACTATTCTTGCCATTTCAATCTTTGTATTGAATTGAATCCTTGCATAGGGAGATAGAGAAAAAAGCTTGCTCTGTCCGCTTCCTTCTAATTTTGGGCACTTTCAATGGAATTTGCCACCAATGCAACTAGTGTTAACTAAATACTATTCCTATCAGTTTAATCTCTGTTTTGTCCCTTATCAGGGCAGGGCCGGTGTAGTGAATAGATTTTTGGAACCCGGGAGATGGAAAAAGACCCATGCTCGCGTGCGCCGTGCAATGTACAGTGCGCACCCTATATGAGTGGTGGGCAGTGGGCACAGGACAGTCTGTGGGCCTGACACTCACTGGCAGGCAACTCCAATTATATTAAAGGGTAATGAGTGGTGTGCACACAGTACAGTCTGTGGGCCTGCGGCCTCTCACACACGGGCAGGCAGCTGAGAGAGCCGCCGCGCTGACGCCCATCGGCGTTAGCATGGTGGCAAGTGGTTAAAAAGATATGTTAATGCTTTATCTTGTTATATCAACATACAGCCTCAATGATAATCTGAGCCGCTGTGTCTGAGATTGGTGCAGTTAGTAACCGATTGTGAATGGGTTTCAATTTTGCCCTGGTCTATTTTGGATGGGTGTCCAAGAGATGAACGCTATACCCTATTGCTGGCATAAGTGGAGCACCCGCCAGTAACAGGAGCCCAGCTCAAATCACCCTTTTTACATATGGCTGCAGTAATCAAGATGATGAGCTAGGCTCCAGTTATGCGAACCATCAGGCATAACGTTCATCACACGGACATCAGTCTAAAATAGTCTAGGGCAAGATTGAGACTGGTTTACAATCGGTTACTAACTGCACCAATACCAGACAAAGCTGCTCAGGTTATGATTGAGCCTGTATGTTGATATAATTAGATATAAGCTTTACCATATGTTTTTATGCACCTGATCAGAAAGTGATGGTATGTCCTAGTAATGCTGTCACTTTAAAGTTTAAGATCTGTTACAGATATATACAAAATACTTTTACAACATTTTAAATGTTTTAAAACATTAAAATGCTACTTTCACATGCATGCATTTTCCTTTTCCTTAAACGTAACGAAATAAAAATATGAAAAATATTTCCCAGCACCAACCAAATATTTATCCACTATATGTACTGTCGTCCTAGTTATTTATTTTGCAGATTTGGCTCTGTTTCCTTATATATCTTAAATATTCTTTCCAAAATATCACTGTGATTTATTTTATCTACTATAATATAGTATAAACATATATACAGTATAATCCTTTAAACTCTACATGCATGTAAAAAATGTAGACGTAAAATTCAATTTTATGGAAATTCCATGACAGTTCAAGGATTGAGATGTTTAGCTTTACCTAAATAACATATGCTATGACTGTACAGTCACCTTATAAACCTATGCTTATAATATTTTATGTTTTTATGGAATAGAACTGAAATATTACTTTTATTCAGTTTTTCTTGTAATGTTGAAACACATGCTGAACATAATTGATATATGAGACATTTTCTTAAATTCATTAGTGAAGTTATTTTGAAGGGCCTGTCTCGTTACTGACAACCCTTTTCATTGAAGAGCCCCCAGCAACCCCCGCCCATTCGAAAATTCTGAAACTTTGACAAACAACTGGTTTTGCTGCAATAGATGCTGCATGCTACTCATGATGGCTATTTTCCTCTACTTTTTTAAGACAATAGAATCCATTTAAAAACTCTGTTGAATCTGATGAAAACATGAATATAATATCACTGTATAAAGTCATTTTCTACCTTTTACCATCGTGTTTTAGGTTTAAAACCCTGTGTAGGATCATTTCAGCTCTGCGCTCTGGCTCATATAGAGGGGTTACCAGCCAGGGGACCTTGTCTTTAGGATGTCTATTTGTCCTAATATGGTACATGGACAGGCCTTGTCCTCATGAGACAATTCCTTGAAAGGTAGAGTTTAGACTGGTGGAAAGGACTTGAAGGAAAATGGCATTAGGCCTGTCAGCAACAAGATGGAGAAATACATAAACAAGAATCATGAACATCACATAGAGTAGGGTGGAGCACAGTTAGACTGGGGCTCCTTGACCCACCAGAAGAACATGCACACATTGATTATTAACTGCATCATGACCTTTGTTGCTATTGTTGCACATTCAAGACAGATCATCACTGAGGTCTAGTATGTTATTTGTAACCAAGCAATGGCCCCTAAAGTCTTCTCCAAATGAAGCCTCTACTGTATCTTTAGAGACCTGGTCCATGGCCTTAGCCCACTGGAAGATCCAGGGGTGCTCTGGTGAGCACCCTTGAGTCTTTCTTTCCTCTTTCTACTGTATAACTGCTCTATGTGTCAGGAAATCACTTTACCAAGCCTGCGGCTAATTTAAAACTTGATTAATGTTTTCAGCAATTCAACTTAACATTAAACTGAAGCAATAGGAGAAACCTAATACAAAGAAACAACAAAAGAGAAAAGGGAGAACAATTGCGGTGTCTCGCTGCTCTGTAAGGAATGGTGGGGACAGCATTTTTTTAAACCTTAAAGTAACAATAGCTGTAAGTTTTGGATTTCTGTAGCACTTGAGGCGGCACCTGCAGTGCTTGTGTTGGTGATGGATGGGTCATGAGAAGCATTACAATAGAATTCCTTCGCTCTTGTTTAGCATTGTTTTTCAAACTATCTCTTTAGAAAGAGAAGAACTATTCTGGTGCATAAGCAACCTTTTTCTTTTACCATTAAAAAACAAACACAACCTAAAAAATAGCAGAAAAATAAAAATAAAGAGTTATATGGATATATGGAACTAATGAATGTGATGATGCATTCAAAGACTGCAAGTGATATCAATAATAATTATGTCTGATACCAAAATGATTAATCATGATGAATATATATCATGATGAATCACTGAATCTTTAAAAAAAAACGCCGTCACCATCTTTCAAAAATACACTTGATTGTTGATTGCTGTAATGTAATTGTGCCACAGTACGATTTCTACAGTTACTGTATTTTAGTTATGCATTGTATATTAAAATAAAATAGATTTTAGCATTTTCATCAAAATTATTACATTTGATCATCTTAAATCCCAACAGTAAAATTGGAAAAACAGGCCTGAAAATGTCACTTTTCTATTGCAGATACTTAATTTGTGTCTCACATATCGTTATTTCACACATAATTATGTCTCATTAGTGCATATTAAGGATAAGCAAACCAGTTCATACCGAATCGGGTTCGGTCCAAACTTTGCTATATTTCAGACGCCAGACCAACCCTTATCTTTTCAGGTTAATTTCTGATGAACACACTAAAACAATAGCATAGCGCCATTTTAGTATACATGTCTGCAGGGAGGAATTAGGGAGGAAGAAGAAGGTATTGTCACATGGCCCTGAGAGGATGTGGGATGGAGGACTTGCTCTGATTGGCTCCCAGGCTGACAGACAGCCTGGATGAGCCAATCCGTGCTGCAGCAGGCAGGGAGGTACCCTAGCAGAATGAGTAGAACGCCATTCTATGCTGGGCTGTGAATGAGGGTGGTTGGGTCTTACAGTGTCTGCCAGAAAAAATGATCTTAGGGAGTCAGGGCGAGTGAAAAAACAATCAGAGACAGACAGAAATCAATCAAGCTTATTCTCAGGGAACGTGAAGGGAAAGTCTAGGATCCCAAAGAAGAATTGTGTGTGTTGTGTACAATAGAGAGAAGCAGGGCAGCTGACAGTCAGGGAGAGAGAAGACAGGACATGTGAATGGCTGTGCCAGCTATCAGAAGTACAGGTGCACTTCAAAAGTGGCTGTCTGCAAGCAAACACTTAAATTTTCCCCCATTTTCACAGAAATCCTTTTTGTTGCGGGGTTCAGTTTAATTAAGCTGCATATATACGTGATTACTGCAGCAAAACCCATGGTGTGGAAGCAATTTACCAGTGTGTATTAATGTAAACTTAGCGTCAAGCCTCAATTGTCTGTTTACATCTATTCATATGCGCGCGCAATACGTGAATATTACACTGCCGATTTTCATAATCAAGAAAACAATCGTGATTTCTTGAATTTGTGAATATATGATGAATATTCGCCCAAATATTCATGAAATATCGCAAATTCGAATACTGCCCCTGCCGCTCATCATTATTGTCCACGAATAAAGTAGCCAATTCTATTGCGTTTATATGGACACTTATATGCTTGCTTGATTATGCAGTGACAGGCATATTGTTGACATCAAGCAGTCTGATAATTACTGGATAGCCATGGTTTTAGGCCCTCACTACCAAGGCAAAATGGGGAATGTTTTCCTCTGGCTGAAAGAAAGGACAAATGATGGTACTACCAGGAAACACTGCGTACGCAACTTGCTGCAGCTTACGTCGAGCAGACGCCTGCTGCCAGCGTATCTGAAAGGGGGGCCCCTCTCTGCCACCCCGCAGAGTCTCCCCCTTCTTGCCTCCACTAGCAACAAACGCTGCAGCAACAGCTTGATGGAACAGTTTTTCCACATGCTGGACCAGGCTGAGACCAGTCAGCAAGCCGGCAGCTTCCACATCAACGCCCAGGTTCAGGCCTACCTAAACTATGGCCAGTCTCTGTTGCATACCCTGTTTTCTGACCCCATGGATTTCTGGGGTAGTCAGACCTCCTGCCAGGAGTCAGAACCCCACCGATCGGATATTTATGACCTATGCTGAGGCTGCACAACCCCTTTAAAGGGGTTATTCAATTTCTCAAACAGCCCCCCCATGTGCCGGGCCCCTCACTGGTAATATACTTACCCCGCTGCTCGCTCCCTGTGCCTCTCCTTGTCTCCGCACCCCTGCTGCTGCTTCTCCCAGTACACGGAGGAAAACATCCAGTGTCGGGGGTGGGGGTGAGCAGCCAATGGCAGGCAGGGACAAGCCTCTCTAGCATCACGGGTGATGCTAGGGAGGCTTGCCCCTGTCCCCTCCTGCCATTGGCTTCTCCCCCCCGACGAAGCAGCAGCGACGGTGCGGGGAAAAGGAGCAGCGCAGGGATCGAGGAGCGGGGTAACTATATTATCTGTGAGGGGCCCGGCACATGGGGGGGCTGTTTGAGAAATTGGATAACCCCTTTAAAAACAGTACTGCAGTTACCTGCTTTGTCCACCAACTTATGAAACATTGTGCATCGATGCAAAGCAGCAAAGGAGACTCCTGCAAAACCGACTTTCTGCAAAAGCTGCTTCATGCCTCATAGATGTCTCTTGGCTTTATTGGCATTAATATATTGATGACGCTGTGAAATATCTACCTATTATGAAGGGTCCATTGCAGGTAATTGCACAGCTAACACGTTGAACAAGGAATACACATTTTTGAAAGAGGCGTGTGCCAGAGCTGAAACGTATTGCATGTTTGATGCTATATGACATATACTATGAAGATTTTGCAAGATAAAGCGAGTGCCGGTCTTCACTTGCTGTTCTTACATGGGACGTCTTGCCTAGACACGAGTACCGCGCGATTTGTTCCGGAGTACCGATTGAAACATTAAACATGTCGAACAAGGAATATCCAGTTCTTTACAGATATGAATTAAATCCCGGGTCGTGGGTTAATGCCTGACCAGTGATTTTATAATTGCAGACGTTAATATAAAATTAGGAGGGAGCAATATTCTGTGAGGTCAGCAAATCCAATTTCTTCCACGGGAGTGTATAGCGCTTGCTTTCCTGGAAACTCGTATGATTTGGAGCAGGTACTTGCCAGGAATAGAGGAATCATATTTTTGTAGAACATATCCTGTTAATTCAGTACAAATCCTGCTAATGGTCGTAATCCCAGTATTTAATTGTATTATATGACAGCTGATTATTCGGTAGCTCTGGATTTATTTTATTTTGCTCCTTGTTAATTGAGTTCAAAATGTCTGAATAGTTTTGTGATAGGGAAAGACATTGAAATGATCACAGAGGCACAATGAAATAAGACAGTACTGGACTCTTAAAGGGGAGTTTGTCTTGGACCCAGGATGCAAATAGCATAATGAAACAAGCAAACAATTCGATTTGTGAGTTGTTTCTACTCATAGCATTTATTACAGGTTAAACAGGCACTTTTTTATGGGATCATGTGATGCAAGAACTTAAAGGGACACTGACAGGCCGTTTTAACATATCAAGAGTTTTATATGCCCCTATCGGTCTTAATATGTGTAATCTAATTATATACCGTATATACTCGAGTATAAGCCGACCCGAGTATAAGCCGACCCCCCTAATTTTACCCCAAAAAACCTGGGAAAAGTAGTGACTCGAGTATAAGCCGAGGTGAAAATGGATGTCACTGTTATGGGGGATCTGTGGATGACGCACTGTTATGGGGGGATCTGTGAATGACGCACTGTTATGGGGGGATCTGTGGATGACGCACTGTTATGGGGGGATCTGTGGATGACGCACTGTTATGGGGGGATCTGTGGATGACGCACTGTTATGGGGGGATCTGTGGATGACACTGTTATGGGGGGATCTGTGGATGACGCACTGTTATGGGAGGATTTGTGGATGACGCACTGTTATGGGGGATCTGTGGATGACACTGTTATGGGATGGGGGGCTGTGGATGGCACTTATGGGATGAGGGGATGTGGATGACACTGTTATGGGAAGGGGGATGTGGATGGCACTTATGGGATGAGGGGGATGTGGATGACACTGTTATGGGATGGGGGATGTGGATGGCACTTATGGGATGAGGGGATGTGGATGACACTGTTATGGGAAGGGGGATGTGGATGGCACTTATGGGATGGGGGCTGTGGATGGCATCCACAGATCCCCCATCCTATAACAGTGCCATCCACATCCCCCATCCCATAACAGTGCCATCCACATCCCCTCATCCCATAACAGTGTCATCCACATCCCCTCATCCCATAACAGTGCCATCCACATCCCCCCATCCTCCCATTACCGCTCATGTATAGTTTTTAAATTTGATTATACTATACACTTATTCTTACTATAATTCTTGCCCCCTCTGTACCTCATTACATGCGGCAGGCGGGCAGTGAATACTTCAGGCCGGGCGGAGAGCGTGACATCAGCAAGTCACGCTGCTCTCGTCCGCCCGGCCTGAAGTATTCACTGCCCGCCTGCCGCATGTAATGAGGTACAGAGGGGGCAAGAATTATAGTAAGAATAAGTGTACATTATAATCAAATTTAAAAACTATACATGAGCGGTGGGGCCGGAGCGCAGTGAGCGCATTGGCCCTGCCGCAAATGCCCGCCCCCAGCTCCTCCCCCCGCTCCTCCTCCCACTCCGCTCTTCAGTTTCAATTTATGACTAGAGTATAAGCCGAGTTCGGGTTTTTCGGCACAAATTTTGTGCCGAAAAACTTGGCTTATACTCGAGTATATACGGTAATTGTCCCCCCTGTCTGCCTTTCCAAAACTTTTAAAATACAATTTACTTCATATGTAAATTACCTTTGTTTGTGCCCAAGGGGCTGTCCCTCCTGCGCATGCCCATTACAATGTTGCTGGCATCGGCCTCACCGGGACGTTGTGCGCCTGCGCCGGATACCTAACCCGGCACCCTCCATCTCCAGTAACGTGGTGCAACTGCGCCACATACTACAGTATGCCACGGCTTCAGTTTCTCCTCCTGCGCCTGCTGTGCCAGGTAGGGTATCCGGCGCAGGCGCACAGCGTCCTGGGGAGGCCGATGCCAGCAACATTGTAATGGGCATGTGCAGGAGTGACAGCCCCTTGGGCACAAACAAAGGTAATTTACATTTGAAAAAAATCGTATTTTAAAAGTTTTGGAAAGGCAGACAGGGGGGACAATTATATAATTAGATTACACATATTAAGACCGATTGGGGCATATAAAACTCGTGATATGTTAAAACGGCCTGCCAGTGTCCCTTTAAAGCAGCTATCAAACCATGGCCCAATTGGGTTGCATAGATTGTACGATCTAATGTATGGCTACCATATCTATAGTTGACATGGTAACTAATGGCACCTAAGATATGAAGACATGACCTTGTTCTGTAGCTAGTAGATAGATGCTTAAGGCTGCACCCACTCGTAGCCTTTTTGTAGAATTTTGAAGCTGTAGCTACACCTAGATTTTTCTTGCTCTTTGGGGCTAGAGCTACACCTAAACCATTTGTAGAGCTTTTCATTGTTTTTAACTATTGAGCTACAGCTGTAGTTTAAAGCAGTAAATTAACTTATATGCAATCTTTTGTACGGCAGCTATCACTCATTTGAAAAAATGAAGGTATTGCTGTAGCCTAAAATGAATTTTTACATTTTATAATTTTTTTTAGGTCAACAATCTGTGTTGATTCATTTTTTACTACATCTTTACATCTTCAAAGAAACCTGAAAACCCACCTCTTCAGACAAGTCTACAACCAACAGTAACCCTACTGCCACTATACCGCCATGATCATCCTTCTCCTCACCTAGTGCATTCTTCTCCCATCCCTTGTAGATTGTAAGCCCTTGAGGTCTTAGTTTGTCCTAGTTTGTAACTTGTCTTGTTCATGCTTATTGTACTGGAGGAGGGAAGGAGCGAGGAGAGCTGAGCTGTCAGTAAGTGAAAGGATTGAAAGCTCCCTTGCGCTCTATCAATGAACACTTCCATCTGTATGGATGGAAGCACTCATTGCATCTGTCACGCCCCCGACAGCTGGCACCCAGAGTGCACTGCCCCCACACACACTTCCTTCTATAGGCAGGGCTGCACCTAGCCCTTCTGCTGCCTAAGACAAAAACTGAAATGACGCCTTCTGTCCCATCCGCAGGATAGATCATAAATATCTGATCGGCTGATCTGCTGCTTGAAGAGAAGGCAGCGCTCCATGTGAGCGCCGCTTTCCTTCATTACCCTGCCTGTCGTTTCAGAGGAGCAGTGTAATTATAAGTACTTGTAATTACACTACACCACCGCTGCTGCAAAGGGAACAACGTGCAGTATAATGACCAGGAGGCAGTGGACGCATGGAGCGCTGCCTCCTCTTCATACAGCTGAACGTCGGGGTGACGACTGAAGAGAGGTCATGGGGTTGTCTGCTTTTTAGTATTGATAATAACCTATCCTCAGGATAGATCATCAATATCAGATTGTCGGGGGGTCCGACACCCAGCACCCCCACCGATCAGCTGTTTGAAAAGTAGTGAGCAGATTTAATTACAAGGCTCTGTCTAAGTGTATAGGACGGAGCCTTCCTATAGAAGTGAATGGGGACACCATACTTGTAATTACATCCTGAGGATGACCTATCCCGAGGTTGCGCAGACAGATGGAGGAGGAAAAAAATTAATGAGAGGCCTGTGCCTCAAAATAAATTTGTTGCATTCTCTGGCAGCACATAGGATATCAAGACCGTTCCTTAAAATATCGGTCTTGATAAATGTCCCCCATATTCTTTATATATTTTTATATATATAGATATATATATATATATATATATATATATATATATACTGTAGGTATATAATAAGAGCGTTACTATTCATATATAGCCAGATATTTAAGACACTGGTTCTATCTCCTGTATACAGAACAAGCAGATGTTGACACAGATACACAAACACACACACACGCATACATACACAAACACTTATTTTCCTACAGGTTGCAAGTTCTCCTTTTCCCTCCATTGTCTTGGAGGCTAAAGGACCGGCGATCATGTGCCATGAGGACATCATCAAAAGTCTTTTAGCCTACCATTACTAGTTCTCAAAGGTCCTTTATACTCTGGATGGTACACCTATTACAGGCACGGGCCCCCAATGTGACTGTACCTGTAGGGGGCCTGGCCTGGCCTAAATTGTACTAGAAAATACATTGCTCCTGGACCCCTTCTCAGCTGGGGACCCTATGCTTCTGCTGTAGTTACGCCACTGGTGCCAGTCTTTAAAAAAATCACAGATTCAGCTATTTTTTCACAAACATTAGGTAAACGTCACTTATTTTTACAGATTGTCCGGGAATTTACAAGCAGTTTGCAACCCTGTATATGGGCTTCATAGAGGTGAGGGTTTCAAAAGGTGGGAACCAGGGGTGTAGCTATAGGGGGTGCAGAGGTAGCGGTTGCTACAGGGCCCAGGAGCCTAAGGGTGCCCAAAGACCCTTTGTGCTGCATAAGAAGACACCGGTATTGAGGCTGGAGGGAAGGGGTTAGGCCCCTTTCACACGGGCAAGTTTTCTGCGAGGGGTGCAATGCTTGATGTGAATGCATAGCACCCGCACTGAATCCTGGCCTATTCATTTCAATGGGTCTGTGTACATGAGCGTTGTTTTTCACGCATTACTTCTGCGTTGCGTAAAAATCGCAGCATGTTCTATATTCTGCGTTTTTCACGCAGCTCTGGCCCCATAGAAGTGAATGGGGCTGCGCGAAAAACGCATTGCATCCGCAAGTAAGTGCGGGTGCAATGCGTTTTTCACTGATGGTTGCTAGGAGATGTTGTTTGTAAACCTTCCGTTTTTTATCACGCGCGTGAAAAACAAATCAAAATGCATTGCAGCCGCGTGATAAAAACTGAACAACTGAACGCAATCGCAGGCAAAACTGAATGGCTTTGCCTGCGAAATCGCACAGTTTTCACTGAACGCATCCGCAACCCATCCGGACCTAATCCAGACACGCTTGTGTGAAAGAGGCCTCAGGCAGCACAAAGGCTATGTGCTTCCCTGCCTTTGGCCACAAAGCACTGAGGGAAGGGGCGCCCAAGCTGAACTCTTGCACCAAGGCCCATTAGCCTTTATCTATGCCCCTGGTGGGAAACACACCTATCAGGCATTTACGGCATATCCTGTGGATACAGTTATGTTTTTAATTACCTTTCCTCTTGACTGGAGATGAATGGCATAAAGTGACCAGCTTAGAATTTTTTTGGGTGGCTATGCTCCCACCAGTTATCAATGATGGTCAGCAGATTACAATTCTGCTTGTCTATAAATTGCCTAATATAACTGAAAAGCTTCTGATGAATTGCTTTGTCTATCTGAGCATGGAAACGATTTGAGCAGTCAGCACACACATACGTTAGCTAGGTAACTGTTTGTGTACATGCCTAAAGGCTTGCAGCCAGCATAGGTTATCCATATATGCTCTACCTGACAGCACACTGCATGCATATGGGAGAAAGGGGGTCCCTTAGTCTCTGAGCAGCGAATCACCATTCCATATACCCTTTCTTACACTATAGGATCCAGGCAGCATGGGATAGATCCTTTTTTGGGATGATTAGTCCCTATTAATTCCTATATCCCTATTGATTTGGCACTATCTCTAGTGGTAACCACTGTTATTTCCCCCTTCCTCCTTGTAGTCATTGTTAATAGATGTTATTAAATGTTTTATTGGGAAGCAGCGGGCAAATGCTTTACCACATCAGATCATGTAGTTTAAAGACAGTTCACAGCACAAATTGCATTATTGTACCCATGTTATTGAACACATAGTTTAAAGACATTTTACTGAAAACACTGCATTGTTATATTTGTGTTAACGTACACATTACTGTATCATACCGTGTAGACATGTTACTACAAAAATTGAGTTTATATTTATATACCCTTGTATTGAATGCATAGTTCAAAGATAATTTACTGCAAACATGCTTGTGACAGTAGGGGCAGTGGTAGCCACAGTAGCACTCTGGGAAAATACAGGAGTTGTAAGGGGGGGGACAAAGAGCCTAAGATGACATATCACAGTATGAAAAAAGAATTGGTGGGAAACGTGAGGATAACGATGGATGAGGAGGGTGGTGGCAGCAGCAATAAAGAGCAGATGCAGGTTGTGGCCAGGGACTATAAAAAAACTGCAAGGGCCAAATCAGCCTGCATTATGGTCAGCTCGGGAACTGGTGATGCTGCTGATACTGTGGGCACAGGCTCAAAATTTGCCAGACCTAAGCCAAGCTCAGCTGCTGCTAACTCTGTGCAGAGTGTGTAAGTATCTCCCATCCGGCAGTTTTTCTTCACAGTGCCTGAAGACAAAAACATTGCCAAGTGCAAGATATGAAGAAACAAAATAAGCCGTGGGCATTCATACACAATTGTAGGCCCCATGGCTTTATTGTAGCACATGAAACAGTATGATTCTATCTGGAGGGAATATAGAAATGGCCACCAGCTATTAAATCAAGAGTGTCCTCCATCTCCTGGTCTCCTTTGCGGAAGTCAAGCTGCATCCACGTGCATTACAGTGTCCTTGTCATTGTCATGGAGAGAAAGAGCAAAAATTTATTAAAAAACACGAAAATATATAAAATGTCTGAGCCCTAGGAGACCTCAAAGTGCTATATACCAATTTTCAGGCCATTTGGGGCATATTTGATTTGTGTAGAATTGATTCAGGTACAAATTGAATTTTTGGAAAAATTTGACGAATTGAACAAAAATAAAATTAAGTGTCTTTCTCTGGTTTCTTGAGTAAATAAGCCGTTATTGAATCTGTCAGCAGATCACAGACTGCCAGTGATCACCTCTTATCACAACTGTGCTACAGAGCAGTTTGTGCTTACTTAATTGTATTGGCATTCTCTAATGAGAACGGTGGTTACTGCTACTAATATTAAAACTTTCCTATCCTTTGATTTATGTGCATGGTTGAAGCTACAGTATGTCCACTGATGTGTGACGGATTCCTTGTTAATATATACAAGGCTATCACTGAGGCAAACAAGTGTCACATGGGTAGAAATTAAGAACTCAGGCCTAATACAGTAATGGGATTTAACTGCAGCAACTTGACATTGGGTCAGACCTGACTGTTATATAGTGTTTTCTGGAATATTATCATCAAATCTCATTATAATTTTGATAAATTGAATGTACAGAATAGTTGGAAATAATTTCTTACCATTTTTTTTTATCCTTCATTGTGCACTTACATAGAAACATAGAAACATAGAATGTGTCGGCAGATAAGAACCATTTGGCCCTTCTAGTCTGCCCAATATACTGAATACTATGAATAGCCCCTGGCCCTATCTTATATGAAGGATGGCCTTATGCCTATCCCATGCATGCTTAAACTCCTTCACTGTATATAGAGAAAACTCTGCTACTAAATCTTGTTATAGTCATGTCTGATTCTATCTACTGTATAAGGTGTGTGTACAGGATGTGTCTACACTTTTCCATAAGGTTTCTGTTGCTCTTTGACAGTCAAACTAGCTTAGTGTACCAGGATACTCTATCCAATAAATAGATTTACAGTAATGGAAATCTGATGGAAATTTGATGGACCCATTATTGGTCAATGTAATTAAAAATGGATCATCATGTCACATAATGGATTCTCTTCCAGACATATTCAGTTCAGCATCCATATATTTCTATGGGCAAATGTAATGTATAGTTGACATCCAGAATTCAGAGTTATTGCTGATTATGCCTGTTTAATTCTGTGACATGATCATTAGGCATCGATGGCTTAGTTACAATGGCATCCAGAGGCCTAACAAAAGTCATAGGTGAAAGCCTAAATACATGGGCTAATAGATTGCTTGACAGTGTTACACTGACGAGTAATAAAATGTTGGAATAAGCAGATTGCAGTTTCTAGTCCAACTTAAACAAATCAAGTCAAACTAAGATCAGTAAAGAAAAAAAACACAACCAAAACATTAATTAAAAGAAAACATTTTTTTAAATAATAGATATGCAATGAAATATAAGTAGATATATAATACAGCTGTAACACATTGTACAAACCACATCATTTATGGCATAAAAAAACACAGAAATAATGGTTGAATTGCTGTAGTTCTAAAACATAAAAAATACTGTCTATAAATTCTGTATCGCCTTTACTGCACCGACTCAAAATAAGTAAAAATATTATTTACAGTATATGGCACATGGAGTAAAGAACGCAGAAACAATTTCCATTCCCACCCCTCAAAAAAAATTACAAAATGTAAGGAATAAATTGTATGTACCCCAAAATAATCCTAATAAGAATTATAGCTCATCTTACAAAAAACAAGGCATACAAGACAATAAACAAGTGAAAAAGCTTTGGCTCTTATAATGCATTGATTAAAAGAATGAGAAAAATAAGTTAGTCCTTAAAGGGGTTGCAAAGTATTTTCATACTGATGGCCTATTCTCAAGATAGGCCTTCAATATCAGATTGACAGGAGTCCGACCCGCTGCACAACTGTGGATCGGCTGTTACTTTCTGGCTCCAGAACTACACAGTGCTGTCCATTGGGCAGAGGACAATGCTGGTAACTGCAGCACTGCTCCCATTTACTTTAATGGGAGCAGTGCTGCAGTTGCTAGCTCTGTCCACTGCACAATGGATGGATCTGTGTAGTTTCGGCATTGACCTCTGAATCCAGTTACAAGGTAACAGCGGATTGGTGAGGGTTCAGGGCAGTGAGGCATCAAGGTAACCTCCCTCTAAAGGATATCCATAAATTGCCAAGCTTTGCCCATTAGGCAAGGGCTACACGGCAACACTGGTCGCTCGACACCTGTTGCGGCCAGGATCACTTAGCAGCGGTGATCCCATAGATGACACAGGGATTCTCTCTTTGGTGCTCTTTGCATTCCTGTGCCATCTACTTTCTCTTCAGACCCTGTACTAGGTACGATGTAGCAAACCCTTAACTTAAATTTGTTAACTCATCGTGTTATCTTGAAACAAAAGCCATTGAAAATCAATTGCTTAACGCATTTAGTTGCATTGAGTTTAGATAACGCGTCTCATAAAGCATGAGTGTTAACCCTACTACATCCGTGTATTACAATTAGCAGTAGAGATGAGTCAATCCGTTGTAGACTAATTGGATTAAACCAAAATTTTGTAAAAATTTGAGGTGGATCTGAATTTTTAGCGATTTGATTCAGGCACATTTTGGGGAAAGAGGGAGAGAGAACGAAAATTATTTATATTTTGAAAATGAGAAAAAAAAAGTAATGAGTCCTAGGAGACCTCAGAGAGTCAAATACACAAATTTTCTGGCCAATCAGGGCACTTTTGGTTAAAGAGGTTATCCAATGATTATTGTAAAAAATGAGAATCAGACATCATATAGTACATGACAATCTCTTTCTAACAAAGCTAGAACCAGCCCTGTACCTCACATGGATCCAGAGATCTCCCCATTTACTGCTCTCCTAGATTTATATCAAGGGGAGTGTCTTTCCTGTTGCAGTTCAGGGGGCGTGTCCATGCTCTATCACAGCTCAGGAGGCAGTTGAAGGGTGAAACTGAGCATGTGCGGCCATCTCAGTGAGCAGGACAAAGAAATAAGAAAAAAACAAACAGCGGGTGGCGCTATACAGATACATTTTATTGAATAACTCAGTGGCTATGTTAAATTTTTAATTACATGCAATTACAAAAGGTATTCAGATCCAGGTGCTGGTTTCAAATCTGTAGAATACTTTTTGTGGGACAACCCCTTTAAGGAAGATTCGATTCATACCTGAATCTAAACAGTTGACTGATTCAGCTGAATTGAACCTGAATAGAATTTCAAGAGGTTCGCTCATTTCTACTTATCAGTTTTGCCCGGAGTGTTCCTTTAAATAAATGGTTACATAATTGCTAGATTTTAGGTTTTCTAGGTCTAAGATAAAACTGTTCCTTTTATAAACATGTGACTACTTTAGAATATACAATGTGGATTTATGGAATGAACACTTTTAGCAGAGTTTACAATATCCTCTCTGAGTAAGAGCGCCAGCGCAGTGCTTCCCTCCCTCCGGCTTCTGTGCGCGGCTGATATATCTGTGAATTATCATAGCTATGTGTTATGCATGAGTTACCCCATAATTAATATTCTGTTTCCTTTCCATGACTTACCTTGTAAACAGGAGCGGTAAATATTTACTCCTGAGATTTATATCTATAAGCGTGTACATCCTGCCCCGGCAGCAGCAAAACCCACTGTCATTTGTATTTCCAGCCTGCTAGCCGTACATCAAAGCCTGGAGGAAGAATGATGTACTGTATGTACGGCTTTTCAAGTGATATGTATACAGCACTTACTCCTATAGTGTAGTTCTGGTGATATTGCCCAGTGATAAGTATGATGTTTTAAACCATTGTAGAACATTCTTCTTAAAACAACACATTAGACTCCAGATTATAGCTATTGCAATGGATTATTCATTGCAGGTATTTTTGAATAATTGCAGCCCTTATAATATTCATAATGGTTGTCACCCAGCATGCCGCAGACTAGGGGCATAACTATAGAGGTGCAGAGGTTGCAGTCACACTCCCTCCGTGGTGGCTAAGTGGGTCTAATGACCTCTGAATGAAATGCAATATTCGGGAGAGCCCGAATTTTATGAACAAAACAAACAGCATGCTTTTATGCCAAGAGTTATTTCCTGTACAGGTTCCTGGGCAGCTCATGACAGCCTCTACTCAGGAACTGCACAAGCAACCATGATGAAGAGGCGGGTTTTTTTTATAGTTTTTTTTTTCTTGGAGGATCACTTTAGAGTTACCATCTCAATGTGTACATTCGACTGTGAATATAATCCCCATCATCATTTAAAACTCTTCTTAAAGCTGTTTTCCTGTGAAAAGTATTAAAGGGACACTGGCAGGCCGTTTTAACATATCAAGAGTTTTATATGCCCCTATCGGTCTTAATATGTGTAATCTAATTATATAATTGTCCCCCCTGTCTGCCTTTCCAAAACTTTTAAAATACGGTTTTCTTCATATGTAAATTACCTTAGTTTGTGCCCAAGGGGCTCATTATTATTCACTGCGCTGGGCGGCTTTTCAACTCCTAGATACAGCGAAATCCTGCGCATGCCCATTGCAATGTTGATGGCATCGGCCTTCCCGGGATGTTGCGCGCCTGTGCCGGATACCCTACCCGACACAGCAGGCGCAGGAGGAGAAACTGAAGCCGCGGCATACTCTAGTATGTGGCGCAGGCGCACCACGTTACTGGAGATGGAGGGTGCCGGGTTAGGTATCCGGCGCAGGCGCACAACGTCCCGGGGAGGCCGATGCCCGCAACATTGTAATGGGTTGGATAGGCATCCAGCGCAGTAAATAATAATGAGCTGGGCAGCGCTAGGACACAGCAGTTGGGGCGCAGCTGGGCACAAACTAGAAGAGGGACAGCCCCTTGGGCACAAATGAAGGTAATTTACATATGAAGAAAATCGTATTTTAAAAATTTTGGAAAGGCAGACAGGGGGGACAATTATATAATTAGATTACACATATTAATATAGGGGCATATAAAACTCTTGGTATGTTAAAACGGCCTGTCAGTGTCCCTTTAAGCAAGTGAAGTATTATTACAATAAAATGTACATTCTAGTCCAGCTTCTTTTGCATTCAGTGGAGGACTACAAGAAATTTTAGACTAACACAAACATGGTCACAAGTGCATAGCCATAAAGCAAGCATACAGATAATAAAAACACGGCTGCACAACATTTCACATGCAAACAATAGAACTAAGAAGTGGGGTTCATTCTAAATTAAAGTGGTATTATACCTACTATAAATGAAGAAATAGAAGCGCTTTGCGCACATTTTTGATCAAGCGTGTATCGGGCCCATCTACCAGACGTCATGGTGGCTTACGCAGATGGGTACCTGACACTAACAGAACTGCCTCTCTTGGACTTACCTAAGCCTACAATATTCAAGCCAGTGTAGGAAACAGCAACATTTCGGCCCCTTTCACACATTGCGGGTGCAATGCGTGAAAAATTATTTTATTAATATGTAAATTAGGGAGTCAAGGTGCCTAGGGGGCGGTACGAACCTTTACTGTGCCCAGCCACGCCCTCTGTGAAGGAGCCCAGCACCGCCTCCGTTGTATCATTCTCATCCGTGCTGACAGTTAGAGCACTGTAAGTCTCGCGATGCGCGAGATCGCGCATGCCCAGTTCCTTCCCTGAGGCTGATGCCAGCAGAGGGAAGGAACACTATGTCAGAACTGGGCATGCGCGATCTCGTGCATCGCGAGACTTACAGCGCTCTAACTATCAGCACGGATGAGAATGATACAACGGAGGCGGTGCCGGGCTCCTTCACGGGGGGCGTGGCTGGGCACAGGAAAGGTTCATACCGCCCCCCTGGGCACCTTGACTCCCTAATTTACATATTAATAAAATCATTTTTTACAGTCAATAAAGAAGCGCAGCGCTATGGCACACATATAGTGCGGACATGCTAGCGGCGATCTAGCCGTGCATGTCCGCATCTATATATGCTGTAACATGGTGACAGAATCCCTTTAAGAATCTTTTTTGCTAAGTAGTGTCTGAAAATGTTTGGGCCATTGAATAGCAACCAACACTGCAGCCGGCAGGGGACTCTGCATGATTTCCACGCTCATATGGGAGCCAACACTGTCACTGACTACATTGTAGAGGAGCTGAGGACACTCATTGTTTTACATGCTGGCAGCACTTCCTGACCAGCGCCCCATGGGGAGAGATCCCTGCTGGTTCTCATCACTAAAGCATGGGTCCTTAGGTAAGCATTTTGTCTGTATTGTGCAATTTGCGGTCTCTAACCATTGCAGCCTTAGGCCTCTTTCAAACGGGCATCCCGGATTTTCTCCAGATGCATCATGGGTGCATTGCGTTGCTTTTTTCAGTTTTTTTCTGTGCGAGTGCAATGCATTTTGCACGCGTGTGATAAAAAACTGAATGTGGTACCCAGACCCGAACTTTTTCACTGAAGTTCCGGTTTGGCTTCAGTGTTGTGTAGATTTTATTATTTTCCCTTATATCATGGTTATAAGGAAAAATAATAGCATTCTTAATACAGAATGTTTACTAAAATGTGACTTTAGGGTTTAAAAATAAATAAAAATAAACTCACCTCATCCACTTGATCGTGCAGCCAGCATCAACTTCTTTTTTCTTCTTTTAGGACCTGCAAATAGACCTTTGATGACGTCATTGCGCTCACCACGTGGTGATTGTGGTGACGTCAGCGCAGGTCCTGCTGAATAAAGATAGAAGAATCCTGTCATGCCTAGGGCACGTGACGTTTAAAAAATGTTTGAAATGCAACACAAAAATGACTTTTTTGGGGTGCATTTCATGATGCATTATCCACTTTAAGGCTACGTTCACACGACGACATTTGTCAAGCGACATTTTGTCGCACTATTGTCGCGTGACAATTTTTATAATGGGAGTCTATGGTGTCGCATTGCGACATGCGACATGCTGCGACTGCGACGCGGCAGTCGCAAAAAATCCATTCAAGATGGGTTTTTCTGCGACTGTCGCGTCGCAGCATGTCGCAATGCGACACCATAGACTCCCATTATAAAAATTGACAATAGTGCGACAAAATGTCGAGCGACAAATGTTACAGTGAAGTTGTGCCCTATTTATCGCGCGACTTATTGTCGCGCGACAAATGTCGTCGTGTGAACGTAGCCTAAAAAGCACCTGTCGCCTCTCATGACTTGTCTGTTTTAGTAACTTCTTGCATTCCCCATGTGATAACAATTTTGGAGCATCTATTCTTATGGTTCTATGTAAAGATGAGTGAATCTATTTGCAGATAGGCACCAAATCGTTTGATTCGGAGGAATCTTGTAAAACGGGGCCCAGCACATAAACAATCAATATTGTTCTGTCACCAACAGGCAGGAGGGAATTGGAGTCAGTTGTGGCCAAGCAATAACCGCGCTTTGCGGCGGTAGGGATAAAAGTAGATACAGTCGTCACACCTGACTCACACCAGACCGAGGGGACGAGGGAAAATGAAGAAATGTATAAAAAATTAACAAAAAGAAATAACAGCTTTTCATAAACAATCTGTGTTTTAGAGAACTAGAGGATATCAATTTCCAGGGCAATGGGACCAACTTTAGTTCGCAACAAATCGAATTGGATTCGAACCGAAATTTTTGAAAAATTCGCGAAAAACCGAAACAAACCAAATCTTGGAAGATTCGGTCATCTCTAGCTCTATGTTGTGTCATTCCTCTATTATTCTCTAAATGTCGCTGTGTAGCCCTAGTGCAGGGATGGGGAAACTGCGGCTCTCCAGCTGTTGCAAAACTACAACTCCCAGCATGCAAAAACTGCTTACAGCTATCAGCCTACAGCAGAGCATGGTGGGAATTGTAGTTTTACAACAGCTGGAGAGCCGCAGTTTGCCCATCCCTGCCCTAGCTTAACACCTAGGTCAGGCATCCTCAAACTGCGGCCCTCCAGCTGTTGTAAAACTACAACTCCCACCATGCCCTGCTGTAGGCTCATACCTGTAGGCTGTTCGGGAATGCTGGGAGTTGTAGTTTTGCAACAGCTGAAGGGCCGCAGTTTGAGGATGCCTGACCTAGATGAACCTTGCAGACTGCTGGCAATTCATTCATACTTCTAGAAGTAATAATAGAAGAGCGGCACAACATAAAGCCGTAAGAAAAGACGCTCCAAATTGTTATTACATGGAGAATGCAAGTAGTTACTAAAACAGAAATGTGAGGAGAGGGGTAAGGTCTATACTGCATTATGAAATCTGGCCAAATAAAGTCTGAAAAAACACTGCAAAGAACAATGCTGTGGAAAAAATGGTAACCCCCGCCCCCCCAAAAAAAACAAAAAAAAAAAACCTAAAAAAACCTAAAAAAACTTCAAGTCATTTAGTATCTACATCCACACAAACTCTTTTTGACAACACGGCACCGACAGAAATCATGAGGGGACGTTTTATCATCAAAATCTGTCAATAGTTCAGCCTCAAGCTTTGGTGCCTGTTACTTCAAGTGATCAGCAAACCCTATAACCTGCATAGTAATGGTAATTATTGTGTAAGCAGCGTAGAATATTTTTGCTGGTTATTTTAATATGCAAATAAGAACAAAACCTGTTTTTCTTGATGAAAAGGAAGTAAAATAAATTTAAAAATTCTGCTTCTCCTTTAAAATACCCCTGCTTCGTGTCTAATGACCCCTCCTGTCCATAATGTATGATAAATATCACAATTAGTGCACGTTCATTATGAAGTGACTGGGGGACGCATTTGAGATAGCAAAGCCTTCTTCAATTTAGACAAATTAATTAATTACTTAAAATTTCTGCTAATTGACAATATTTCTACTTTAAGATAATAAAGCTGCTTCTTCGTAGGACACATACATTATTAGCAGATTTTATATTTCTGGATTTAATTGCCGGAATAACCGCGTTCTTGTCAGCAAAGATGCCGTCTTCTTGGAAATGACTTCCCTTCTTCCCACCTATAGTTTAATTGCATGCTGAACATAAACTAATTAGATTACTACTTTTACATTTTCTGATGATGAATCCTGTGACTGCACTACAAACATTCAGCTTTTATGTACAGGAAAATAAGGTACAGACCTTATGGCTATAGGCATGACTATAAGGTCTCATGCCAACGACCGTTGGTGTTTTGCGGTTCGCAAACAGCGGATCCGCAAAACACGGAAGCTGCTCCGCGTTCAGGAACGCGGCCAATTGTAGAAATGCCTATTCTTGTCTGCAAAACGGACAAGAATAGAACATGCTCTATTTTTTTTGCGGGGGCACGAAACGGAGCAACGGATGCGAACAGCATGCGGAATGCTGTCTGCATCTTTTGCGGCCCCATTGAAGTGAATGGGTCCACGCCCGAGCCGCAAAATATGCGGCTCGGATGCGGACCACAACAACGGCCGTGTGCATGAGGCAAAGGCCTAATGTATTATTTGTGTTTCATACTGGCATTAAGCTTTTTCGGCAGACTGTTCCAGCAGGGAACCAGCCTGCCCGATCCATACTACCATTTGCACAAGTGTGCTGTCTGAATTCCTCCCAGCTGCGGTTTTTGTTTGACCGCCTCTCGGCATATGTGAATGGGGCCGGGCTGGACTTACGGCAGCACACGTGTGCAAACGTTAGTATGGATCCAGCAGGCTGTTCCACTGACGGAACGGCCTGTGGGAAAAGCTTAACAGCAGTGTGAAACTGGCCTTGGTGTCCTTTATGCCTCATTCACACATCAGTGTTCCACGGACGTGTGCTGTATGTGTTCTCCACGGACAGCACACGTCCCCATTCATTTGAATGCATGTATTCACACATCATTGTTTTAGAACGGTCCGTGGGTCCGTGTTTTTAGCACGGATGCATGTCCTATCTTGTCCATGTTCCCGGATCCCTCACGCCCATTATAGTCAATGAGTCCGTGAAAACCACGGATGCAACATGGATGCCATCCGTGTTGCATCTATGTTTCACGAATCATTAAAAAGAGATTGTTTGAAAATTATTTTCCAGCTGCTCAGTCTCAGCGAAAAAACGGTTGACACACAGTCAGCAAAAAACGGACCCACGGACCCAACACGGATCTGTTACAGTAGGAAACATTGTCCGTGTTACCACTGATCCAAAACTGACACTGACGTGTGCATGAGGCATTATTATACACATAAGTCTGGCTCTGGCAGTTTTTGACCAATAAAAAGAGAATGCTGTAATCAGCACAAGTATTTTTTTTGTTGTTTTTTTTGCCACCTGCTTTTGGTGCATTTTTGTGATGCTTCAAGTGAACATCTGTGCATATTGCGGACCCGTTGTTTTCAGTGTTTGAGGGCCGCAATACGGGCACGGCCAGGCAACAGCCATGTGCATAAGCCCTAAAGAAGGAGATAGAACGACACCTAAGGGCTCATGCACATGACCGTTGGATGTTTTGCAGTCCGCAAATTTCGGATTTTCAAAACATGGATACTGAACATGTGCATTCTGCATTTTGAGGAACGGAACGTCCAGTCCTTAATAGAAAAGTCCTATCATTGTCTATGATGCGGACAATCCGGAGCTAGCGTCTTTAGCGTCTTTTTCCTGCATTTTATAAACTTTTTTTTTTCAGGCAGATTTCACTTCAAGTCTATAGTGTATTATAGAATTTAGTACATAGAGAACATTTTTTTCATCGTTTTTTATGCTGTGTTTTTTGCATTTTTGTCAAAACACAGCATGCTCTAAGCATGGATTCCATTCATTTGCGTGTTTTTCCAGTCCTATAGAGAATGGAATAAAGAAATATAAAGAATATTGAACCTATGGACAAACGCATGACAAAAAAGTGCAGAAAACTGCTACAAAAATGTATGTTTTCTATTGCTTTTTATATTTCCCTATTAATTAAATAAAATCTTGCTAAATCATTTTTTTGGGAAAATGGCATTTTCCCAAAAAATACAGTGTGTGAAACCACACTTATGACTTTAATAAAAAAAATATGCCAAAAGAAGTTGCAAATGAGAAACGAATTGGCATGTCTGCTTTGCACAAAACATAGAAAAATGATGAAATTTTAGCCAACACGAATGTTCATAGGAGTAATATTTACAGTATGTTGGACAGATTTTACAGATTAGATGCAGTCTGGCTTTGAAAAGTTTTGGGACATTTTTGGATTACTTGCACCAAACTTTTGAGACATTTAGCATTTTTGCATCACTCACTCCAGGTTTGATAAATGGATGAAAATGTGGGTCTGGTTAGCTATGTTAATTATTTTTACTCCATCACTGTAACTTTTTAAAAAGTCTCAAAAAGTTACAGATTCTCTCTAGAAGGAGGCTGACATTTAAAAAATGATCTGTTTGAAAAGGAGGCAGCGCTCCATGCACGTGCTACTTCCTCTTCATTAGGGCTCATGCACACAAACATATTTTGTTTTAGTCCCTGTTCCATTTGTTTTTACGTATGCGGAACCATTCACTTCCACAATTTGCGGTCCCCAATGCACGGGCCTCATCTGTGCGGCAGCTGCGACGGATCCAGACCTATTTAACTTGCATGGGTCCGTGATGCATGCAAACAGTAAAAAGTGAATGGGTCTGCATCTGTGGTGTGGGGTGCACATGGCCGATGTCCGTGTATTGCGGACCGTCTGTATGTGGGCTGCAATACGGCCACGGCCGGACAACGGCCGTGTTAATGAGGCGTTATTGTCTGCATTACGGACAAGGATAGGACTGTCATATTAGGGGCCAGCTGTTGCAGTCCACAAAATACGGAATTCACATGGACGTCATCCGTATTTGTTGCAGATCCATGTTTTGCAGACCGCTAAATACATACGGTCGTGTGTATGAGCCCTTACACTCCATGTCGTCTCAAATGAGAGTGTAATTACAAGTACTTACTCTATTCACTTGAATGGAGCAAACTCTTGTAATCACACTACGCCGCCACAGCAAGGGAGACAACATGTAGTGTAATAAAGAGGTATTGTATTATGCAAATTTACCTTCTATACATTAATTTTTCCCTTTATTTATCATTTCTTATTTTTCACTATATATATAATGCATTCATAAAGTATTCAGGCCCTCTCAATTTTTACACATGTTGGTATATTCCAGCCTTCACATTTTTTTGCCACCATTCTACACCCTATAATACCCTATAATGAGAAAGTGAAAACAGAATATTAGAAATTTTTGCAACTTTATTAAAAAGGAAAATCTGAAAGTTTGCATTTACATTATTCAGACCCATTGCCATGATACATTACTGCAGCACTTTAGAAAGAATCTTCTCTTCAGGAAAAGACACATGAAACCTGCCTGGAGTTTGCAAAAAAAAAGGAACCTAAAAGACTCTCAGACTGTAAGAAACAAATTACTCTGGTCTGCTGAAACCAAAATTGAACTTTTTGGCCTCAATTTTAAGTGTCATATGTGGAGGAAAACAGATGCTGATCATCACTTGCCCATTACCATCCCTACAGTGAAGCATGGTGGTAGCATCATCATGCTTTGGGAGTGTTTTTCAATGGCTGTGATGGGGGGGAGGGGACTTGTCAGGGTTGAGGGAAAGCCGAGTGAAGCAAAGTACAGAGATGTTTTTAATGAAAACCAGATTAGAGATGAGCGAAGTTTAAAAAAAAGTTTGGCGTTCAGGTTGTGGTAATCGCCGCATCCCATTATGGATTCCACTACCGCGGACTATCACGGCATATGGAATCCATAAGGGGCGGCTTCCACCAACCCGAACTGTTGAACAGCCGAAGGACCTGGGGTGACATCACCGTCATGTGATCAGTGCAGGGGGCGTGGATTTGATCCCGTGCTGAGCCACGCCCCCTGCACTGATCACATGACGGTGACGTCACCCCAGGTCCTTCGGCTGTTCAACAGTTCGAGTTGGTGGAAGCCGCCCCTTATGGATTCCATATGCCGTGATAGTCCGCGGTAGTGGAATCCATAACGGGATGCGGCGATTACCACAACCCGAACGCCAAACTTTTTTTTAAAGTTCGCTCATCTCTAAACCCGATCAAGAGTTCTCTGGACCTCGGACATGGACCCTAAGCACACAGCCAAGACAACACAGGAGTGATTTAGAGATAACTCTGTGAATGTCCATCAGTGGTCCAGCCAGAACCCTGACTTGAAACCAAGCCATCATACCCAAGAAGACTGGGGAAAACTTTATTTTTATTTTAGCCCAAGGCCACAGCATAACAAAATGTGAAAAAAGTGAAAGGATCTGAAGACTTTCCGAATGCATTGTAAGTCATAGCAAATGCAAACATAGACAATTCCCTTCATACAAAGTTGCTGGTTTGATGGCATGCTCATTTTGATGCTCGGTCACTCTGGGAGTGCTGCAGAAAAGGTTTCTCTGAAACATATAATCTGGTGCTTTTATTTTTGATGTTCATGTAAGGGCACTTGGAAAGGTTAAAACATTTTTAAAACAACACATTTACGAGTTAATCTGACAAAATATTACATATGTGAAGAAAATTCTACATTGAAAGGACTTTTATTAACTGTAACGTTACTGACGTTTCATCTTGTACATAATTTCTATCATTTGCTTTGCTTTTAGACCATGTTAACACACAGGTAGTAGCAGTCCGTTGAGAAGTCATGGTATTGGTAGAGCACATACATTTACAGCATAAGACTACCAGAGACTAGTGATGAGCGAGCACCAAAGTGTTCGGGTGTTCGGGTACTCGGTCCGAACACATAGCGATATTGGTGCGCTCGGCCGAGCACTCGAGTATAATGGAAGTCAATGGGAGACAACCAGGCACCCCCTGCTCGGATGAGGGGAGGGTGCCTGGTCCATTGGAAAAGGCCAATAAGTGACAGAAACACCACCGAAATGGATCTGGAACAGCATGAGGACCAGGTCTGGGTGCATCTTGGACTCCATAATCACGCCCAAAATCCTGCGCCCTAAAAAAAAAGAAAGACATTTTTAGAGGTAAAATTGTTAGAAAACATTCTTTCCTGTAAATTCAATTGTATATACAGTGCAAATGCTGTCAAAAATTACAAGGAAGAAGCACTCCTATTCAGCTTGTATATCACATAAAGGAGGGTCTCATTCACATGGTTCTACAATTGCTCAGGTACACTGCTGCACTCATAAAGCCTATGCACTAAGTGAAAGGACTGGCAAAAATTACAAGGAACCGGCACTCCAATACACCCTTAATTACACATAAAGGAGGACATCATACACACCCTTAAAAATTATCATTGATGGCCTACTGGTGACCCTCAAAAACATTTTGGAGCAAGGGCGTGCTGGTTACCCTCTAAAACATTATAGTTAAGGGCCTGAAGGTGAGCGGACCCTATAAAAAATTGTAGTGAGGGCCTGAAGGTGAGCGAACCCCATAAAACATTGCAGTGATCACCTACAGGTGAGCAGACCGTATAAAGCATTGGAGGTCAGGGACTGAAGGTGAGCGAACCCCATAAAACATTGCAGTGATGGCCTACAGGTGAGCAGACCATATAAAGGATTGGAGGTGAGGGCCTGAAGTTGAGCAAACCCCATAAAACATTGCAGTAATGGCCTACAGGTGAGCAGACCGTATAAAGCATTGGAGGTGAGGGACTGTTGGTGAGCGAACCCCAGAAAACATTGCAGTGATGGCCTACAGGTGAGCAGACCGTATAAAAAAATTGAGGTGAGTGCCTGAAGGTGAGCGAACCCCATAAAACATTGCAGTAATGGCCTACAGGTGAGCAGACCATATAAAGCATTGGAGGTGAGGGTCTGAAGCCTAGCGAACCCCATAAAACATTGCACTGATGGCCTACAGGTGAGCAGACCGTATAAAACATTAGAGGTAAGGGGCCTGAAGGTGAGCGTACCCCATAAAACATTGCAGTAATGGCCTACAGGTGAGCAGACCGCATAAAGCATTGGAGGTGAGGGACTGAAGGTGAGCAAACCCCATAAAACATTGCAGTGATGGCCTACAGGTGAGCAGACCGTATAAAACAATAGAGGTGAGGGACTGAAGGGGAGCGAACCCCATAAAACATTGCGGTGATGGCCTACAGGTGAGCAGACCGTATAAAGCATTGTAGGTGAGGGCCTGAAGCCTAGCGAACCCCATAAAACATTGCAGTGATGGCCTACAGGTGAGCAGACTGTATAAAACAATAGAGGTGAGGGCCTGAAGGTGAACGAACCCCATAAAACATTGCAGTAATGGCCTACAGGTGAGCAGACCGTATAAAGCATTGGAGGTGAGGGACTGAAGGTGAGAGAACCCTATAAAACATTGCAGTGATGGCCTACAGGTGAGCAGACAGTATAAAACATTAGAGGTGAGGGCCTGTAGGTGAGCGAACCCCATAAAACATTGCAGTAATGGCCTACAGGTGAGCAGACCTTATAAAGCATTGGACTTGAGGGACTGAAGGTGAGCCAACCCCATAAAACATTGCAGTAATGGCCCACAGGTGAGCAGACCATATAAAGCATTGGAGGTGAGGGCCTGAAGCCTAGAGAACCCCATAAAACATTGCACTGATGGCCTATAGGTGAGCAGACCGTATAAAACATCAGAGGTAAGGGGCCTGAAGGTGAGCGAACCCCATAAAACATTGCAGTAATGGCCTACAGGTGAGCAGACCGTATAAAGCATTGGAGGTTAGGGACTGAAGGTGAGCGAACCCCATAAAACATTGCAGTGATGGCCTACAGGTGAGCAGACCGTATAAAGCATGGTAGGTGAGGGCCTGAAGCCTAGCGAACCCCATAAAACATTGCAATGATGGCCTACGGGTGAGCAGACCGTATAAAACAATAGAGGTGAGGGCCTGAAGGTGAGCGAACCCCATAAAACATCGCAGTAATGGCCTACAGGTGAGCAGACCGTATAAAGCATTGGACTTGAGAGACTGAAGGTGAGCGAACCCCATAAAACATTGCAGTGATGGCCTACAGGTGAGCAGACCATATAAAGCATTGGAGTTGAGGGTCTGAAGCCTAGCGAACCGCATAAAACATTGCACTGATGGCCTACAGGTGAGCAGACCATATAAAACATTAGAGGTAAGGGGCCTGAAGGTGAGCGAACCCCATAAAACATTGCAGTGATGGCCTACAGGTGAGCAGACCGTATAAAGCATTGAAGGTGAGGGTCTGAAGCCGAGCGAACCGTACAAAACATTGTAGTGAGGGCATATATATTCTGTATGGAAGAGGAGGTGGAGGAGGAGGCGGATGAGAAAGCAAGATTCAAACAAATACCCTTTTTTTTGCGGTGAAAAGGGTGCATCTGAATCTTGTGGATTAAGTACATTATAAAGCATACATTTAAATTGTGTTTTTGTTCCTCATTAGCTCAGCTTTCCTCTGGTGGAGTGGAGAAGTCAGGGGCAATCCAGGCCTTGTTAATTTTTCTCTGAGTCAACCTGTCAGCATTGTCAGTGGACAAGCGGATACGCTTATCTGTTGTAATGCCACCAGCAGCACTAAATCCATGCTCAGACAATACGCTGGCGGCAGGGCAGGCCAGCATCTCCAAGGCGTAGAGTGCAAGTTCGTGCCACGTGTCCAGCTTGGACACCCAGTAGTTGTAAGGCCCTGAGGGATCATTTAGGGTGCTAACACGGTCTGCAATGTATTCCTAATGTATCTTCCAAAACTTTTCCCTCCTGTGTTATCGACAATTAGACGCTGTGCTGGGACAGGGAAGTGGATGTTGTTGGTGATGGTTCATGCGAAGGTCCAGGGCGAGGGGCATCCGGGCCTGTGCCTTCGACAGGGGATTGGCCAGCAGTGCGTAACACAGGGGAAGTGGAGGCAGGGGTGGGACCCGCAGACGCAGAGCGTGGACCCAGGTGTTCAGACCACTTATTAGGGTGCTTGGATGTCATGTGGTGGATCATGCTGGTGGTGGTGAGGTTGCTAGTGTTCACGCCCCAGCTCATTTTGGTATGGCACAAACTACCACTCTTTTGTCGTCTGCTGTTTCCTCAAAAAAGCGCCATATTGTGGAACACCTACCCCTTGGCAATGTAGATTTATGCACAGGGGTGCTCGGTGTAACAGTTGCGGGCCTGTTTGGTGGGGGTCGACGTCTCTCTTTTGCAACCCCACTTCCTCTTCCAGACTGTTGCGGTGCTACGGATCACTCCCCCTCTGTACTGCTGTGCTCGCTCGGCTTTTCACATTCCCATGTTGGGTCAGTGACCTCATCATCCACCACCTCCTCTTCCACTTCCTCACTCTGCTCATCCTCCTGACTTGACCTAACCACCACCTCACCTCAGGCAACTGTGTCTCATCATCATCCACCTCGTGAACGAATGATTGCCGTTCACCACCGTCATCTTCTTGAGACTGTGAAGGCTCAAGAGGTTGGGAATCGGGACACAATATCTCACGTACCTTTTTAAGCGTACTTGGCGAGAGAGCCAAACCAAGTACTGGTGATGAAAAGAGGTCATGTGAGTATCCGAGTGTGGGATCACCTGTTTGGCCAGACGCGACATGGTGGGAGGAAGGAGGATCAGAGTGAGGATTCAGTTGACCTGAGTTTGGCTACAGAGACTGGACTTTGTGGAAGAGAGGGTGGTGCTTAACCTTCTGGAAGCAATATCTTCAGCAATCCAACCGACCACCTGTTCGCGCTGGTCCGACTTGGTCAGTGTTGGATATGAAGCTGGGTAAGGTGGCAGCAGGCACAGTTTCATTGCGCCCAGGGCCACGGCCTCTGCTTGCACCATCAGCATCACACCCAGGGCCATGGCCTCTGCTTTCACCATCAGCATCACGCCCAGGGCCACGGCCTCTGCTTGCACCATTAGCATCACGCCCACTTCCCACTTCCTTTGTGCTCGCCTTCTTCATATTAATGGTTTTGTCTGTAGATGTGGCGCAGATTGTTTTACTGTCCTCTAAAGATACAGTTTTCTGATGCAGGACAGTACTGGATTCATAAAAATACTGATTTTTGGCACTACACTAGCCCAGAGATAATTTTATTTTTACAATACACACTGTATTTGCTTGCTGTAATGTACTGGATACAGAAAAATTTATATTTTCGGCACTACACTAGGACACTGATAATGAAATGTTTACACTACACACTGTATTGGCTTGCTGTAATGTACTGGACACAGAAAAATACTAATTTTCGGCACTACACTAGGCTACAGATAATGACATTTTTACACTACACACTATATTGGCTTGCTGTAATGTACTAGAGACAGAAAAATACAAATCTTTTGACACTACACTAGGCCACAGATAATGAAATTTTTACTATACACACTGTATTGCCTTGCTGTAATGTATTGAATACAGAAAAATAAAGATTTTCAGCATTACACTAGCCCAGAGATAATGTAATTTTTTACAATACACACTGTATTGGCTTGCTGTAAAGTACTGGATACAGAGAAATAAAGATTTTCTGCACAACACTAGCCCAGAGATAATGTAATTTTTACGATACACACTGTATTGGCTTACTGTAATGTACTGGATACAGAAAAATAAAGATTTTCAGCACTACACTAGCCCAGAGATAATGTAATTTTTACAATACACACTGTATTGGCTTGCTGTAATGTACTGGATACAGAGAAATAAAGATTTTCGGCACTACACTAGCCCAGAGATAATGTCATTTTTACAATACACACTGTATTGGCTTGCTGTTATGTACTGGATACAGAAAAATAAAGATTTTCAGCACTACACTAGCCCAGAGATAATGTAATTTTTACAATACACACTGTATTGGCTTCCAGTAAGTTACTGGATACAGAAAAACTAAGATTGTCGGCACTACACTAGCCCAGAGATCATGTAATTCTGGCAATACACACTGTATGTATTGGGATGTAGTTCTATATTGGATACAAATTTGTCCCAAATAAAATATATATTTTGCGGGAATACTGTATATACGGTTGCGGCCTAAATGCACACACAGATGTGCCTAAAACTAGTTAACTATGGCCAAAATATAAAACACTCTTTGCTGAAATAATTAATATAAAGGTTGCGGATTGAACGCACACACAGATTTGGCACAAGTTAAGTTAATTTCCCCAGAACAAATAATTTCTCTGATGGTGCAGTGTATATCTCAGTAGCAGGCACACTGTAGTGAATAAGCCCCTTTTGATAATATCTGCCAAACACACTGCTTAATGGTGGCGTATTGTAGATGTCACTAATCTGAAATCATTCTGTCTTTTAGAAGTTAAAAAAACGATTTTCAAGCCCTGCACTATCTGTCCCTTCCTGGTGATGCCTGTTCCTAATAGTGCTGAAGCAAACCCCTTCTTAAAAAAAAAATAAAGTTGCTGCACTGCTGTCAAACACACACTCTAGTCCTTAAACAGAATGTTTGGTCTTTCAATAAGGTTTTTGGAGTGAAATAAGTAAGTTTAGAGCAAAACGCTATTTGTCCCTGCCTACTGTCTCCTCTCCCTGATGCTGAATGAGCCGAGCGCCGGACCTCAGCTCCTATTTGAAATGGTATCACGGGTTCCGGCCAGCCAATCAGTGTAAGGCTTACAGCTAACATGGCTATGGCCTTACACTGAAGGGAATTACTTACCTGGACCTTCATTGGCTTCTTAGAAGGTGCCAAACGTGTGGGAAGGAGACTCGAGCAATGCAACGAATATACGTGGTGCTCAGCCAAGTAAAGCCGAGCGCCGAGCATAGCGATGCTCGAGCCAAACCAATACTCGGCCGAGCATGCTCGCTCATCACTACCAGAGACCATAATATAGACCCATTGATATGGTTCTACTGTGTAGAACTTAGATTAGCATAGGATTTTATGGTTATCTAAGTCTAGTTATATGACGCTGTGAGGTCCAGGTGTTGTAGCCATATATTGGCTAGATAAAGTAGCTTAACCAATGTGTCTGACATATTCTCAGTGTTTCTGGGGCTTTTGCTGTTATGAAGTCTTGTTTTTTAAGAACCAAGTTGTATTTTTTATGGCATCTTTTTGGGGTGCATAAAATATATAACTTTTAAACAATAACTGCACACAATGTAAAAACGTTTGATGTGTCATAATGACTAGAGAGTAAACTAATTCTAAACAAATTAAATTCAACAGGAATTTTCCAAGAGTTCAGGTACAATCCTAATTTTGGGCAACTCGATTCTGGAAAATTTCTCAAAATGGCCTTAGCCATGTTTCAAATCACAAAAATAGAATGAAAAAGGAGGCAATGTGTGTGTAAAAAAACATACAAATCCTACAGTGTACTTTATTAAAGAAGCAGAGGCTTGTTTGTTACCACCAGCAGCTCGCTATGTAACATCATTACTTCTATTTTTGTTAGCCATTAAAAGGTATCAAACCTGCAATACTCTTATTTTGTTTCTCTTAATGAGAGCACTAATCTTGTTTTCTATTGGCTAACACGGTGCCAGACTTTTTCCTTCTTAATTCCATCTTGGCATTAAAGAGCTTGAAATTAGTTTTTCAGTCCTACCAGACCCCACCATGTCATCCACAACTTTTCAGGACACTTGGAACACTTTCAAACCAGGTTGAACTTATTTGAATCCAAATAGAGTCACCCGACCGATTCGGCTGAATTGAATCCGAATCGAATTTCAAGGAATACATCACTAATAGTGACCTATCAAAAGTTTTGATCGGTGGGAGTCTGAGCACTGAACCCCCCTTAGATCAATGGACCAAGTTAGAAGTGCTTAACTAAGGGCTGATGCGCCTCACTGCTGAAAACAGACATGTAGATGGCTTCATAGATTTTCTACTGAGGCTGTCTTCTTCCAGGCTTCAGCAGCAAGAATAGTCCAGTTACCCTTTAAAAAATTTTAGGGTGATAACTTGAAAAAATAAAGCAGTTCTGCAATTCTTTTATTTTTATTTTTTTATGGCATTCGCCATGTGGTATTATGACATGATAACTGTGTTCTGTGCGTCTGTATGATTACCCAATACCAAATTCATGTAATTTTTATGCTTTTCTACTTTTTCACAATAAAAACTCCTTTTCTTGAAATATTTCTATGCATTCAAAGATCCATAAAAAAAAGTTTATTCTTTCCCTTTAACAGAGCTGTGTGTGGGCTTGCTTTTTTTTTTTTACAGGAAAATTTTTAGCTTTCATCGGTGCCATTTTTAGATGCTTTTTGATAACTTTTTATTATGGCTTTTTGGGAGGTGCAATGGACAAACAACAGCAGTTTCTTTACTTTTTATGCTGTTCACCACATAGGAAAAATAAAAATTATTAAACATGTTTGCGAGCAAATATCGGATTTTTTACTGTTCAAAATTTTTTTTTTCTGCATCCCACAAGAGGTATTAACAATGTCATCTTCTGCTTACTCCTATAATAGTTCTGTATCACAGCATATTACGTCAATTGTTATAAAAGCTGACATGATTTCATGCAATAATCATTCAACAGAGAAGGACTGGCCGTAGACCTGACAGGGAGATATTCAGATAGGGCCGATGCCCATGAGCCTCCCAAGCCCTTCTCATGGCTGCCATCTGGATACACAATATCTGATGCTCTCAACATTACTTAATGCTAGGAGAATCTGGTACTTATACAACTGGCCGGCAACCTAAGGTGCCCTCGTGAACTCAACTGAATTTCTCTACTCAGGAGTCAGGACAATGATACAGTTTCACCAGGGGTGTAGTTATATGGGGTGCAAAGGTAGCAGTCGCTACCGGGCCCAGGGGCCTGAGGGGGCCCAAAGACTCTTGTGCCACATAAGAAGACACCAGTATTATAGAAAGTGCATACTCAGAGGGTTCTGTTGTAGATTTTGCACTGGGGCCCAGAATCTTCAAGTTACACCTCTGGCTGGAGAAACGGTGTTAGGCCAAGAATTTGGCATGGGTTGCTGTTTCAGTTTTTGCCTCAAGCAGCAGGAAGGATATGTGTACCCATGCCCCTTGATACAAAGCACCGAGGAAAGGGCGAGGCCCAAGCTAAATTTTTGCACCAGCGCCCATGAGCCTGTAGCTACGCCCCTGTGTTTACTGTCTGTGTGTGTGTATGTGTGTGTGTGTGTGGGGGGGGGCAGTATATTGTGCTGCCCTGCGGTATTTATTTCTGCTGGGGTAGTATTTTGTTCTGCATTATGATACTGCTGGCCCTGCCTACTTATGTTTTTCCTGCCTACGTGTTGCATGGCCTTTTATCAGTGAGGTGCCACCTACAACATGGGGCCACTTTTAGTTTTTTTCTAGGACCATTTTAAGTTCTCAGTTTGCCCTTGTCATTCACAGTGGCAACCCTTCCCACTGATGCTCCCTAGGTCTGGACAGTGATAGAAGGGCACACCTTTTTTTCCCCTTGGGGCACACCCTGATGTTGGGGCTCCTGTCTGAGGAAAGTTGGAATGCTCTTGGTGTTATAGATGTTGTACAGGTGCAAGGGAGGAAACGTAATTGTTGTGGCCGGCATATGATTCTGGAGTCAGTAACCCCTCCAAAGTCTCTTCTTACTAAAGTGTAGAATAGTATTTGTAATGCTCCCAATGTTATCAAACACAGTTCCAAACAACTGACATTCCAGATAGCTATGTATGGATCGTATAGGCCAGGTGGAGATTGTAGTACTCCTTCACTCTATCTATTCAAAGTCTCTTTTTGTGCAAAATCTAAGCGTGGCACTAATGTTCTTGCAAGTTTAACTGTAATTACCAGCTGAGGGGTATAGGGTTAAGATATGGCGGGCCAGACCATATCCAAGTGTGAAGGGTGTCCTAGCCATGTCACTGCAGTATAGCCTCTATCAGCCATAAACAGTAAATTCCTTACTGACTGATTCCAGTGCACGGCCATGCAGATCCTTGACCTTTGTGATTCTTTCTCTCTCTTTTCCTTGACTGTGAAGTAGAAATGGTTTTCTCTTTCTCTGTGGATCTCTAAGTTATAGTGGTTCTTTGGAGTTTAGGCCTATTACTCTGAGGAGTGAGCAAATGTAGGCCCCTCTCACGTTCTCAGCTAACTCTGCACTACTAACTGATCTAGGGGCAGATCTAAGTCCAACACCTAACTTCCTACATTGGCAAAATCGGGATTATTAACCCTGACTGATCTATACAGAGATATGTTGGTAATTTACAGGGCATTAACGTATTAAATAAGATTATGCAACAGAACAGTTTCAAGTAGCCTATTCTAGGGTATTGCACCACCTGTATAATATATCTGGCACTAACAAATGATGATGTGGACCCAGCTCCTAAACCCATGCATTCACAATGCTATAATATTATTATGCTGATGCTTATCCACCTACTTACTTACTAAATTGTTAAAAATGTATGTCCTATCCTTAGGATTAGCGATCAATATTAGATTGGTGGGGGACCAACTCTCTTGGCACTCCCAATGATCTGCTGTTTGAAGGGTCTTCAGTGCTCTGGCAAGCAGAGAATCCCCTTCATGTGTATTAGGCCCAACGCTGCTCTTTACATAGTGGCTGTGCCTGGTAATACAGCTCATTACATTCATATGAATGGGACTATGCTGCAGCACTACACATAGCTGAAGGTATGGAACTGTGCCTAGTAACTAATGAAGGGGATGCAGTACTTGCCAGAACACTGATGACCCTTTTAACAACCCATCAATGTCGAGAGTCAGACCCTCAACCATCGATGGACACTAAGCATAAGCCATCACTTTAAAGAGCTGGACAGCTGGACAGTTAATACATATGTTTTATTAACAGCGACACATAACCTTTTTCTAATATATATATTTTTTCTGATTACAGATTTTTATATTCTGTTTCCTGAACATGATTTTTGGGGCAGCCATCTTGCCTGAACTGTTCTTAACAGCATTTATATATATTTTTTACAGCAGCCACCATGTTCCAAAAGCACAGTAGTCTGTATGCAGATGTCAGGAGGGAGTAAATAGACTGTGAATGATATCACCTATTGTGAATGGTGGATCCTGTGTTCTCTATATACATATGCAGTATATACAGTATATATAGGTGATATCTGTCGTTGCAATTCTGACTGTAATAAAAAGCATATAACTGCAGTAAAGTCATCTGTACTGACCAAAAAGTGGTGCCTATTGTTTGGCTTAATGGCCAGTGGGAAAACTGCAGGATTTTAGGATTTTTTTTAAATAGATTTTGGTGTGGAGAATTAAAAATACCACCAAAATTCTTTAAATTTATATATATATATATATATATATATATATATATATATATATATATTTATGTTTATTAATATATGTTTAACATAAAAGCAATAGCTCATTTTATGATGACACATTCCCTGCAAATATCAGTTTTTGTTAGCAATTCTCTGCATTACCAGATAAGATAGCAGAGCAGTGGGTGGTTAAAAACAGTGAAAAGGTCACTGCATGAGTGAAAGAGGATTGTGCACGGCATAGTATGCCTTGTGCACGTCCAAATGCCAATAGTGAAGTCAACAGCTAGAGTTATAGGAATGCAGCAGGGCAATCTAGCTGGAAAGTCACCTCATTGGGCACACCAAGCACTATATTCCCATCAATGTATTGTTATTTTCATGGCTCCACAGTATTATAAGGAGCCTATAGTTCACTGGGGAATAGATCTCAATCTGCATTCTTCTTCATAACTTCTCCCATTACACGCTCATAGCTATGGATTTGGAATATTGTCCCTGCGTCTGTATTTATATTTACGTCTGGTATGCAGCTCCTTCTGTATATAATAAAGGTAACTATAGAATGTAAACACTTGCCTCTTATCAGAAGATGCACTCCAGAATCCTATATATTGTAAGGATTTGTTCAACAAACATGAGCCACGTACCGTCTGTGACCTATGACTTGTGAACAAGTCTGATCCTACACAGGAGAAAACATAGGTTATATGTAGTGTTGATCGAGCACCACAGTGCTCGGGTGCTCTGGCCGAGCACACCGGGATGCACGGGTGCTCTACCAAGCACCCAAGTAAAATGGAAGTCAATGGGAGAACCTGAGCAATAAACTAGGCACTAGTTTGAAAGGCTTCCGGGCAGCCAATCAACAAGCGTTTTACTACTTTGTCCTAAGAAGCCATCACAGCCTTGCCTACTATTGGCATGGCTGTGATTGGCTAAGTGCAGCATGTGACCCAGCCTCTATTTAAGCTGGAGTCACGTAGCGCCGCACATCACTCTGCTGCTCTTATTGTAGGGACAGGCTGCTACTGGTGCTCTCAGGGAGAGATTAGAGAAGAAATCTGTTTAACTGGGTGGTGTTAACTGTTCAAACTACAGCAATTATTGAGGGTGCTATGCTACATATTTGTACCCAGCCCTGAGCCCAGTGATACTGCAAAATAATTTGTAATCCATCTGTTACTGAGGTGGGGGTCGGCGGCCATTTTAGCAACTGCAGTGTCCTTGGAACTGCATGTGCCCTGCATGTGTGCCAGCCTGCCAGGGACATCAGTCTAATTATTTTTGGGTAGCTCAGTGGAGGAAAAATTTGGGGAATAAACCCATACTGTCGTACCACAGAGCACGTTTGCATACACTGCTGAAAAACCTATTTTAAAATTTTGCGGTGACATAGTGCATTTCTGTTGTTGGTGGAATAAACCCATACTGTCGTACCACAGATCACATTTGCATACACCACTAAAAAACCTATTTAAAAACTTTGCGGTGAAAAACTGCATTTCTGTGGTTGGGTTAATAAACCCGTACTGTTGTTCCACAGAGCACGTTTGCATACAACGCTGAAAAAACTGTTTTAAAATTTTGAGGTGAAATACTGCATTTCTGTAGTTGGATTAATAAACCCGTACTGTTGTGCCACAGAACACGTTTGCATATAACACTGAAAAACCTGTATTACAATTTTTGGGGTGACATACTGCATTTCTGTAGTTGGGTTAATAAACCCGTACTGTTGTTCCACAGACCACGTTTGCATACAAGGCTGAAAAAACAGTTTTAAAATTTTGCGGTGAAATACTGCATTTCTGTAGTTGGGTTAATAAACCTGTACTGTTGTGCCACAGAGCACGTTTGCATACAATGCTGAAAAACCTATTTTAAAATTTAGCTTTGACATATAGCATTTGTGTATTTGGGGGAAATAAACCCGTATTGTTGTTCCACAGAGCAGTTTTGAATACAACGCACAAAAACATATTTAAAACTTTTGCCTGGGTGCCAGGGGCCTACATTTCAAAAAATCTCCTGTTCCATTGGTGGATGACATGAACCCCGTTTTGCCGTGAATAAACCCTGCTCTGCATAAGTGACAGGGACCTAAATTTCAAAAAACGCCTGTTCCATTGGTGGGTGACATTAACCCCATTTTGCCATGAATAAACCCCTCCTTTGCCTGAGTGCTAGGGGCCTACATTTTTAAAAATCGTCTGTTCCATTGGTGGGTGACATCAACCCAGTTTTTCCGGTGAAAAACCCCTGCTCTGCCTGGATGCCAGGGGCCTACATTTTTAAAAATTTTCTGTTCCATTGGTGGGTGACATAAACCCCATTTTGCTGTGAATTAACCCCTCCTGCCTGGGTGCCAGGGGCCTACATTATTAAAAATAATCAGTTCCATTGGTCGGTGATATGAACCCCGTTTTGCCGCTGAAAAACCCTGTTAATTATTGAAAGATGCGTGACTACAAATGCACGCTGGTAGACACGCTGCTGATGGCATTCCCACATGAGGCCTCCTCAACCTCCTACTCCACATCCATTTCCTCCTCCTAGATCAAGATTTAGATTTTCAATTTTTATTTATTTTATATTAAGTCATTTCCCTATCCACATTTGTCTGCAGGGCACTTACACGCATTTTGCTGCCTTTTGCAGCCCTCTAGCCCTTTCCAGCCATTTTAGTGCCCAAAAGTTCGGATCCCCATTGACTTCAATGGGGTTCGGCGTCAAGCTCAGGTTAAGTTCGGATCCCGAACCCAAACTTTTTTTTAAAGTTCTGCCGCACCTGTCGAACCCGAACTTCCAGGTGTCCGCTCAACTCTACAGGGGAGGGTGCCTGGACAGGGGAGGGTGCCTGGTTCATAGGAAAAGTTCAGAAATTTATGGAAACACCACCAAAATGGTTCGGGAACAGCATGCTGAGGATGTCTGGATGCATTATATTTGAGGACCTGCAGGTGAGCTGACCCTTTAAAACATTGTAAGTGAGGGCCTGCAGGTGAGCTCACCCTATAAAACATTATATTCGAGGGCCTGCAGGTGAGCTGACCCTGTAAAAGATTGTAGCTGAGGGTCTGCAGGTGAGCTGACCCTGTAAAACATTATATTTGAGGACCTGCAGGTGAGCTGACCCTCTTAAAAATTATATGCAAAGGTCTGCAGGTGAGCTGACCCTTAAAAATTTTTTATGCAAGGGCATTATATGCGACAATTAAGCATGTTGATATTATGGAAGAGGAGGAGGAGGAAGAGAAAAGGAAGATTCAACCATATACCCATTTTTGTGGTGGAAGGGGTGCATGAGAATATAGTGTGCATAATAAACAACACATTTAAAGTGCCTTTATGTTCTTCAGCTTAGCTTTCCTCTAGTGGAGTCGAGAAGTCAGGGGCAATCCAGGCCTTGTTAATTTTAATGAGTCAACCTGTCAGCATTTTCAGTTGACAGGCGGATACGCTTATCTGTTATAATGCCACGAGCAGCACTAAATACCCGCTCAGACAAAACACTGGCGGCAGGGCCTCCAAGGTGTAGAGCTCCAGTTCGTGCCACGTGTCCAGCTTGGACACCCAGTAGTTGTAAGGCACTGGGGGATCATTGAGAACAGTTCACACAGTCTGTTATGTACTCCTTTACCATCTTCCAAAGTTTTCCCTCCTTGTAACAGTAGGCGGCGCATCAGGGTGAGGGTACTGGCGGGGTGTCAAGAAACTGTCCCAGGCTTTGGAGAGTGTTGCCCTGCCTCTGTTGGAACTGCTGTGTGTTCCTCTTGTCTCCCTTCCTTGTTTGCCCAAGTAACCACGGACTATGCTGCCAGCGTTGTCAGATGGAAATTTTTTGAGCAATTTTTCAACAAGGACCTTATGGTATTGCACCGTTTTGCTTGTCTTCTCCACCATAGGAATGAGAGACGAGAAGTTCTCTTTGTAGCGGGGGTCCAGAAGGGTGAACACCCAGTAATCCGTGTTGTCTAAAATGTGTATAACGCGCGGGTCGCGGGAAAGGCAACCTAACATGAAGTCAGCCATGTGTGCCAGACTACCAACAGGCAAGACTTCGCTGTCGTCATCAGGAGGATAACTCTCAATCTCCTCATCCTCTTCCTCCTCTTCTGCCCACCCACGCTAAACTGATGCAATTAAACTTCCATGGGTACTACCGTCTGTAGCGGAGGCGTTGGCGACGAGAAGATGAACTGAGGGTTGTCTGGTATCACCCTGTGTAATGTCTTCTTCCCCCATTTCAACCTCTTCCACATGCAAAGCGTCTGCCTTAATTGTTAGCAGCAAGTGTTTGAGTAGACACAGAAGTGGGATGGTTACGCTCACCATCTGTGTGGATACGTCAAAGTTTCCTAAAACCTCATAGAGGTCAGACATCCATGCCCACTCCTCGCTTGTAAATAGCGGAAGCTGACTGGAAAGGCTACGACCATGTTGCAGCTGGTATTTCAATACTGCTCTTTGCTGCTCACAAAGCCTCGCCAACATGTGGAACGTTGAGTTCAAGCATGTACTTACATCGCACAACAGCCAGCACGCTGGCAATTTCAAACACTGCTGCAGCGTTGACAAACCGTCTGAAGCTGACGATGACTTGCGGAAGTTTGCACACACGCGGCGCACCTTTATGAATAGCTCAGGCAAACTGGGGTAGGTTTTGAGAAACCACTGAACCACTAAGTTAAAGACGTGGGCAAGGCATGGTATGTGTGTAAGCTTGCCGAGCTTCAAAGCCGCCACCAAGTTACGGCCATTATCAGACACAGACGGCTGTAGGTTGAATGGCGAGAGCCACAGCTCAGTCTGGTCTCTTATTTCCTGCCACAGCTCTGCGGCAGTGTGCTGTTTGTCCCCTAAGCATATCAGCTTCAGCACGGCCTGTTGACACTTCTTCACAGCAGTGCTACACTGCTTCCAGCTATCGGCTGATGGATGACTGGTGGTGCATGTGGATAATTCGGAGGTGGAAGTGGAGGAGAAGTAGGGGTTGGAGCCACTAACGTAGTTGCTGACGGAAATGCTAATCGACGTAGGGCCCAGCCTACACAATGTTCACCCTATGTGCCGTCAGGGAAATGTAGCGTCCCTGGCTGAAAGCACTTGTCCATGTGTCAGTGGTTAAGTGGACCTTACCAGTAACTGCATTGGTCAGGGCACGTGTGATCTTTCGGGACACATGTTGGTGTAAGGTGGGCACGGCACACCTTGAAAATAGTGGCGGCTGGGGACTGCGTAACGCGGGACGACCGCCGACATCAGGCAGCAGAAAGCCTCAGTGTCCACAAGCCTAAATGGCAACATTTCCAGGGCCAGGCATTTGGAAAGCTGCGCATTTAGTGATATGGCCTGTGGGTGGGTGGCTGGGTATTTGCGCTTGCGTTCAAATACCTGAGGTAAGGACATTTGGACCCTGCGCTGGGACAGGGAATGTGGTCGCTGATGGTGCTTGCGAAGGTACCGTTGCAGGATGGGAGGCATCCAGGCTGGCGCCTTCGACAGGTGATTAGCCAGCAGAATGTAACCTAGGGGTAGAGGAGGCAGTGGTATGACCCGCCGACACAGATTGTGGACCAAGGCATTCGTCGCACTTATTAGGGTGCTTGGATGCCATGTGGCGGATCATGCTGGTGGTGGTGAGGTTGCTAGTGTTCATGCCTGGCTCATTTTGGTACAGCACAGGTTGCAAACTACTATTCTTTTGTCGTCTGCACTTTCCTAAAAAAAGCGCCATACTGCGGAACACCTACCCCTTGGCAAGGGAGATTTCCGCAAGGGGGGCTCCGTGGAACAGTTGCAGGCCTGTTTGGTGTGGCCCGTCTCCCTTTTGCCACCCTACTGCCTCTTCCAGCCTGTTGCGGTACTGAAGATCCCTCCCCCTCTGTATTGCTCTCCTCGCTCGGCTTTCCACCTTCCCAGATTGGGTCAGTGACCTCATCGTCCACCAACTCCTCTTTCGCTTCCTCACGCTGGTCATCCTCCTGACTTATTGACCTAAGAACAACCTCAGTTATTGACAACTGTGTCTCATCCTCATCATGAACCTCTTGAGACACTAATTGCGGCTGACTTATTGGCAACTGTGTCTCATCATTATCATCCACCTCGTGAAGCACTAACTGCCGTTCCCCACCGTCATCTTCTTTTGACTGTGGATGTTAAAGAGGTTGGGAATCAGGGCATAAGATCTCATGTCCCTGTTCAAGCGTGCTTGGCGAGAGGGTCAATTGAAGGAATGTCGATGAAAAGAGGTCCTCGGAATATCCGAGTGTGGGATCACTTGTTTGGCCAGACTCTCCATTGTGGGAGGAAGGAGGATAAGGGTGAGGATTGTGTTGACCAGACTCCTGGCTACTAAGACTAGACTTGGTGAAAGACAGGGTGGTGCTTAACCGACTGGAAGCATTATCTGCTGCAATTCAACCGACCACCTGGTCGCACTGGTCTGACTTCAAGAGTAGTGTCCTGCGCCGCCCTGCAAACTGGGACATGAAGCTAGGCGTAGTTTCTACGTGCCCAGGGCCACGGCCTCTGCGTGCACCATCAGCATCACGGCCACTTCCCGTCCCTTACTGCTCGCCTTATTCATTTAAAAGTTATATATGCTTGAAAGTATGACACACATACAGTAGCATAGGATTTGGTAATGTATGCGCAAATTTTTTTTAAAAGGTATTTGGGATGAGTAAACATTATAGGTACCACAGGTAATGTCACTGTTTGCAGCGTCTACCAAAAAAGTACATTGTATGTCACTGATAAATTGTTTAAACGCACACCTTACACTTTAGTTGTGGGCCTGATATTGTCACTCTCTGAAGCGGACACCGTCATTTGAAAAGTACACTGTCACTGATAAATTTTTTATAAACGGACATTACACTTCAGAAATGGGCCTGGTCAGGGCCGGCTTCAGCACCCGGCATACATGGGCAAGTTCTGGGGGCCCCTGCTCCTGGGGGGGGGGCACTGAGCTGCTATGAGCACTTCTATCAATTACACTACTGTCATTTCACTTACGCAGTACCCGTCTGTGGGCCGTCTGATGAGTCACATGAGGCCGGCTGCTACAGAGCTTCAGACACGCCCCCTCTACACAAAAAGTGCTGCCTGAGGATAGAGACTGCAGGGCTGGAGCAGAAGTGTGAACACAGTCTGTGAGTGAGTCTGAACCGTTACTGTCTCTTCTCTGTGTGACAGGAGGAAGGGGGCTGGAGGTCAGGGAACTCTCCCAGCTGCTGCTGGATGCTGTAGACCAGCAGCTTCATGCTATTTATTTGTTTTACTTACCCATTAAGAAGTTTGGCTCCATGACACCTGCCCCCCCCCTCCCCTTCATATCCTGTCCTATCTCATCCTCATGGAGCCCCTGCTGTCTCCTTTCCTCCCTCATGTATCCAGAGCTCCTGTTACACCCTCCTATCTCCTATTGTTGCCCTGCAAAGATCTCCTGCCCCTATTCGCCCCCCATTATGGTGGCGTCTGAACCGCATTTAACATAAGGACTTTCTAACATCAGAGGGTCATGTGAATGTGCCCCCCACCCAGTACTGTGCCCCTCACTCCGTACTGTGCCTTCTTATACCCTGCATTGTGCCCTCTTTATACCCTGCATTGTGCCCTCTTACCACATCCTTTACAATGCCCCTAGTCATACTACTAAAATTTGCTGTGGGGCCCAGTCAGTTCTAGCTACATCACTGCACAGCTCCTTCTCTACTCAAGGCCCGGCCCAGCAGTGACATCATGACGTGTGTCTCAATGCAGCGGGCCTGAGGAGAGATGGAGCGCAGGGAGCTGCAGTTAGTGAATGACAGGATCGCCAGCTCCCCTGCCCTCTCCATACAGCATAATACCCAGTGCGGGGGCCATTGGGGGTCATTATTCTGAATAGGGGGCGAATAGGGGTAATTATTCTGAATAGAGGGCCACTGTGGGGTTATTATACTGTATGTGGGGCCACGGGGGTTCATTATACTGCGTAAAGGGCCACTAGTGGTCATTATACTGTATAGGGGCCAGTGGGGGTCATTATACCGTGTGGGAGCCACAGGGGGACATGTAAATGTAAAAAATGCCTCAAGGGGTCCACTGGGATTTATCGTCCAAGGGCCCACATGAACCTGGAGCCGGCCCTGGACCTGGTATTGTCACTCTTTGAAGCGGACACCGTCTATTGAAAAAGTACACTATATGTCACTGATACATTTTTTAAAAGCACACCTTACTCTATAGATGTTGTCCTGGTAATGTCACTCTCACAAGATGACACTGTCTATTGAAAAAGTACACTGTATGTCACTGATAAATGTTTTCAGCGCACACGTTACACTGCAGATATGGCGCTCCTAATGTCACTGTCCGCAGCAGACACCGTCTATGGAAAAAGTATACTGGATGTCACAGATATTTTAGGGATGCACGTACTTTAAACAGGAGATGTGGCACGGATAATTTAACTGTCTGCAGCTTCCTGGATGCGCTAAAAATATATATTGCTGCTGTCGCACACAATGGTCCTTAAAAGGACTTTTGAGTCTCTGAAACGTTTTTGTGCAAAAATAACTTCAATTACAAACCCTACACTGTCTGTCCCTTTCTGTGATAAGCCCTACCTAACACTGAGCAATTTAGCGCAGGTTGCGCTATAAAAATATATTGCTGCTGTCACACACAATAGTCCTTAACCCCTTAGTGACCAAGTCTGTTTGGGCCTTTATGACCAAGCGTTTTTCGTTTTTTTTTTCATGGTCTCGTTCCCAGAGCTATAACTTTTTTATTTTTCCGTCTATATAGCAGTATGAGGGCTTGTTTTTTGCGGGACAAGTTATAGTTTTTAATAGCACCATTTTGGGGTACACATAACTATGTTATTAACTTTTATTAACTCTTTCTGGGAGGGAGAAGGGGAAAAATAGTACTACTGCCACTGCGTTTGTACATTATAAATTTTACGCTGTTCATTATTCGGTAAAAGTAACATAATATTTTTATTCCCTGGGTCAGTACGATTACAGGGATACCAAATACTTATAGTTTTTTTTAAGTTTTACTACTTTTTTTCAATAAAACCCCTTTTTTAACAAAAAAAAAAGATTTTGCATTGCCACTTCCCAGGACCCATAACTTTTTAATTTTTTTTATAGAGTTGTGTGAGGGCTTGATTTTTGCGGGACGACTTCTATTTTCATTGGTATAATTTTTAATAAATTCCGCTTTTTGATCGCTTGTTATTTCGTTTTTCTGTGAAAATTAAGAATAAATTAGAAATTTGGGCTTTTTTTTTATTTATTTTTTAACGGCGTGTACTATAGGGGATAATTTATGTAATATTTATGTAGTGCCGGTTGTTACGCGGCAATACCAAACATGTGGGGATAATATTTTTTGCAATTTTTTCATTGAAAAGCATATTTTCAATGGAAAAAAGCATATTTTATATTTCATGGAATTTTTTATTTAATAAATGTGTATTTTTTTCTAATTTTTTTTACTACTTAATAGTCCCACATGAGGACTATAATATACAGTATTTTGATTGCTTTTAAAATGTAATGCATTATATCTATAATGCATTACATTTTAAATGCAGTGCAATTCTACCTTTGCCCAGCAGGCTACGCCAGAGAGGCATAGCCTGCTGGTGAATACTTCAGGGCAGGCTCAGGGCCCTGCCGGAAGGAAGGTGAGCTTCCCAGCCCATCAGCACCCAGCGATTGCATCTGCGGGGTGCTGATGAGTGACAGAGGGAGTTCGCTCCCTCTGTCAACCCTTTACATGCGCAGGCGCCATTGCGCCCGGCATGTAAGGGGTTAAACAGCCCGGATTGGCACTCCTGCCGGCCCGGGCTGTTAGAGCAGGGTGGTCGCGGCTCTCATGTGAGAGCCGGGCCCGCGCTCCCCGCTGCACGGGGGACCCGTGCAGCGCTTAGACTGGGCCGCCGTAAAAACGCGGCAGCCCAGCCTAAGTCCCCTTAGTGACCGCCGTAAAAACACGTATGGGTGGTCACTAAGGGGTTAAAAGGACTTTTGGGTCTCTGAAACCTTTTTGTGCAAAAATAACTTCAATTACACTCCCTACACTGTCTGTCCCTTCCTATGCTAAGTTCTCCCTGACTAATAATGAGCCCAACACGTGACATCGGGTGCTTTATAGCACCCGATGACGCTTTTCGGCCAACTAATCACTGTAATGCCAGAAGCCAACATGGCAGTACTTACCTGAACGTTTATTGTCTGCTTAGCAGCCACACAACATGTAGGAAGGGGACTCAATCATTGCGCTCGAGCACATGCGGTACTCGGCCCAGTACCACCATGTGCCAAGCATTGCGATGCTCGAGCCGAACTGGTATTCGGCCGAGCATGTTCGCTCAGCACTAGTGATATCTCATATTCTATTAAACAGCTCCTGCCACCAGATTATTTATTAGCAGTAAAATTGGCTGACCTGAAACTTGTGCGCTGGTCAGCAGAAACTATCTGTGTTGGTCCCATGTTCATATGTGCCCACATTTCGGAGAAAATGAAATTTTAATATATGAAAATGAACCTCTAGGAGCAACAGGGGCGTTGCTGTTACACCCAGAGACTCTGCTCTCTCTGCAACTGCCCAGCATTCTGCTCTTTGATTGACAAGGCCAGGCTGTGAAAACATTTAACACCTTAGTGGCCAGCCTGTTTTGAGCCTTACTGACAAAGCGTTTTTCTTCCTTTGCATCGTTGCCTTCCAAGAGATAAAACTTTTTTATTTTTCCGTCTATATAGCTGTATGATTGCTTGTTTTTTGTGGGACAAGTTGTAGTTTTTAATGGTGCCATTGTGGGGTACACATAACTTTCTGATTAACTGTATTAACTCTTTCTGAGAGGGAGATGGGAAAAACAGCAATACTGTCACTGAGTTTTTACGTTATACATTTTATGGCGTGCATTTTTCGGTATAAATAACATAATATCTTTATTCTCTAGGTCAGGATGATTACAGCGATACCAAACACATATATTTTTTTTTACGTTTTACTACTTTTGTGCAATAAAACCCCTTTATTTAAAAGGGAAAAAAAATCTTTTTGCATTGCCACTACCCATAACTTTTTGAATTTTCTTTCTATTGAGTTGTTTGAGGGCTTGATTATTGTGGGACGACATGTAGTTTCGGAAATAGTGTATGATCGGCACTCTCTATCTGGAGTCCACATATACAGATAGAATAAAATATATTGTTAAATAATTTAATAATCAGACAAGTGAAACAAAAATGTAATATAAAGTTATGGTCACACTCAAAGTAAGGGTACTTTACACTAGCGTTTTGGATTCCGTTTGTGAGATCCGTTTCAGGGCTCTCACAAACGGTCCAAAAGGGATCAGTTAAGCCCCAATGCATTCTGAATGGATAAGGATCCGTTCAGAATGCATCAGTTTGGCTTCGTTCCGCTTCAATTCTGTTTTGGAGGCGGACACCAAAGCGCAGCTTGCAGCATTTTGGTGTCCGTCTGAAGAGGCGGAGCCTAACGGATCATTTTGAATTACAATGTAAGTCAATGGGGACGGATCCATTTTCAATGACACAATATGGTGCATTTGAAAACTGATCCGTTCCCCATTGACTTTTAATGTAATTCAAAATGGATCCGATTTGGACTTTGTCATTTTTCTTTTAACTAATGCAAACGGATCTGTTCTGAACGGATACAAACGTTTGCATTATAGGTGCTGATCCGTCTGTGCAAATAAAATATCTCTGAATGGTCATACTATAACCATTAAAAAAACATGCAGTATCACCGATATAAAAGCCACAAATGTCCTCATGAGATGTAAATGAATTCCAAATACTGTTAAATATAAAATCCTTTGTACCAATTGTAATCCTTTCAAAATAAGGGCTGTATGGGTCTTTCAAAAAACAGACAGTTGCATATATGCGTCTTAATAACGTTCATAGGGAAAATAAATGAGCCGGGGAGAGTTCACGGCTTACAATATGTTGTGTCCTTTGTCATGCACTTGGTAATGGGGCGAGTGTTATACCTGTGTTATCGTGGCGTCCCACGCGTCAGGCTGCATAATGGAGGAGTCTTACCTCAGGTATGCCCCGATTCCGTCTTGTGCACTAAGGGTGCTTGTAATAGATCAGCCTGATTCCTCGCTCTCTTCAATGCATCAAATGGTTGCGGAGTATCCTCTCCTGGGCCGACGATGGTACAGTCACTGATAGTAACGGAGCGCTCCAATGTAACTTACTATGTTCTTATCAAATGCACATATTCTGTCATGTCATGTACTGGGGGTCCTCCAAACCAAACGCGTTTCGGGGCACTTTTCTGTCCCCTTCCTTAGTGATGAAACCCCCGCATTGTTCATTCATGTTTTTTATATTCTCTGTCTGTGCAGCCCATAAGTCACTTAAAAAATCCGGCCTGGATCCATAACAAACTTCCAAAAGAAAACAACATCAATTAAATCAACATCTAACTCATATATACATATGATTAAGGAATGTTTAACCTGCGACTCAACCAATGTCATTTATTTAGCACAATATCCCTACAATAGACAATATATAGGCAGGACAAAGAGAACTTTAAAAAAAACGAATTTCAGAGCATATCACAAATATTAAAAATGGGTATGATAAACATATGTTATCTCATCATGTCAAGGAAATGCATAATAAATATTTTTGCGGCTCTGGAGAGAGTGGATGTACATTGGAGGGGTGGGGACCATGTGAGTCGAATGTCAAGACTGGAGTCGAGACGAATCTTTGACTTCAACTCATTGGTCCCAAGAGGATTAAATGCGGATATGGAAATTTTTGTTTTTTTGTAATTTTTGGTTTTCTGTGATGGGGAGGTGGCCGGCCGGTGGCCAGGTTTTTCTGTTTTCCCTGGCCCCCTGGCGGCAGTGTACCTGTCCCTCCGCTACCCTGATTTACTCGGTTTCAGCTACTTGACTCTGAAGCAAAATGTTGGATATACAAAATAAAACTTTTATAAAGAGCTTCACTATGGTGGGAGTGGCTTGTGTTTACAGAAACCTTTGAGTATAAGAAGGATTGGAGACAACATTACTTCCCTTCGGTGCTTGGTGTTGTAAAGTCCGTGGCTGCCTCTGCATCCAAGTGTGGAAGCGATAATATAAACGCCGGGAACAAACAGAGTTGCGGATGATATTTTGATACGCCTGCAATTATCAGACCTGCTGTGAGTACAATCTGTGCAATAGGGGTTTGTGTAGCCCTACGGTATTTCACTATTAGTTTCCTTTTTACAAGTTGCAGGATATCCAGCAGCAGGATATCTGCAGACCTCTGGTCTCTTTCAGAAGGAAAAAGGAAAACTGCTTTTTGGGGATCATCTATTCCTACGCGCGGTTCGAACTTGTGTATGTATAAATTGTGAAAGTGTGTTTGATCCCGCAACACCCATCGTACTCGCAGCGCAATCATTTGTGGACTGGTGATTAAGTGTTTTAAATTTTGAACGGGGGATCTGTGCAGTGCTTAGCCCGGGCCACCGTGAAAAAGAGGCGGCCCAGCCTAAGGCCCTTTAGTCACTAAGAGGTTAAAGGGCATCTGTCAGTAGATTTTTACCTATGAAACTGGCTGACCTGTTACATGTGCTCTTGGCAGCTGAAGGCATCTGTGTTGGTCCCATGTTCATATGTGCCCGCATTTCTGAGAAAAAAATAAGTTTTAACCGCTTCAGCCCCCCTAGCTTAAACACCCTTAATGACCAGGCCACTTTTTACAAATCCGCACTACACTACTTTCACCGTTTATTGCTCCGTCATGCAACTTACCACCCAAATGAATTTTACCTCCTTTTCTTCTCACTAATAGAGCTTTCATTTGGTGGTATTTCATTGTTGCTGACATTTTTACATTTTTTGCCATTAATACAAATTTAACGACATTTTTTCCAAAAAATGAAATTTTTCACTTTCTGTTGTAAAATTTTTCAAAAAAAACTACATTTCTATATAAATTTTTCTCTAAATTTATTGTTCTACACGTCTTTGATAAAAAAAAAAGTCCAATAAGTGTATATTTATTGGTTTGGGTAAAAGTTATAGCGTTTACAAACTATGGTGCAAAAAAGTGAATTTCCGCATTTTGAAGCAGCTCTGACTTTCTGAGCGCCTGTCATGTTTCTTCAGGTGCTAGAATGCCAGGAAAGTATAAATACCCCCCAAATCACACCATTTTAGAAAGAAGACACCCCAAAGTATTCGCGGAGGGGCATGGTGAGTTCATGTATCATTTCATTTTTTTTCACAAGTTAGCGGAAAATGACACTTTCTGAGAAAAAAAAAAAAGTTTCAATTTCTGATAACTTCTGGCAAAAAAAAATAAAAATCTCAGAATCTCAAATCTCACTATGCCCCTCAGTGAATACCTTGGGGTGTCTACTTTCCGAAATGGGGTAATTTGTGGGGTGTGTTTACTGTTCTGGCATTTTGGGCGGGGCTAAATTGTGAGCCGCCATGTAAAACCTAAAGGTACTCGTTGGAATTTGGGCCCCTTTGCGCACCCAGGCTGCAAAAAAGTGTCACTTATGTGGTATCGACGTACTCAGGAGAAGTAGGGCAATGTGTTTTTGGGTGTATTTTTACATATACCCATGCTGGGTGAGAGAAATATCTCTGTAAATTGACAACTTTGAATAAAAAAATTTAAAAAGTTGTCGTTTACAGCGATATTTCTCACACACAGTATGGGTATATGTAAAAATACACCCCAAAACACATTGCCCTACTTCTCCTGAGTACGGTGATACCACATGAGTGACACTTTTTTGCAGCCAAGATGAGCAAAGGGACCCTAAAACCAATGAGCACCTTTAGGATTTCACAGGGCATTTTTACGCATTTGGATTCTCACGCTTTAGGACCCCTAAAATGCCATGGCAGTATAAAAACCCCACAAGTGACCCCATTGTGGAAAGAAGACACCCCAAGGTATTCTGTGAGGGGTATGGCGAGTTCACAGAAAAAAAAAAATTTGGCACAAGTTAGCGGAAATTGATTATTATTTTTTTTTTTTTTACAGTCTCATATTCCACTAACTTGTGACAAAAAATAAAATTTTGCATGAACTCGTCATACCCCTCAGCGAATACCTTGGGGTGTCTTCTTTCTAAAATGGGGTCACATGTGGGGTATTTATACTGTCCTGGCATTTGAGGGTCTCCGCAATCATTACACGTATGGCCAGCATTAGGAGTTTCTGCGATTCTCCTTATATTGAGCATACGGGTAATGAGATTTTTTTTTCCATTCTGCCTCTGCGCTGAAAAAAAAAAAATGAACGGCACAGATTTTTTCATTCACATCGGTCAATGTGGATGAAAAAATCTCTGCCAAAATCAGTGACTGCGGTGCGGTGGGCTGGGCGCTAACTACCTAACAAGTAGCTAACTAACTGGCGGTGATAGGGGACCCTTATGCCCCATTCACACGTCCGAAATTCTGTTTGTGGAACGGAATTGCGGACCCATTCATTTCTATGGGGACAGACTTTGTCCAGCTCGGATCCGGAATTACGGATCCGCGCTTCCGGGTCTGCACTTCCGTTCCGCAAAATGATAGAATATGTCCTATTCTTGTCCGCAATTGCGGACAAGAAAAAGCATTTTCTATATAGTTCTGGCAATGTGCGGATCTGCAAAATGCGGAAAGCACATTGCCGGTGTCCGTGTTTTGAGCATCTGCGGATCGGATCTGCGGATCGGATCTGCGGATCGGATCTGCGGATCCGATCCGCGGATCCGTGAATCCACGGATCCGCAAAACACATATGGACGTCTGAATGGAGCCTTACAAGGGGTGTGATTAATGACAGGGGGGTGATCAGGGGGTCTAGATGGGGTGATCAAGGGGTTAATAGGTGAGGGGGGGTGGGGGGGGTTAGTGTAGTGTTTGGTGCAACTTTACAGTGTTACCTGGTCCTCTGGTGGTCGATCCCAGCAAATGGGACCACCAGAGGACCAGGTAGCAGCTATATCAGACGCTGTTCACAAAACCGCGTCTGATATAGCTGTTTGATGCGATTTTATTTGCATCTACAGCCTGCCAGCGATGGATCATCGCTGGCAGGCTGTAGCCGAACTGCCGAGACCTGTAGCCAAACTGCCGAGACCTGCGTTAGGCGGTCCTGTAGCGGTTAATATATGCAAATGAGCATCTAGGAGCAACAGGGGTGTTGTTACACCTAGAGGCTTTGCTCTCTCTGCAAATGCTTTGCCCTCTGCACTTTGATTGAATTTAGAAATTAGGGCCAGGCTTGATAACATTTACACTACCTGGCCCTGTCAATCAAAGTGCAGAGGGTGTGGCAGTTGCAGAGAGAGCAGAGACTCTTGGTGTAACAGCAACGCCCCTTTTGCACCTAGATGCTCATTTGCACATCTTTTTTCTCAGAAATGCGGGCATATATAAACATGGGATCAACACAGATGTCTTCAGCTGCCAAGCGCACATGTAACAGGTCAGCCAGTGTCATAGGTACAAGTCTGCTGACAGATGCCTTTTTAGTTAACCTTGCTACTATACTGTATATTGTATTATCAGGTTGTTTTTTTGTAGATAAAATGTTTGCGTATAAGAAACGTGTGATTAGTAGATTATTACCAGCAGGGCCGGACTGGCTTTAGACCTTACAGGGAAATTTACTGGTGGGCCAATGCCTAGGGGGCCTCCCAAGCCCTCCTTATGGCCAACACAAAGTACATAAAGTTCTGATGTTCTCAGCATTAATTAATGTAGGTAATCATGCACTTATGCATCCGGCCGGTGGCCGCAGGTCACTCCTGAATTCAACTGTCTTTGCGCCCTCAGAGCAAAGATTCCATTTCATACTGTGGCACTGGCAGCAGTATCTTGTACTGCAGTGTGTTATTTGGTTTTGCAGAGGTAGTATTTTTTGTGCTACCCTGTGGTATTTGGTTCTGCTGGGGTAGTATTTTGTTCTGCACTAAAGTATTGCTGGCTCTACCTACTTCTGTTGGCCCAGCCTACTTGTGTTGTCCCTCCTTCCGTCAGTTAGGACCTACCTACAACATAGGGCCACTTTTATTTTTTTTTCCCCAGGGCCACATTAAGTTCCCAGTCCGTCCTTGATCACCAGTGTGAATGATAGGAGAATAGCTTTCTCTTTTGAACCACCAATGGGCAGCAGGCAAGATCTTATAGAAGTTACAAATGAGAAATAGAAAGCATCCATCCATTTGCCATAAGAAAATATTGGTCATATCCATGTTGATAAGTCTGGATCAATATTGAACACTGTAGGACTTTCAGAAGTAGTGACAAGCTATCTCTCAATCTGAAGTTATGGCCGTTACCAATGTGGGGTTTAAAGGGTTATTTGGGACTGATGCATACCATAATGTCTGGTACGACAGCTTTGTCCCATTCAAGTGAATGGAAATGAACTGTAATCCCAGGTGCAGCCAATACTAAAAGTACAGAGCTATGCCTGGTAAACAATGAAGGATACTTACAGTACTACCTGCAGCTGATTAGGGGAAGTGCTGAGATTGGGACTCCCACACATCTAAGGCTACTTTCACACTCGCGTTTTGTGCGGATCCGTCATGGATGGATACGTTCCGATAATACAACCGTCTGCATTCGTTCAGAATGGATCCGTTTGTATTATCTTTAACATAGCCAAGACGGATCCGTCATGAACTCCATTGAAAGTCAATGGAGGACGGATCAGTTTTCTATTGTGCCAGATTGTGTCAGTGAAAACGGATCGGTCCCCATTGACTTACATTGTGTGCCAGGACGGATCCGCTTGGCTCAATTTCATCAGACGGACACCAAAAAGCTGCAAGCACCGTTTTGGTGTCCGTCTCCAAAGTGGAATGGAGACTGAACTGATGCAAACTGATGCATTCTGAGTGGAACCTTTTCCATTCAGAATGCATTAGAAGGCAAACTGATCCGTTTTGGACCGCTTGTGAGCCCTGAACTGATCTCTCAAACGGAAAGCCAAACGCGAGTGTTAAAGTAGACTAACCTTGATGGTCTATCTTAATAAGTCCCTGATATACCCTAGATTATCAACAGTGTGAAACTGAGGGTACCTCCGAAGATGAATATTTGTAATTTGTAAATTAAAATTTAGATAGTTGAGCACTTGGTATTCAAATATCGATTCGGCTGAGGCACTGAATTTTTTGAAAAAAATTTGGTTCTATCCGAATTTATTTGCAGTGAATCGCGTTAAAACGGCTATTTCCTGGCTGAAGAGAGCCTTTATAATGGTGTAGAACACTGTGCCTGTCAGTAACACGCATAGGGAGTCTGCTGTGGTAGTGAAATAATACTGTGAGTCAGTATGACATGCAGATGACAGGCGTCGCTCTTAGAATTAATGCGCACTTCACTTATTTGGGCAGTCACGGGGCCAAAACTGACCAAATAACTCAAATATGAACTCAGCCTTACAGGTCAATGTTAGCGTCAAGAACAAGCACACTCCTTTTACACCGCAGTCAGCTGATTCCACATAGATATCTACAGAACCTGTTCTATTAAATGCTTATACAATTAGAGCCCCCCGACAGAGTGGAGAGTGCAGTAAGTTTGTGTTGACGTCACTGACTATTTTGCCCTTCCTCTGATCCATCAGAACAATAATCCCCAATTTATCCAAAAAAGGCTGTATCACAAATAAAGTTCATCAATAAATGGCTAATCAACGCAATTATTCAGTCCATACAGAAGAAAGTCTACAATCACCCATCAATTTTCCCAAAAAAGCCTGTTTCACAAAATAATTTCACCAATGAATGGCTAATCAACGCAATTCGGTCCAGAAAGAAGACAGTCTGCAAACACCCATCAATTTTCCCAAAAAAGGCTGTATCACATACAAATTTCACCATTGAATGACAATGTAAATTCACCGCAGAACGGCTAATAACACATACCTATTTTTGACATTAATTCAGTGCAACAATGTCTGTATAACAATGTAAATTCACCGCAGAACGGCTAATGACACATACTTATTTTTCTCATTAATACACCCCAACAATAGCTGTATAACAATGTCGGGCCACTGCAGACCAGCTAATAAGACGTATTCTTTTTCCTTTTAATACACCACCCCCAAAAAAATATTACACCCTGTAAATGGCTGTAGTACAATGGAACTTCACCACTGAACGGCAAATATTATTTTTTGCCACTAATACTCACCAAAAAGGGCTGTAATTTTCTCACTTCAACACACGACGGCTAATAAGCCCTTTTTCTTTTTCCCCACTAATACCTGCCAAAAGGGCTTTATAACATATCCCCAGAATGGCAAATATATTTTTTCTTCCGACTAATACACGCTTTAGAAAGGGCTTTAGAACATATAACTTCACCGCTGAATGGCAAACATATTTTTCTTTTAGCACTAATACACAACAAAAAGGGGCTTTAGAACATATAACTGCACAGCTGAACAGCAAATATATTTTTCTTTTGCCACTAATATATGCCACAAAAGGCTATAGAACATATAACTGCACTGCTGAACGGCAAATATATTTTTCTTTTGCCACTAATACACAACAAAAAGGGCTGTAATTTTCGCACTTCACCACACAATGGCTAATAAGTCCTTTTTTCCCACTAATACAAGCTAAAAAATGCTTTAGAACATATAACTGCACCACACAAGGGCTGTGACATCACAGGGCAGGCTGGCTGCTGATTTGCTGCATGCATAACATTATGGGTGATCCTGCCTTCGCAGAGTTCCTTGCTCCATGTCCTCACACGTGCAGCAGCCATTTTAGGAAAAAATGTGATTCGTTACCACGAAGCATGAGGAAATTCGATGCAAATAGAATTTTTCCTGAAATTTAGATTGAATTCCACTTCGTCAACTTCGATTCGCTCATCTCTAGTCCTAATTTATGGCAGCCATTTTTGCAAAAGGGACTTTCTGTTCTTACTATTACAAATGTTGCTGCCTGACAGAATAGAAAAATGGCAGTATTTCTGGAACTGAAAAAAAATGTTCAGTATATGACAATTTTTATGTTTTTTGTGGACATACCCTTTAAATTAGAAGCTCGGAGTATGAAAGGATTAAAGAAAACCTCCAGCGAGAAAACTCTCACTGGTCAACCCTTCCCCTCTCTTAAGCAATAGGATTAAAAAACTAAAATACTTCTCACTTTATAATCCATATGCCAACTCTTAGGCTGGGGTCACACACAGTGGATTAGCTGGATATTGTAGATTTCAAGTGCGACATTTGCATTAAAAATTAATCAAAAAACAGTTCAATGCAGATGAAAGGTGTTTAACAGAATCCGCCATACATGCTACAGATAAAATTAGCATAGCTTTGGAAATTCAATGCATACAATAAACTTCATGCAAACCTATGAAATCATTAAAATCCACAAGAAATCCCTTATGTAGATTTTTCCATGGATTTCAGGTGACTTCCCAATGGAAATCTGTTGCATGAGAACATGAGCAATGAACTTGCTATGACAGTATGTCAGTGGGTGTGGTGGACCCACTGTACCAACCAACTGGTTTGAATGTGGGATAACTCTAAGGCCATTATCCTGGCAGTCCCCTGGTATTCACCCTTTAAGCTCTGTATAAGGATCTGGACTTTGCTGCTTACCTCATGAGATAGTACAGGCTTCCTGGTGGCTGACCCATAGGGGTCAGAGAAACTAGTGTGCAGCACCAAGGATTCAGGTAATAAGCGTAGTCTGAATATGGGCAGAGGTCAAGGCAGGCATAGTAATAGCATAACCAGAAGACAGATTCATGATTAGGGCAGGTGGCCAAGTTGCAATAGGAGGAACAGGCGAAGGTCAGGACAGGCAGAGTGGAGTAAGAGTCGATTGTCATTCAGGAGTTCAGTACATAGGTAGTCAGACCTTCACAGGTGTACTAGACCAGGGGTGGCCAACCTGTGGCTCTTGAGCCACATGTGGCTCTTTTGTTTCTTCAAGTGCGGCTCTTGTTGTGGAGCTGGGAAGCAGTCAGGCTGGCTCACTCTCCGCTCCATGCTCAGATATTTTTTCCTGATCGGGCACCGTTGCTACTTTGCAGCTCTAGCTCACTCTCCACTATGTCCTGATGCACACAGTGTGAGAATGTAGTACGTGAAGACATTCACTTTTTTTAAATTATAGAACTGAGCATGGGGGTCTAATCTAAGCACGGAAGGTTCTGATCTGAGCATGGGGGTGGGGTCCTGATCTGGGCAATGGAGGTCTGATCTGAGCATGGGGGGTCCTGATCTGAGCAATTGGGGTCATATCTGAGCATGAGGGAGTCTTGTGTGAGCATGGGTTGGTCAGGTCTGAGCATGGGGGGGCAGATCTGAGAATGGGGGGGACCTGAGCACTGAGGGTCTGACACTGGGAGTCTGATTTGTGTTGTCTGATATGAGCATTGGGGGTCTGATTTGGAGGTCTGATGAAGTTTGGGGATCTTATTTTAGGTCAGATGAGAATTGGGGATCCAATTTAGGAGTCTGATCTGACGTCTGGTAAAAAATATATTTTTTCTTTTTTTTTCTCAGATGAAAAATCTTTTTTTTTTTTTCTCTTATTTTTCTTTGTTACAACCTAGGTGCATCTTGTAGGGCGAAAAATGCGGTGACTTTGTAATCATCCTTTTTTTTTTTTTTTGGCTCACTGTGTCTGTAAGTTTGGCCACCTTTGTATTAGACACTAGAAACCTAAAAGCTCAGGCACCTTTCACCTGGGAAGATTACTTCAATGCACGCATGCTGGCCCTTTGTGATCCGGGAAGCCCGCTTAGTGACAGGCTTGAAAGCCTTCACTGAGAAGCGCAGATTACGGCCTGCTGAAGATACATAGACCACAGCAGGTGAGTAGCAGGGGGTGAGCAGGCCTTGGCCAGCGGTCCAGACAGAGAGGGGTTAGTGGCTTGTCTGCCTGGGGAAACAGGGCAGCAGCGGACATGGTTGTAACACCGATCTGATAAAACAATCGTGGGAAAGATCAATAGGCACTGCAAGAAATTCTGTACTTTAGCAGACTCTATTGGATCACAAAGCATAGAGACAGGGCAACAGCATGCTTCCCTACCGAATAATCAAAGTGGTACATTTCTTCACTAAAGGGTTTTCTGGGAAAAAAATATTAATGACCTGACCCCAGGATAGATCATCAATATCTGATCGGTGGAGGTGTGACTTCTGGCACTCCTGCTGATCAACTGTTTGAAGCGTTTAGACGAGTGCTGCAGTCTCTTCATACACACCAAGCATATCATACATTGTATACATTAATATTTAAAATCTGGAAAACCACTGTCTAGGCATCATGAACTGTGCTGTTACCATTCATTTATAGAACCGCCCGTTGATTCAGGTGGCCTTTTTATGTCTACTTCTACTATTCCATTCTGTTCTGGTTTTATTTGAAGAACTGCTGTGTTTAGTCTTTATTACTTAGCTATACCATCAAAGAAATTGTAGAACTGCAATGCTGTTTCAAATGTGATATCAAGATCTTCTGTAAGGTTGCTGTCATATGCACCAACTGACGAATGGCCAGCGGTAACCCATTTCTATTTGTTAATGGCCACATGATATTTAGCAAACTGCACGGCCAGTAACAAACTAGAAGGAGTTGGCACTTAATTAGTAATCTGCATGGCCCTGATGCTTTAGGACAGCCTTGAGGTGTCTGGTACTTGTGACAACATCCTAAATATCCAGCCAGTTCTCTTATTTAGTTGGCATGAGGATAGACCCATCCAGTGTTTCACACTTAATTGATTCGAATTTTACCTCCTTGTTCCAAGTTTGTTTCGGGTTTGTTTCTATTTCCATGTGATTCCTGATCTGTGGTACTACTGGCTATCCATGACTATATCCTGTCTTGTTCTTTGGTTACTACATTTGATTCCTAAACTGCTCTCCTGGTAACACTTGACTTTATTCTCGACTATGTCCTGCTGACTATGCTTCTGCTTTTGCTTATTGTCTGTTTATTGTGTTTCCAGGTTGCAGCTTCTGTGTCTCCCATGTTCCAGCTCCTGTATCTCCATATTCCAGTTCCTGCTCCTGTGTCTCCAGGTTGGAGCTCCTGTGTCCTGAAGCCAGCCTGTGATTTAGGGGTGTAGACAAAGGCTCATGGGCTATGGTCCAAGAGTTTAGCTTGGGCCCCACCTCCCTCAGTGCTTTGTGGCCAGGGGCAGGATAGCACATATCCTTTCTACTGCTTGAAGCAAAAATTGAAACGTCACTCACCCATGCCAATTTCTCAACCTAACCACTTCCCTCCAGCCCTGCTGTACATACTTGGAAAACAATACATACAGCGCTATGACACATACAGGGTAATACAATGCCACATACCTCTTATATCCAGTGACGTCTCCTCTGATGTAGACGTTCTCTTTCCTCAGCTTCTCAATTCAGACCAGACCACCATGATTATTTCCTTCAGCTATCTCTTGTCTCTGCAGAGTATGACAAACAAACATCTTAGGTCCCTACTCTTCCATCATCCTCCCCACTTTCTTAACACCCCATCCTGCGACTCCAATATTGTGCACACTATGCTCCCTAGAAAAAGGATGCTCCCTATACTGCAGAAACAGTCCCCCTTCAATAATTATTGGCACACAGTGCCCTAAAAATTACCGATTAGAAAATAGTGTCCCTGGCACTAACAATGTAAACATAATGTCCCCCACTGTTTGGAAAAGGGGAGATGTGTGGCGAAACCAACCTCACCACTGGGTTTTGGCGGGGACGGATTACCAGCCTCTTGCCCCAGGATTATGGGCCCTCTCATCAGCCCATGCTAAATGTTTGAACCCCTGGTCTAATTCGAGCCATTTTGGGATATGTTAAATGTCTGTGTGTACTGTAAAGAGTGGGACATTGTATATTTGAATAGTGATATCTGTCCTATTGTCCCCACGTGTGTATTGGCGATTTCCCTTTGTCCTGAGAGATAATTGAATGACTCCTCGGTTGTCTCCAGGACAGAAGATATTGTATATTCTCCTGCCTGTGATGATTACATTAACCTGTGTAGGGTAATTGTATCACAGGCAGAGGGGAGGAATGCTGGGTGTGTTTCTATTGTCCCATTGTATGTGATTGGCTGCTGTATCTCCTGTGTCTCAGTCTTCTTTCTGGTCCCCTAGGGGAGTGTCCACCAGGCGGGAGACCTGCATAAATACCCGGCAGGTAGCCCTTAATAAAGCAGATTCCTGTTTAACCATCAATACGGAGCATCGTCTCGTACTTGGGGGGAATTGCTACTTCAGAAGGTTCTCTTGCCTGTTCCAGGAGAGGAGGACTTCGTATGGTTCCAGTTCGGTGGATTCGAGTGTGTGGGTTGCTGTGCTCTTCGCCAGGGGAATCGGCCGAACGGTATTAACCCTTACTATATCGGGTTATACCGTAACAAACACTACTCCAAGTTACTTTCTTGGCTCTGATGAGCATTCTCTGTGTGTCCCTGGACTGCTGTATTACCTCCCTAATTGTCTATGTTCTCTTAACATTTCTGTTCATCCTCCAAAGGATCCATACTATATGTATGTTATTTATGCTCATCTAAACTCTTGCCTGTTTACTGCAATAAAGTAACATTTTACTGCGACACATTGTCTCATTAAGTCTAGCTTTCATCACCCCAAGCAAACAGCTGACTTGGCTGAAAGTCATGGCCAAATAGATATTTCCCCTGAAAAAGTTGCTACAAGGGACATGTAGCATTACATAAGATTCAGGTGGTTGGCTGTCCATAAATACATGTTAAAGTTCAAGTTCTTCGGAGCGGGAGCCATTCTTATAGTAGTGGCTCTCTGTTCTGGCTCATATAGGGGTTCCTAACCAGGGAAATCCCCCTTAAGGAAGTTCATATTCCCTAACAGGAGATGTGGACAGGGTTTATCTTTATTAAACATGTTCCCTTTAATAGACTGATGTAATTTTCATAGTAAAGTCTTAGCTCTAGAACAAAAAACCTCATTATTCTCCTTGTATCCAAAAGACATTCCAGACCAATCTGATTTCAGCATTCATTTTTCACAGCTCCTTTGGAAAATGAAAGGTGGAATCTGATCGGTTGCTATGGGAAACTAAACTAGTTCTACTTTACACCAGTTTGATAAATCTCCTTCATTATCTGTGAGAGCTATTAAAACCCAAAAGTGAAATGTTGATGTATTGACACATGCATAGAAAAACACGTATCTCCGAATGTCTCTAGAAGAAAACACAAACCCTTCCAAATGTTTATTTGGGGAAACAAGGGATATCTTTGTGTTGTCAGAGCGCTCTCTTCTTTTATTCCAGGCTCGCAATTATTTTGTGTCCATGTGACATTGTTTATAAACATTGCCAAACTGCTTATCTTACTTTTGAGTGCATTATGGTTTATATTACACAAAATCATGCCGAGAGACTAAACAAAATGAGTGCTTGGGAACATGACCGAGCTGAAAGCAAATAACAGAAGAAAATACCTTCAAGTAAATTAACAAGAACTATAATACTTTCAATCTTTCTGTAAAACTCTCCCTTTTAGAGGAAGACTTGTATCCGATGACTCCATTTTGGATACTTTCAGGCAGTTTTTTTTTTTATAAGTACGTAAATGTGAGTTACTGGATAATGTGAAAGTTACATAACGAGTAGAAGTCCACTTTGTGGAACGTTATGAGTCTAACATCTAATGAGATCCTTAAATTAGAAAAAAGAGTACTTTTTCCTACCAGAAACAGTGTCACTTTTGTCCTGGCCTGTCTCTGCTATTGCAGATCTCCTCTATGCACTTGAGCAAGTCTGTGCTTCAGTGCCATTACAGCTTCTGTTCTGGAGGACTGAGCAAGACCATATAGTACATAATAATATTGTCAAATTGTTTAATAACTGAAGGTCATTTTAAATACAGCATTCGATTCTTTGCAGAACCTGAAATATGGCATGTACTCAGGACTAGAGATAAGCAAATTGATTCTAAATTAATTAGATTCATCACAAAATTCTTCTTCCAAATAAATCCAAAGTTTTAGCAATTCGCCTTGGCCTAATCATCCAAATGGCACCCACCGTTTTACATTTAAAATTCATTACACTAATGAGGGAAACAGGATGAAGATAGAGGATCCTGGACAGTGGTTTTGCCCACAATGCTTTGCATTCAGACTGACAGCCAATCAGGAAGGAGAATATTGCATGGTCTATCAGGTTGTATGTTAGTTCTGAAGCATAGACGCCATTCTGAGCCCAGCCACTGATGTGACAGGACATGTCTGCCATCTCTTTGACAGACATCTATTAGACAAACAAGCCAGCCATTTTAGGGTCTTGCAGGCACCGTGTCGGGATTGTGAAGAAGATATATTTAATTAGGTAGGTTCAATTACTACGTAGAAAGTCAGGTTATAACATTAGGGACAGGATAGGGACAGTTAGTGTATGGTGTGTCTGTAGCAAGGGCTGGAACTGCTCACAACTTCATGAGTTGCACTGCCCTCTGTTTTTATATGTAGTAGCCTTTTTGTCCAAAAACCTATAATTTATTAATTACGACTGACAATTTATCCCACACTTTCCCACTTTAAATGCTCCTATCTCTGTTCTCACCCACAAGCCAGACAATGGACACCAGAAGTTGAATCAGCCTTTCAGACCCTCAAACAGGCCTCCTCTTCTGCCTCAATTTTGCACTGCCCCGATATCTCAAAGCATTTTTCCTGGAGGTGGAGGTGTCCTCAGTGGGAGCTGGAGCTGTCCTTTCTCAGAAAAGTTTCTCTTGCAAAATCCAAAACCTTCTCCCCAGCTGAACACAGCTACTCCATTGATGACAGAAAGCTAATTGAAATTAAGATGGACATCACCTTTTAGATGGGATCAGTCATCCAATCATAATCTACAACAGGAATCAGCAACCTCCGGCATTCCAACTGCTGTGAAACTACAACTCCCAGCATGCAAACTTACTCAGCTGTTTTTCTAACTCCCATAGATGTCAATAAAGCATTCTGGGATTCGTAGTTTCTGAACAGCTGGAGTGCTGAAGGTTGCTGATCCCTGATCTACAACAACCACAAGAACCTACCCTACATACCATCTGCCCAGCAGCTCAGTCCTAGCCAAGTTTAAAGTTCTTTGCTAGGTTTGACTTAATGACTTTGTCCAGCATCCCTGTCCTCTTGTTTGTTTGATTCAGCTGATCAGGTAGAGGAGCCCCAGGACATCATCGAGATAACCTAAGGTATCCATACAGTGGAAAACCCTAATAAGAGACCTCATTTTGGAAACTTTATCAGGAGTGAAGTCAGCATTTTGCAGAAATGAATTGGCAGATGAAAAGTGAAAATTGCAGGTTTTACAAAGATATGGCAGAGCAGTGTCCAAAACACGGTACCCAGCTTGTGCCATGACACACCATACCCCCTTTTTGGCTTTTGTTATTGCAGGGTACACCGTGCAGGAAAAATGACATATTAACTTTATTCTACTGGTCAGTACATTTACTGAGAACCCAACTGCATATTGTTGTTTTTTTTTTAAGTTTTGCACAAAACATTTTTGAAAAAAAAAAATCATGTTTTTTGTGTCGCCATTTCCTGAGAGCTGTGGTGTTACTTACTTCTGGCAGTGGTTCTGTGTGCTGGCTCATTTTTTGTGGGATGAGCTAATGCTTCGTTGGTTTGATTTTTTAAAATTTTTAATTGCTTGATATTATGCTATTTTCAAGGCGAGTAACCAAAAATGTTCTGGAATTGTTTTTATTTATTTCTTTTTACGGCATTCACCTGCCATGTCACCTATGATATTTTTATAGTGCAGGTCATAATGAATACGACAATACCAAATATGTCAATTTTTTATTTGTTTTCAGTTTTACACAATAAATATATTTTTTTAAATCCTATTTTTGTGTTGCCATTTTCTGAGAGCCATATTTTTTTTTTATCTGGTGGTAATCTTGCTTGAGGGCTATTTTGTTTTGCATTGCTTGATTGCTTGATATTAAGATTTTCGGGAGCAAGATGACCAAAACATGGCTTTTCTGGCCATGGACTGCTTTTCTGGCCAAGTATAGGACATATTCTATCTTTTTGCGGAACAGACATATGGATGTGAAAGCACTTAGATCTTCCTTTTGCCCTCTGCATCCATATGTCTTTCCCATAAATTTCAACCAAATGCGGACCACAGAAGCATTGACCAAACCCCCAAAAAATAAGAACGGCACGTGGACTGCATCTGTACTTCCGTGGTTTGTGGGAAGCAAACATGGTCATGTGCATAAGTTTTGAGCCTGTTCCATTATGTATCTATTGTTTTTGATGGGTGAAAAAGTGCTTTCTGCAGAACTTTTCTTTCCATGGAGCTTTCCATTTATTTTTAATACTAAAGTCAATGAATGACAGAGGTGTTTCGTTTGTATCCGTTATTCAATCCGTTTCACAGATCCATTTAGTTTTGTCCTCACAGATGTGAATTTATCCTTACATGCAGTGCAGCAGGTCCAACAGGTTTACCAGGAGGCCCTAAATTCTTCAGAAGACAAGTTTACATACAGTAGTCATTTTTACTTATGGAATTCTAGCTTTGTCAAATAGTTTCCTCATCTCAAATGTTAAAATAAACTGTGTAAACTGGAAATTTCTCTGTGTCCTGTTTATTTGAGACTGGCAGCAAAGAAGGAATTGAGGAAGTTGCAGATTTATTATTTATTGATTTCATAGTACTGTATGTATATATCACCAACATATTCCTCATATCTGTACACTGAATTCATCTACTTACATCTGCTCCTATACTTTGTAGGACTCACAATTTTATTCCCATATCTGACATGCATACTAGGACCAATTTCATGGAAAGACAATTGAGCTCTGAGTATGGCAAATATATTTTCCTGTGTTTAGAACAGAAACTGCAATACATGCATTAATACCACACGCAAGAGCAGGACAGCCCATAGTTTAACTCGGGCCCTCCAACAGGACAAATTCTGGACCCCACTTACTTAGTTAGGAGTTAATTCGTATTGAAGGGCGAAGCACACATGCACATCAAAGCTAATATTTTTACATCACTACACCCCCTATATGTGAGTAGAGTCGAGAGAATCCATTTTAAATGAATTAAATTCATTATAAATTTCTCAAACATTTGTCTGCTAAATGAATTTGACATTTTGGTGAATTCGCTTAAGGACAAATTGTGCAAAAATGGAGCCTAAAGCCATTTTACTGTTAAAATTGGCTGGGAAAACACGAGGGAAGATGAAGGATTACATGATACTGGAAGTGAGGGGGAAGGGTTTAACCTGATTGACTCAGAGGCTGACAGACAGCCTGGTCAGCCAATCAGGGGGCAGGATTCTAATAGGTTATTTTGCTCAAAAGGAAGACACCCCATTCTGTGCATAGCTGGTGATCTGAAAGCATGTGGTTTGGCTGTATCTGCCAAAAACAATTGCAGACACAAGCTAGTAATACAGGTTTGCAGGGTTGGACTGGCCCACCTGAGTACCAGAGGATTTTCTGGTGGGCCAAAGATCTTATAATAATTGACACCTAATAAAACAGGGCCCTTAAGGTCTTATACAGAGGTTGGGCCCACAGAATAATTTCCTCTGGTGTGCTCAAGGGAAGTCAGTCTGACACTACTGGTGCTATAGGGAGAGTAAAGGGAGAGTATAAAGATGCAAATAGGTACATTTAGGGTTTTAGGCAAACATAGAGACTTGGAGAGTGAGGGACTGGTCACTCTGTGTGTTGTTTCATACAGCTGGCAAGTTCTGCATTACGAAATCCTGCATTGCAATAAATTCATTTTTTCTGTATATGAACAGGGAGAAAGCTTTTTTTTGTAAAACCTTTACAGCTAACAGGCTTATTGCCAGCACCTCCAGCATCAATAACAATCATTCTGGTGCAAACATTGAGCAATTGCTCCCCTTTTTTCAATTTATCTATCATTTGTAATTGGGCATTTCAGCTAATTTCAGAGCATTACTTCAACCATTTTAATGAACACATGGTGTTAATTCAATGTGCCAGTTACTGTACAGCAAAAACACTTTACTGTAAACACTGCAATAGAATACCTGTGTTAGTGAACGCATTTTACCTAAAAAACTGCATTACTACACCTGTTTAATGAACATGTATTACTGCATCAACTTACATGATAATAGGCTGAATTGGATGGATGCAGGGGCGTAGCTAGCAATGACTGGGCCCCATAGCAAAAAAAATTATAGGGGCATCCCCTCCCGGATCTCCGATGTGTGCTTTGCGGATCCGCAGATCCACGAAACACGGACACCGGCAATGTGTGTTCAGCATTTTGCAGACCGCATATCGCCGACACTATATAGAAAATGCCTTTTCTTGTCCGCAATTGCGGACAAGAATAGGACATGTTCTATTTTTTCGGGAACGCAATTGCGGACCCGGAAGTGCGGATCCGCAATTGTGGATGCGGGCAGGACATAGTGTGTCCCCAGAGAAATGATAATAGGCTCAATTGGATGGATGCAGGGGCGTAGCTAGAAATGACTGGGCCCCATAGGAAAAAAAATTATAGGGGCCCCCCCTCCCGGATCTCCCATGTGTGCTTTGCGGATCCGCAGATCCACAAAACACGGACACCGGCAATGTGTGTTCCGCATTTTGCAGACCGCACATCGCCGACGCTATATAGAAAATGCCTTTTCTTGTCCGCAATTGCGGACAAGAATAGGACATGTTCTATTTTTTCGGGAACGCAATTGCGGACCCGGAAGTGCGGATCCGCAATTGTGGATGCGGGCAGGACATAGTGTGTCCCCAGAGAAATGAATGGGTCCGCAATTCCTTTCTGCAAAATGCGGAACAGAATTGCGGTTGTGTGAATGGACCCTTACCCCTACATCATGCAGTACAGAATGCATTATAAAATCCATACCCCATGCCATGCAATATACAGTATAGGTCATACACCATGCTGTACACAGTATAATCCATACACCATGCCGTACAATATACACAACAACCCCACAGTGTAGGTGTTATACTTTATATTGTACGGCATGGTGTATAGATTATTCCGTATATTGTACCGCATGGTGTCGGGATTATACTCTATACTGTAGTCATCTAAAGTGCCATGTGCGGACACAGACAGCAGAGGGCCCCTGTGCAAAAAATGTGCCTGGGTCCCCACTCCCATGCCAAATTCTCAACCTAACTTATTCTATTCTAACATTACATACAGCAATACAAAACATACACGGTAAGGCTATTTTCACACCTGTGGCAGTACGATCCAGCCACCTAATCCGGCAAAAAATGCAAGGAATCGACTGGACACAAACCACAGCATGCAGCGGTTTATGTCCCGTTGATTCTCTGCATTTTTGACAGGTTGTGGCCGGATCTCTGCCGTACCCCATTATAGTTAATGGGGCTGGCGGGCATTGTGTCTGCATCCAGCAGTTCCGGATCCAGTGAATTCTCAGCTGGAACAGCCCGCCAGGATCACTAACGCAGATGTGAAAGTAGCCTCGTACAGCGCCACATACCTCTTATATCCAGTGACGTCTCCTTTGATGTACAGTAGATGTTCTCTTTCTTCATCTTCTCCATTCAGACCAGACCACCGTGATAATTTCCTTCTGCCATCTCACGTCTCTGCAGAGTTTGACAGACATCTTAGTTTTCTACTTTTCCATCATCCTCCAATTATCATCATGCACCCACAATATTGAAAAGCTGTGCTCCCCAAAACTATACTGCAAAAAGAACTGTGCTAAGCTGATGCTGTGCCAGGGTGCCCCCAAAGTAATGGTGCTACCAAAGTCCCAACAATAGTAATTATTTCTTTGTCAGAGTGCATTTAGTAGAATTAGTCCTCCTGCAGTGCCCCCAACAGTAATTGTGTCCCACAAGTAATAATGCTCCCATAGTCCCCCAGTTGCAATAAAGGTCACCATAATGCCCTGATAGTAATAATTCTCTTTATAATGTGTGACAGTAGACCCCCCCCTTATAATGTGCACCAGTACAAAAAATGCCCCGTTGTGTGGCAGTAAAGAAAGAAATACCTCCTCTTAGTGCCCCCAGTAGAGGCAATGTACCCAGAGTGCCCTGATGTGTTCCAATGACCCATACTGTGTGCCACTACAAAAAACACTTAGTGCCAACAGTTGAGCTTAGGTGCCCATAGTGACCTTATAATTTGTGCCAGCATAAAATACCCCTATATAGTGTCCCTAGAAGATGCCCCCATAGTGCCCCTTCCCCGTCTCCATAGTCCCCTCCATAATGTGGCACTATAAAATGCCCCTATAGACTGCCCTACATAGATGCCCCCATAATGCTCCTTTCCTCCCTTCCCCATAGTGGCACCAAAATGGTTGCCAGTATTAAATGCCTCTATATAATGCCCTCATAGTGCTCTTGTCCCCTACTTCTCCATAGTGCACCCCCATAATGTGTGCCAGTAAATAGGGCCCCCAGTAAATGCCCCCATAGTGCTCCTTCCCCTCTTCTCCATAGTGCCCACCATAATGTGCCAGTATATAGGGCCCCCATAGTGCTTCCCCTCTTCTCCATAGTGCCCCCCCATGTTGTGCCAGTATATAGGGCCACCATAGTGCTTCCCCTCTTCTCCATAGTGCCCCCCATGTTGTGCCAGTATATAGGGCCCCCATAGAAATTCCCATCTTCTCCATAGTGCCCCCATATTTGGCCAGTATATGGGGCCCTCATAAAGCTTCACCTCTTCTCCATAGTGCCCCTGTATTGTGCCAGTATATATGTTCCCATAGTGCTTCCCCTCTTCTCCATAGTGCCGACCCCCCCCCCCATATTGTGCCAGTATATAGGGCTCCCTTCTTGCCACAGTATACTATAAATAATAAAAACAAAAAACTCACATACTTACCTTATGCTGCTGTCAGCGATGCGATGCAGGCCTCTTCCGGCCTGTGTCCTGCGCTGTATGTCTCAGCGCACCGGCCTCTGATAGGCTACAGGCACTAAGTCTTCCACCCATCTGCAAGACATTCCACCTGTTGGAATTCCACCCTCCATATGTCGGATTGACTATACGAACAGAGAAAGGCCATCAACGATTTCTTGATCATGCAAGCTGATAGGAGTACTGCCCTGTGTAACTTTGATGTCAGCCAGTGGCAGCTCATGTGTGACACCTGCCATTTGCTCAGGCCCTTTAAGAACGCCAAGTTATTTGTCAGTCACCAGAACTATGGGAGATGTGGCACCTAGATCTCAAGGCCATAGAGCCCTGTGGGGGCTAACCTGGAAGAGAAGGAGGAGGGGGAGGAGGACTTTGGAGTACAGGCAATGTGTAGTGAAATGGGTAGTTTTTTCTACTCAGCTGACAGGAGAGGAGGAGCAGGAGCAGCCAGAAGAGCTACAGGGCGATGAGGAAGACGAGACAGAGGACCCAGACACACTGTGGCAGTATGCAGTGGAGAAGGAGGCAGGGAGTCCCTCTGAGTCACTTGCACAAATCGCCCGATGCATGCTCACTTGCTTGCGTAGTGACAGCCGAATTATCACCATTCGGCAAAGGGATGACTTCTGGCTCTCCACATTGTTGGACCCTCGCTGCTGGTCCAGAATGGGGGCCTTTTTTACACCTACTGAGAGGGAAGACAAACTTAACTACTACAGAGAAATCCTATGTAGTCAGTTGGCCTCTTCCTATCTGCGCCATCGCCCATCCTCTCGCAGATACGCTCACGTTCCACTGCCATGGCTGCTGGGGAGGGGTGGGGTAGCAGGCAAGGCTGGACTGGGTATAAAAACCAGCCCTGGAAAAATTACATACCAGCCCCATAGCATAGCGTAATTATCCTCCGCTGACAGCAAGCCGCAGAAGCAGCAGCCAGCCACATAGACTCTAACAGGAAATAATATTATGTGGCCGAAAGTGCAGGCACATCCAGTGGCGTATACACAATCCATGGGGCCCCGGTGCAAAACTGATCCATGTGCCAGTAACAAGTGCCAACCCCCCCCCCCCCATGTTTCAGTATCAAGTGCCAAACCCCCCATGTACCAGTATCAAGTGCCAACCCCCCATGTGCCAGTATCAAGTGCCAAGCCCCTCATGTGCCAGTATCAAGTATTTCCCCCCATGTGCCAGTATCAAGTGTTTCCCCCCATGTGCCAGTATTAAGTGCTAAACCCCCCAGGTGCCAGTATCAAGTGCCCCCCATGTGCCAGTATCAAGTGCCAAACCCCCATGTGCCAGTATCAAGTGCCAACCCCCCATGTGCCAGTATCAAGTGCCAAACCCCCCCACCACCATGTGCCAGTATCAAGTGCCAACCCCCCATGTGCCAGTATTAATTACCTCCCGCTCCCCCCATGTGGCTGTAACAGATAGTCCGGTATTAAAAAATAAAAACACTTACCTCCATCACACAGCGATGCGATGCAAGCCTCTTCCGGCATGTGTCCCGCGCTGTACGGCTCTGAGAAACAGGGAAGGGAGACGCCTCTCTCTCCCCTGCCCCACAGCACAGCCATCTGTATCGCTGTCCTGAGGACAGCGATACAGATGACTATGGAGGTGAACGCTTCCACAATGGAAGCGTTCATCTCCCTGTGGCCTGCCACCGCAGGCCCCCTTCTGAAAGCCAGAATGAGACCCCCACCAGCACGAGGCTTTAGGCGGTGGCCTAAGTGGTCTAAAGGAAGAGCCACCTCTGCCTGTATGTACGCCCCTCTTAAAGTGGCCCCAGGACTGGCAGCCTACTGTGAAATTTCCCAATATCCCGGTAGGTCAGTCCGACTCTGGTGGCAGGAGCACTACCAGCTCCATCAGCAGCAGCCAGTGTCTACAGTCGCTGATGAGTAGCTTTCTTCACCTGCATAGTGAAGAAACTACTCACCAGCAGCAGGTAGACTTGGAGCAGGACCTGAACCAGAAGGTGTTGGCATACTTGGACAGCACCCTGCCAAACCATATTGAAGATCCGCTGGACTATTGGGGAGCCAAACTGGATTTGTGGCCACAACTGTCAGAGTTTGCCCTGGAAAAGCTGTCCTGCCTGGCCAGTAGTGTGGCATCAGAGCGGGTGTTTAGTACGGCTGGGGCCATAGTAACCCCAAGGAGAACTCGTCTGACCACCCAAAATGTGGAGAGACTGACCTTTGTCAAGATGAATCAGGCGTGGAACAGCCAGGATTTCCACCAACAAATTCCTGATACATCTGATTAGATCATCCATACCGCCTCACCCAAACCTTGAAACCTCGAAAAAAAGAGACTGGTTTCTTCTGGCTACCTGCCTCAGCTTCTACTCTGATGCTGCCACCCACCTGATGCCACACATCTTATGCCAAGTGCTCCTTCTTTCACTTACCTTCGTCACCGCCACACTCTGTCACCAGGTCACTTTGTGGTCTCCTGATGCTGCTGTTGCCATCTCCATGCTATGCCACCTTATCACTCTGTGGTATCCTGATGCTGCTGCTGCTGACATCTCCACACTGTGTCACCTTGCCCTTGCCACTCTGTGGTAACCTGATGCTGCTGCCATATCCACACTATGTCACCTTGCCATTGCGTGGTATCCTGATGCTGCTGTTGCCTTATCCACACTATGTCACCTTGCCACTCTGTGGTATCCTGATGCTGCTGCCATCTCCACACTATATCACCTTGCCACTCTGTGGTATCTTGATGCTGCTGCCATATCCACACTATGTCACCTTGCCACTGTGTGGCATCCTGATGCTGCTGCCTTAGCCACACTGTCACCTTGCCACTCTGTGGTATCCTGATGCTGCTCCCATATCCACACTATGTCACCTTGCCACTCTGTGGTATCCTGATGCTGCTGCGATCTCCATACTATGTCACCTTGCCACTCTGTGGTATCCTGATGCTGCTGCTGCCTTATCCAAACAATGTCACCTTGCCATTATGAGGAGGCCACCGAGTGGCACAATGACAATGTCTGGAGTTGGCAGCATCAGGAGAAGGCCTCTGAGTGGAACAATGACAGAGTCTGGAGTTGGCAGCAGCACCATTTTTTTAATGGTTTTCACCATGAGGGATAAAGTAACTTTATTTTATAGCATGAGGTATAGCATATAGGTTATGAACGTAGTTATACTCATTTTGATCATTTTTTCCCCACATTAGAGTGTGTAAAAATTGTAATTTTATTTTTGTGTTTCTTCTTTTTCCCTTTCATTTTTACAATATTTATTGGTCTTACAATGGTACATAAACATGCAATCCTTTGATCGCTTACATAATACATTGCACTACTTATGTAGCGCAGTGTATTATACATGACTGTCAGTAGTCTATCGATGTACAGCCTAGTAGGCCCTCACCAGGGGTGGTAACGTGTGCAGCAATAAATATCGCACTATGCACTATCTTGTACCCTCTGCTAGAGTGAGAATTGGTATCAGCAGTAAGGGTCACTTTTTACACTGTTTTTAATCGTTTATATGAGAAGGGATATTAATGTATTGTATTGAAAGTGGCATTAAAGCAATGATAACATCTCCCCCAGGGTGTTTAACTCTACAGCCATACAAACTTGCATGAATCCAGTATATTTAATAAAAGAGATGGGAGAATAGATTTATCAGGTTAGCATTACCCAGCATCACAGTGATTCGCAATTTGGACATTCAATAGGTTCACTCATCTAATATGTAATACACAATAAAACAACAAATAGGTGAATAAAGCTTTTTAAAATAGAGGATTGTGTCGCTCAGTTATGGGATTATTGGATTCCGTTAGCAGGTTCTTTAAAACCATGAAGCATTGATGCATGATCCACCAAGTCTAGAATGTAGTGTTCGGAAAGACTGTGATAGAAGCATGGAGGTTTTTGGAGAGATAAGGCCAGGTGTGACTGGAGATTAATGCAGCTATAAGTGACTGCAATGATGTGCAATGCCCTGAAGGATGAAAGCTAGAAATAAAATTTTAAATTCCATAATTTGTTTCAATTTTGACCATATAGATCAATTAAAAATTGTCATAGTAGGTGAAAAGTTAGGAGGTAATTTATTATGGTATTTAGTCCACTAAAGTTGCAAATTTTGGTGTATACTATATTTGTGGCCTGTTCCCCTTCTTGCCACTTCTCAGAAGTGGCAAGAAAAGGGGGCGAGGCAGAAGGGGGGGGGGGTGGTGCAGCAGGCGTGAATTAAAACAGAAATCTATGGCAGCTAGGAGGCTCCCATAGATCTTATGCCTCATTCACACAGTCAGTGTTCGGTCAGTGATTTCCATCAGTGATTATTTGTGAGCCAAAACCGGGTGTGAGGTAAATCCATACTTTTTATTATTATTATTATTTTTTATTATTTATTATTATTTATTTTATTACAGATAGGAAAGGGTAGAATCCCAAAGAGTGCCGTTCTCTAGTTCAGAGATTCTCATGGTCTACATAAAGCATAAAACAGTATAATCCATTTGATACTACCATCGCGCAATAGGAATGGCAGCAGAGGGAAGGGAGAACAGGGCTAAGCGGTATTCTGCTCCAGGGAAAGGAAAGGGAAACTAATAACAACAATAAACATATACTCGTTAATCCTGACCTTCCTGGTCATGTTTTTTTCTTTTTTATTTGGGGTCGTCTTTTTATTCAATATAATATGGGCTATCAACCCATGTGTTCCACAATAGGCTAAACTTAGAAAAGGTAAAGTTTTGGTATGCTATTATTTTTTTAAACCCACAAATCTTTTCTTCATCCCCAACCTGTGCTGTCACATACAAACGACCTTGAGTACATGGACTGTACAATTCGTTACTCTTATGGTCTAGTAAATGTAGATGATGTCAACTACTATATAAGATCTATTACTGATCTACAGGGTGGGCCATTTATATGGATACACCTTAATAAATGGGAATGGTTGGTGATATTAGCTTCCTCTTTGTGGCACATTAGTATATGTGAGGGGGGAAACTTTTCAAGATGGATGGTGACCATGGCGGCCATTTTGAAGTCGCCATTTTGAATCCAACTTTTGTTTTTTCAATAGGAAGAGGGTCATGTGACATATCAAACTTATTGGGAATTTCACAAGAAAAACAATAGTGTGCTTGGTTTTAACGTAACTTTATTCTTTCATGAGCTATTTACAAGTTTCTCTTTGTTTACAGCCATTGACATGTCGCCGAGGTTAATACGTGAGGAGCAGATAGAAATTGTGTTGATGTCTGCTGAACGCAGTAACCGGGTCATTGCAACAGATTTTAATGCAAGACACCCTACAAGACCACCCATCTTCCATGCTACAGTTAGCAAACTGCTTGCTAAGTTTCGTGAAACTGGTTCAGTGTTGGATTTGCCAAAATGTGGACGTATGAAATCTGTCACTAATGAAAAAACATCAGTGGCTGTCCTAGCTTCATTTAGCAAAAGCCCACAGCGTAACACTCGGCGCATGTCACTGGAGAGTGGCATTAGTCGAACATCCCTTCGGCGATATTAGCTACTCACAAATGGCACCCTTACAAACTTCAGCTACTGCAGCATCTCAACGAGGATGACCCAGATCGGCGCACTGAATTTGCAGAATGGGCAAAACAAAAATTGGAACAGGACCCTCAGTTTACGCAGAAGATTTTGTTCAGTGATGAGGCAAGCTTTTATGTGAATGGTGAAGTTAACAAACAAAACCACCGCTATTGGTCTGACACTAACCCACATTGGATAGATCCCTCCAAGACTGTTGGAACAAAAAGATTGATGGTATGGTGTGGTATATGGGGTACAAAGATAGTGGGGCCATTCTTCATCAATGGAAACCTCAAGGTCACTGGATATGCGAAATTGCTACATGATGATGTGCTTCCCTTTTTATGCACTGAAGCTGGCACGTTCCCTAAATTTTTCCAGCAAGATGGTGCACCACCACATTATGGGTGTCAGGTCCGAGCATTCCAAGATGAACAGTTTCCTGGAAAGTGGATTGGTCGTCGTGGGCCAGTTGAATGGCCCCCAAGGTCTCCTGATCTGACCCCCTTAGACTTTTATCTTTGGGGTCATCTTAAGGCAATTGTCTATGCTGTGAAGATACGAAATGTGCAGCACCTGAAACTACGGATACTGAAAGCCTGTGCTAGCATTTCTCCTGCGGTGTTGCTATCAGTGTGTGCAGAGTGGGAGAAGATGGTTGCATTGACAATCCAACACAATGGGCAGCACATTGAACACATTTTATAAGTGGTCAGAAACTTGCAAATAACTCATGAAAGAATAAAGTTACGTTAAAACCAAGAACACCATTATTTTTCTTGTGAAATTCCCAATAAGTTTGATGTGTCACATGACCCTCTTCCTATTGAAAAAACAAAAGTTGGATTCAAAATGGCCGACTTCAAAATGGCCACCATGGTCACCACCCATCTTGAAAAGTTTCCCCCCCACATATACTAATGTGCCACAAACAGGAAGTTAATATCACCAACCATTCCTATTTCATTAAGGTGTATCCATATAAATGGCCCACCCTGTATATATATATACCCATGTACTATTATCGCTTCTATGTACTGTTGTACTTGGTTTTTCCTGTTTAAATAAAAAAAAAAAATATTATTGTCTCTCAAAACCAGGTGCGGCTCTAAACATAGTACAGGTTCAGATGTTTCCTTAGGCTTCATTCACACAGTCAGTGTTTGGTCAGTGATTTCCATCCGTGAGCCAAAACCAGGAGTGGCTCCTACACAAATATAAGGTAGAAGGGAAAGATCTGCACCAGTTCTGTGTTTTGGATCCACACTTAGTTTTGGCTCAAAATCACTGATGGAAATCACTGACCAAACACTGACCCTGTGACTAAGGCCTTATACCTTATGTCTGTGGAGGCTCCAATCCTGGTTTTGGCTCACAATCACTGATGGAAATTACTGACCAAAACACTGACGTGTGACTGAGGCTTTAGTCTGTCGCCCGACAAGGAGTCTGCGCCAAATGTATAAGAGGCCTGTGTCTCTATATAAATTTGGTGCATCCTCGGGTTGCGCCGGGGGAATGAAGACCAGTGAAAATGCAGATAAACTTGATAAATGTCAACCTTATATAACATTTACTAGGTAAGGTCCTGGGAGTCAATCATGAAGGATACTACAGCAGATGTGATAGTAGAAGAGCCCATTTAGATAGTTAAGGAACAGCCTTAGGCCCTTTCACACAGGCGAGTTCTCAGCGCAGGTGCAATGCATGAGGTGCACGCATTGCGCCTGCACTGAATCCTGACCCATTCATTTCAATGGGGCTGTGTACATGAGTGATGTTTTTCATACATCACTTGTGCACTGTGTGAAAATTGTAGCATGTTCTATATTCTGCGTTTTTCACACAATGCAGGCCCCATAAAAGTGAATAGGACTGCGTGAAAATTGCATTGCATCCGCAAGCAAGTGCGGATGCAATGAAATTTTCACGGATAGTTTCTAAGGAGATGATGTTAATAAATAGGGATGAAACCAGGGACCCCATTAGGCTGGGAACACACCTAAGCGTTTCTGAATCGCCCGTATGACGCTTGCTTTAAGCGCGTTTTTGGATGCGCGTTTTTGTAATTAAGAAACGCGCATCATACGCGCGATTCAGTGATTCACCACTATTGTAGCATGGTCCATAGGCGCGTTAAAACGCCCAAAAGAAGCTCATGCTGAAGCGACAGCGTTTGGCGTTTTTAAGCGCGTTCAAACGCGCTGTAAAACGCCCAAATGTGAACCATGCCCATAGGGAAGCATGGCTTTCCACATGTTGTGCGTTTTACAGCGCGTTTGAACGCGCTGAAAAACGCTTAGGTGTGTACCTAGGGTTAAAGTTCATTTACTTTATTATTTTCCATTCTAACATGGTTATAATGGAAAATAATAGCATTCTTTAATACAGAATGCTAAGTAAAATGTCCATTGAGGGTTAAAAAATAATAAAAAAATTACTCACCTCATCCACTTGATCGGCCAGCCGTTATCGTCTTCTTTCTTCTTGCAGGACCTGCAAAAGGAGCTGCACTGATGTCAGCGCAGGTCCTGCTGAATGAAGAAAGAAGAACCTTCTATCTTCATTCAGCAGGACCAGTGCTGACGTTACTACGCTCACCACATGGTGAGCGCGATGACTTCAGCGCAGGTCCTTTTGCAGGTCCGGCAAGAAGAAGAAAGAAGACGATAACGGCTGCGCGATCAAGTGGATGAGGTGAGTAATTTTTTTATTATTTTTTAACCATCAATGGACATTTTACTTAGCTTTCTGTATTTAAGAATGCTATTATTTTCCATTATAACCATGTTAGAATGGAAAATAATAAAATATACAGAACAATGAACCTAAACCCGAACTTCAGTGAAGAAGTCCGGGTTCGGGTCTGGGTACAAAGATTTCAGTTTTTTATCACGCGTGTGCAAAACGCATTAACACACCTTGCGTGCGAACTTACACGGGTTTCTCTGAACCCGCCCGCAATGCATCCGGACTGAATCTGGCATGCTCGTTTGCAAGGGGCCTAAGTGTCATTGGGTCTACAATAAAATTGCTATATTTGCCACACTGGGTTCAAATCTGGTTTTCTCCCAAAAACATACTGAAGGGTAATTTGAAATTTACAGCCCTAGTGGGTACAGGTATTAATGTGAGTAACTCTGGTATATGTTAACACTATATAAATTAATATAATTTATTTATTTTACTCACTTACATAGCGATGACATTTTCCACAGTATTTTACAGACACTATCATCACTTCCGGTCTCCAATGGGGCTCACAATCTAAGTTCCCTATCAGTATATCTTTGGAGTGTGCTTGCAATAACCTGTCAGCGATCAACCATACATGTTTTTACAGCAGTCACTAACTGGCTTGCCTATACGCCTTTTTTCATGGCAGTGCAGGTAGGATGGCCAATTTCACAACCTGATAAAAGAGAACACCACACCCCCAAAAGGCAGGGGGACATCAGGATACTAGACCACAAAGAATTGGAAATCTACAACATAAATGATTACTCTACTCACCAAACTTGGTGATTACTTGTGGTATAACTTCTTTCCTCCCTGCCTCCAAGACTTTGCTTTTAGCCAGGCTCCCACAAACTAATATGACATTTTCACTATATCCTCTGTAAGAAGTGTTGAGCGAACCCGAACATTTCCGTAAAAGTTCGTGTTCGAGTTCGTTGTTTGGCCGTTTAATAAAGCTTGTTGAAAGGCTGCAGGGCAGCCAATTAACAAACGTTTAAGATGTGTGCCCTTAAAAGTCATCACAGCCATGCCTACTAATGGCATGGCTGTGACTGGCCAGTGCAGCATGTGACCCAGCCTCTATTTAAGCTGGAGTCACGTAGTGCCGCATGTCATGTCAGCTATTACTAGTGTAGGGATAGGATGCTGCTGTTGTGAGGGAGAGATGAGGAAAGAATCTGATATCAGAGTATGGTGTTAAGTCTGTGATCTACAGCGATTTTTTTGTGTGGGTGAAATGCAACATTTTTGTACCCTGCCCTGAGCCCAGTGACACAGAAAAATCTGTTTTAATCCGTCTGTTAGTTAGGTGGGCATCAGCGGCCATTTTGTGCAAGTGACAATATTGCCAGGGACAATAATTTAATCCTGTTCTTGTACTTCAGTTTGCGACATATTCCCATTTTTTAAGTGCCAGGGGAAGGGAAAATAATATAGGTAATCTGTCTGTGAGTTCATGGACCCAGGGGGTGACATATTCACATTTTTTTCTGTAAAGTACCCCTGTGCTGCATATGTGACAGTGTAATCAATTTAGTAAATCCATCTGTTAGATTCTGGGGGGACAAATTAATATTTTTTTTGCCATAAAGTACCTTTGCAGCCTGCATTGTATTTCTGAGAGTGAAATATAACCAGTAAATACTACTGTGACATTGTTGGTAAAAAAAATCTCTTACTTTTTGCCATAAAGTACATTTGCGGCCTGCACTGCATTTCTGAGAGTGAAATTTAATCAGTAAATCCAGCTCTTAGATTGTGGGTGGACATTTCCACAATTATCAGACCAGTCATTCACAAGTGGCTTAAAGGGTGTGTTCCTGCTGCACTGCATACCTGACAGGGAAATATATTCTGTAAATTTAACGGCATTTAGATTGTTGGGTGATCTGTATCACTTTTTTCTTTCACACTACCCCTGCCCTGCATACCTGACTGATGTCTCCATGATAAATCTGCAAAGTGGGGGCCCTGTGTGGCTTTTACACACTTTTAAAATAATCCTTTAGCGGGACGAATAGATGCTGGATGACGTGGATGCTCCATGATCCCTTTTATTCTTTCAAACTACCCCTGCACTGGAGGAAGAAGTCACCAAAGCAGCTGGGGCACCGCCAGCCCCTCAGAAGGCAGGATTAGCATGGCCGAAATGTGAAAAAGCTTTGTCAGCACGCCACAGGAACCAGCACCACCAGCTGATATGGAACTGATATGGTCTTAGCAGGAGGCAGCATTTCAGCAACAGGGTGGAACAGTATGTGTGCACAAGCCTACATGTACTGACTGATGGGTCTGCCCCATTCAACTTCTGGGTCTCCAAATTGGGCACATGGCCTGAGCTTGCCCTTTACGCTTTGGAGGTGCTGGGCTGCCCTGTATTGTCTGAACGTGTGTTTAGCACGGCAGGGGGCGTTGTCACAGACAAGCGCAGCCGCCTGTCCACAGCCAATATGGACAAGCTCACGTTCATTAAAATGAACCAGGCATGGATCCCACAGGACTTGTCCGTACCTTGTACTGAATAGACATGTATACCGGCCTCACCCAGCCTTTGTTATGCTCAAGCTCACTTTCTCTTTGTTTTCTTTTCTATATTTCCCAATATTTTGGGGTCTACCCAAATAAAAATAAAAAAAACTCCTACTCCATATAAACCTTCTCCTCCTAGTTCAAGATTATTATTTTACATTTTTATGTATTTTATGTTATTTTAAGTCATTTCCTTATCCTCATTTGTTTGCATGGCAATTGTCATGCTCTTACCCCCATTTTGCTTCCCTTTGCAGCCCTCTAGCCCTTTCCATTACTTTTTCAGAGCCATTTTAATGCCCCAAAGTTCGGGTCCCTATTGACTTCAATGGGGTTCGGGTTACGGGTCAAGTTCAGATCAAGTTTGGGTCCCGAAATTGAACTTTGCGACGAAGTTCGGTCAAACCCGAACTTCCTGGTATTCACTCAACTCTATCTGTATGTCATCACCTTTCACCTAAAAGGCCACAGCTCTGCCCCATACAGGCCACCACTCTTTCCCCACAAGGCCACAAATATGCCCCCAACAAGCAACCACTCTGTCCCCAATGTTTCACTAATTCCTCTTCTCTCTATTGCCACTCTGCCACAAACGCCACCACTCTTTCCATTTAAATGCCACAACTCTGTACATTTGCCTGCCAATATTCTTCCCACCTAAATCCTACCACTCTACCCGTCTGATTACAACCACTCTGCCCAAATGCCATTCTGCCCCAAATGCCACCACTGGCCTAAACACCACTCACTTGCCTAAATGTGCCACCACTCTGTCCCAAATGCCATTCTGCATCCTCTTTCTGTACTTCTTGAGCACAGGCTGCTGTCTCACGCTTAGCCAGTCACTACAGCTGTATCCTGCTCTATGACTGGCTGAGTGTGGTGATGCAAGCTATTCGCTTAATCACGGTGCTGAGCCAATCCAGCGATGAGCGAGTAGCTTGTGTCATCACACTCAGCCAGTCACAGAGCCGGATAACGAGCATGAGAGTCAGTCAGAGTTGTGGCTGCAGTCGGTGCTCATACAGTGCTGTGCTGCTGTCTGAGTCTGCCATTTCATAGAAAATGAGGACTCATAGGCATCTGTCCAGACCTTAATCTGGAGGGGGAGTGGGAGCTTGGAAGCTGGACTGGTCAGCCTAAAGCTGAATGTTTAACTACCGTAGGTGTAGGTTGCTCTCAGCACAGTGTCCTGTGCCAGATGTAGCAGGTTACTGTCTAGTTACAGGCCAGCTGGGCACAGATTCTAGCAGCCAGAATGAAAGGAAACCTCAGACCCCAGCCATTTAACCCCTTAGATGCTACAGTCAATGGGTACTGAGTCACCTAAGTCGTTTCAGAGGGAGTGGAATCCCTCTGTCACCCAACAACCCCCCTGCAAATGTAATTATGGAGTGATGATGCCTTTACATGGAAGGCAGAATACATAGGTAATACAGTGTATAATATAAATGATGAAATGATCGCATGTCAAAGTCTCCTTGTGGGAATTAAAGTATTTTTTAAAAATCCTCCAAGTAAAAGAAAAAAAAATATCCAACCATTTCTGTAAAGAAAGTTTTTAAATGGGAAAATTAAAGCAATAAAGTCCCCTCCACATATTTGTTACCACATTCATAACGATCTGAACTATACAAGTATTACATTATTTATCCAGCATAATGAAAGCTGTTAAAAAGCAAAAATGGAAAAACAAAATAATGGCAAAACATTTTTCCCCCTTAAACATGAGAGAGATATAAAGAAACACTAAAAGTTATCAGTAAAGTTGAGCGAACATATTCGACAATTCTGCCAAGCAAACCCAATAGGAAAGTTGCTTAACGCCCTTAAGCGATTCGATTAATGCGCATGTTTAATTACCGATTTTTCGCACCAAGCACAATGGCAAGCAATCTATCACCAAGCACAATGGTAAGCATCCGATGGAGTGGTGTAAAGCACGCTGCTACTAGACTCTGGAACAGTGGCAATGAATCACACTTCTTTGTCAGTGTTATAGATGAGTCTGGGTTTGGTTAATGCTAGTAGAATGTTACCTGCCTGACTGCATTGTGCCAACTGTAAAGATTGGTGGAAGATTGGTGGAGTAGGGATAATGCTATGGGTTGGCCTTAGCTATTTCCTAACTATTTCTCACTACCTGGATACAGCAACTAACAGGACAAGGTTCCACAGCTCCAGTTCTAGAGATAGGTGTGGTCCCAGAGGTAAGACTTGCATCTATCAGATCACTATATCCTGTGAATGTACATACATAAAGGTTCCAGCACATGAGTGCTTGTTGTCGCTTGTTGCCAAGATGAAATTTTTCTGTGCGCTATCGATTATATAAAGATGGTGGGATGCAGAATGTTTCAATGAGCCCTGGTCATGTCCACTGATTTAAAATGACAGTAAAATGCAATTAATAGGTAAATAGTACATAAATGACAGTGAAAATAAATAAAGCAATAGAGATGGCCCGAACTATTCGCCGGCGAACAGTTCCCGGCGAACATAGCTTGTTCGCGTCGTCCGCGCCGGCGAACATATTCGATGTTCGCGTTCGGCCCTATACTTTATTATTGAGCAAACGTTGACCCTGTACCTCACAGTTAGCAGACACATTCCAGCCAATCAGCATACCCTCCCTCCCAGACCCTCCCACCTCCTATCTAAACACAAGGACAGCATCCATCTTAGATTCATTCTGAAGCTGCAGTAATAGTAATTGTAAATCGCAATGCGATTAATATAACCTGTATTATTTGCATTGCGATTACAACTTGGATCTGAGTTCCTAATAGTTGTATTGCTAGAATATAACGAAGATAACAAATATAGCGCTATATTCTCAATCTTCGTTATATTCTAGCAATACAACAACCATTAGGAACTCAGATCTAAGTTGAATTATCAATGCGATTAATATAACCTGCATTTTGGGCGTTTTTGATAGAAAACGCATCAAAAACGCATCTGCGTTTTTATAATTTTTCATTTTCTAGTTTATTTTTTTGTGTATTTTGCCACATTTGGTTGCATATTTACATTTGTTATAGGCAAATATGGTAGTCTAGATCAGTGTTTCCCAACCAGTGTGCCTCCAGCTGTTGCAAAACTACAACTCCCAGCATGCCCGGACAGCCTTTGGCTGTGCGGGCATGCTGGGAGTTGTAGTTTTGCAACAGCTGGAGGCACACTGGTTGGAAACACTGGTCTAGATCATTACTCTGCCCAAATCTATATTCAGCTACATGGCTTAGAAAATATGCTGTCAAACAATGATCCTAGGTTTTGGTATAGAGACATGATCTAGACTACCATATTTGCCTATACCAAATGTAAATATGCAACCAAATGTGGCAAAATACACAAAAAAATAAACTAGAAAATGAAAAAATTATAAAAACGCAGATGCGTTTTTGATGCGTTTTTTTTTTTATCAAAAACGCCCAAATGGCCCCTGGGGGGTTCAGATATCTTGCTTTGGAGGCAGCAGAACATTGGTGGTAGTCATAGTCAACCATCATATACAATCAAATAGAGGCATCAAATGGATTCGCAAAGCGATTAATAATTGTAAGTATTATTCGCATTGAGATTACAACTTAGAGCTGAGTTCCTAATGGTTGTATTGCTAGAATATAACGTATATTCTAGCAATACAACAACCATTAGGAACTCAGCTCTAAGTTGAATTCGCAATGCGATTAATGCAGGTTATATTAATCGCATTGAGAATTCAACTTAGATCTGAGTTCCTAATGGTTGTTGTATTGCTAGAATATAACGAAGATTGAGAATATAGCGCTAAATTCTCAATCTTCGTTATATTCTAGCAATACAACCATTAGGAACCCATCTCTAAGTTGAATTCGCAAATAAGATGTCCCAAACTATTCACCGGCGAATAGTTCCCGACGAACATAGCTTGTGCGCTGCTCGTCGTGGCGGGCGAACATATGCGATGTTAGGTCCACCCCCTATCATTGAGTAAACTTTGACCCTCTACCTCACAGTCAGCAGACGCATTCCAGCCAATTAGCATACCCTCCCTCCCAGACCCTCCCATCTCCTGGACAGCATCCATTTTAGATTCATTCTGAAGCTGCAGTCTTAGTGAGAGGAGGGAGAGTGTAGTTGCTGCTGATTTAATAGGGAAATCGATAGCTAGGCTAGTGTATTCAGTGTCCACTCCAGTCCTGAAAGACTCATCAGATCTCTGCTGTAAGGACAGCGTCCTGACAGTACCCCAAAAAGCCCTTTTTAGGGCTAGTACATTAGTCTCCCTCCCAGACCCTCCCACCTCCTATCAAAAAGCAAGGACGGCATCCATCTTAGATTCATTCTGAAGCTGCAGTGTTAGTAGTTGTAATCGCAATGCGATTAATATAACCTGTATTAATCGCATTGGGATTACAACTTAGATCTGTTCTAATGGTTGTATTGCTAGAATATAACAAAGATTGCGAATATAGCGCTATATTCTCAATCTTCGTTATATTCTAGCAATACAACTCATTAGGAACTCAGCTCTAAGTTGTAATCGCATTGCGAATTCAACTTAGAGCTGGGTTCTAATGGTTGTATTGCTAGAATATAACGAAGATTGAGAATATAGCGCTATATTCGCAATCTTCGTTATATTCTAGCAATACAACCATTAGGAACAGATCTAAGTTGTAATCCCAATGCGATTAATACAGGTTATGTATCGCATTGCGAATTCAACTTAGAGCTGGGTTCCTAATGGTTGTATTGCTAGAATTTCTAGCAATACAACCATTAGGAACCCAGCTCTAAGTTGAATTCGCAATGTGATTAATATAACCTGTATTAATCGCATTGCGATTACAACTACCACACTCTGCGTCAACTAGGTATTTTTCCATGGGAGTTTTGCCATGGATCCCCCTCCGGCATGCCCCAGTCCAGGTGTTAGTCCCTTTGAAACAACTTTTCCATCACTATTGTGGCCAGAAGGAGTCCCTTTGGTTTTTAAAATTCGCCTGTCTATTAAAGTCTATGGCGGTTCGCACTGTTCGCGAACATTTGCGGAAGCTCGCGTTCGCCGTTCGCGAACGGAAAATTTTATGTTCGCGACATCACTATAAAGCAATACTGAATTGATTGTATCTGAATTATACCCAGTCAGAACAATACAACAACATAGCTACAAACAATTTGAAAACACATCAAACACTAAAATCTGTGAAAATACATTTGGGAAATACACAGAAAACACACTAAACTAGAACAAGATCAGAATAATCTGGGAGGAAATGCATATGGAAAACACTATACCAGCATGAAATGAGGCCTGGATTTAAATACACTGAATAATCATTACTCCACCCTAATCAACCAGAGAGAGCTAGTTAGCAACCAAACCCAGATTCATATGCAAGGCTCAGTCTTCTAAAGCCACTGCCCAAAAAAATCAGTAACTAGTTGATCTTGAAGACACAGGCAAACCCTTGTTGCTTGCAACACAGGCAACAACTTACCCAGTTGCAGTCTAAAATTGGCAGGTTCAAGTATTATATGTGAACCATTAATATTTATGCAAAGTTGCAGCATTGTCGGGGACAACATAATACTTTTATATAGTAAATGGTCAAAATGGCTTCAAGCCTCACCATATATTTCATACTGAACTTTGTAAATAACTTTCAGTAAGGAAACAAAGAATGGATTTCATAGAACAGAATAGCAGGATGTCCTATACCACATTAGAAGCATTTATTTTTATCCTTAGCCATTCCCTTAGTATGAAAAGAAGAACACTGCTTATACAAAGATATATGAGTGTACAGTATGCCGCCTCCAGATATAATATTTATATAAAATACAACGATAAGAAAGAGGTAATAGACCTTTGTGGTAGGAAATATGGATCACTACAAGACTAATATGTTTTTAAGTTCCTTGACTGATGGAAAAGGCTAATTATTTTGAACCTAACTTGCAACAAGGGATTTGAAGCAGGAACTAAATGAGACAGAAAACATTCAAAACACAGTACCACATTGTAAAAAGTAGATGAACTCCCTGTGATCTTTCATGAAACTGACATCTTCAACAAATAGCAACAGCTTAACTTCAGTCTCTTCCTGTACTTAACTAGGAACAGATCCAAGGCACTTATATATTCCTCTGCAGGAAAGGCAGATAGAGGCATACTAAGTAATACAGGATGTCCAAAGGGTTATTTATCAGCAGAAATTTATGGTATTGGTAAATTAAATCCACAACTATGCATAATAAGCACTGATTTATATGTTAGTGATATATTTAAGGATAAAAATAATTGGAATAAAATTTGACATATGATTGCACATTTGCCCACAAACCCCCAAATGTTGCAGCTGGGCCAATAGATCCTACACACTTGTAAGTTGCTGAAGCTGGCGTCCCGGCTGGTCCTATAAATGCTCAAACTGGCAGGCCAAGAAAGTGTTGCAATCTGGTGATCACATTCCTGGAAAGCCCTTGTTGTGTGTGAGCAAGTGTAATCCTACTGAAAAAATGCCAGTTGGAAGCCCTGCCATAAGTGACAACATGTGGTCGCAGGATGTCCAAAACATATCTCTAAACTGTTAGTGCCCCTTGTACCACTACTAAGAAGTGATCAACTATCATTTGCGATGGCTCCCCAGATTGTCGCACCTGCAGTTTGGGCAGTGTGTTGCTTCACATAAAAGGCAGTATTAAAGTGTTCACCAAGAGGCCTCCATACCTTAACCCACCCATCGTCGGATCCCAAACAGAACCTCAATTTGTTGCTAGAAATGATATAGTTCCAGTCCGTAGCCAATAGTTTTCTCATTCATGGCACCACGTCAAAAAAAGAAGACATTAGCTGGCTATCAATTGAAGGACATGACTGCAAATTTCATTCTGCTTAGTACCTGGAAATGGTCTGGGCAGAGACAGGGGTGTGTAATGAAGGTGCCACCTGTGTTTGGATGGTGGACAACGAAACTGTGAAAGCTGCTCGTGCTTGTTGACAGATCAAACGATCCTCTCTACTGGTGGTCTATCTGGGCCATTTAGACCCTGTTCACTGTGTGTGTGTGTGTCCTCACATAACCACTGCTGTTAACAGCAAGGTCAAAACAGCTTAGATGGTGGGCAATTAATCAAAAAGTCCATCCTGCTTCATTATGTCCAATAATGTGCTCCTTTGAAAGTCTGTCAAGTGGGCCAAATGTTTTCAAGTTTGTCGCATAAATATGTGTAGCAGTCAATGATCCCTCACCAAGAGGTACACTAACCAAAAGTGGCATCTGAGAGCCTTTTTATAGGGCAGTTGGGAAAGCATTTTTACACCTTCCTGTGGCAGGACCCAGTGTCTAATCAGACCACATCTGTAATCATTTACATATATACCTGAGACTGTATGCTGAGTTTTAAAGCAATCCAAAATTTCTATCTGGGTGCGTTATTTTTTATTTATTTTTATCGTCAAACAGTGCATAATAAAGGGGTGGGTCACAAGTGCTATAGTGTTACATCATATTTTCACAATGTTCACATAGTAGATAGTGTTTCATACTAAACTGCTGTTTCAAGACCCACTGTGTCTCATCAGTGAGAAACGGAATCCCCCCCACAGAGCTGAGGCTAATGTATCTCCTCCAGCAAACCCCTACCGTTCTCTGTACGTATGAGAGGCACGAGCCGAGAAACCCCAAAACAGTGCTGTCTACATCTACAGATGGATGTCTCTAGTTTTTGTCATATGAGCTAATTTGCATACTTTTCCCCCATGGATTATTGTCCATACATGGCTTTGTCCCTTCAGTAACAAACAGTGCCCCCATGGTAACAAGCCAAATGATTCTTGACCAGACTTGTGTCAAGGAATTTCAATCTAGGCCACTAAATATTCAACTGTAATTGGTATGAAGAATGCAGTATTACATCTTAAAACCTTGAAATTTCTTTGTAGATTTACTGAAGTTTGTGAATAAAGAGAAGGTTCCAGCTTCCAATAAAACAGTAGCAACTTTTTTCTTCCTAGAAAATGCAATGCAAGACCATGGACACACAGCTTACCCGTTTCGAGCTGGTAGACCTTAGTCATACAGTAGTTGTAAGCATGAACGCAACCAGACAATTTGCCCCCGAGCCTCCTGTCCAGAGCCAAGTAAGTTACAAAAGTGGCTCCTGGCTCAGGACGGGGGGGACAACTATGGTACAACTTAACAATAAAAATATGTGTATACAATTATGCATAAATATGTAAAAATACAACATATATGTTGATTAAAAGGAGAAACATCACTACCATTAGGAACTGCCCCACCATAGGACTAAAGCATCATTCACATGTCAGTGTTTTGGTCAGTGATTTCCATTAGTGATTGTGAGACAAACCAGGATTGGAGCCTCCACAGGCATAAGGTATAAGGGAAAGATCTTCACCTCTTCTGAGTTTAGAGCCGTGCCTGGTTTTGGCTCACAATCACTGATGGAAATTACTGACCAAAATACTGAAGTGTGAATGATGCTTAAATAATGACTAACTCAATAATGCAAGATCATATTTGCGGTTAAGGCCCTTTAAAATACAACTGGCCAAAGAGAAAATCCAGAAGGTTTTACCGTTTAATAGTTTTCTTTTGTGGTCACCTCCTTTTAAAGGGAAACTTTCATATTCAATTCCCTGTACTCCGAGGCAGTGGCGGATCCAGAGCCTGGTCTCGGGAGGGGCACTTCCAGATTGTGAGGAGAGCACACACTGTACTCTCCGCATCCGCATTTCCGGAGCGCGCGGCCGATCTTCCGATCTGCGGCTCCGCAATAATATAAAGCATGTCCTATACTTGTCCACAATTGCGGATAAGTATAGGCATCTCTATGGGGCTGGCGGCAAGGTGTGTTGTGGATCCACAATTTGCGGATCCTTAACACACTACCGACGTGTAAATAGCATTGTGTTTTTCAAGGATATTAAATTTTAAGCTATTCCATTTTCCACAAATGTTGGGTATGTACAGTATACAAGTCTAGATTCTGCACAGTGCCTGTTCTTTCATTGGGAGCAACTTTTATAACATATTTTGCTTATTCCCATGTGAGCTGGAGTCCTAGACTGTGTAAAATTTACATGGTCTAGGACTCCAGCTCACAATGGGTTAAATTAAGCAAAAGAGGTTATAAAACTTGCTCCCAATGGAAGCACATGCACTGTGCAGAATCTAGACTTATATTGTATACTGCATAACCAACATTTGTTGAAATTGGAATAGCCTAAAATTCTTAATTTTTTACATTATACTTAGGATCCGACTGAACTCACCTCACAGTCCTTAAGTTAAGCGCGGGCGGCAGCAAGATGACGCAGGAGCTCAAGCGGGGCAGGCATCTTACAGCAGTGGCAGTGCTCTCTCCACAGCTCACACTGACTGCGTGCTGCCCAGCAACTCCACTAAACCACTCCCACCCTCATTCTCCTAGTGTGAGCCGAGCCTGTGTGAGCCTGCACGCAAGGCTCTCTGCTCTGCCTCCGCTCCAAAGTCCTGACAGGCTCCGCCCCTCACTGGCAGTTAACCTGGCCCTACGGCGACGCACGCACCCGCAGCAGCACAGGAGGTATGGTAATCTATAGTGGGTGCGTGCGCACCGCGGCAGCCAGGAAGGGACTGGGAGGGATATCATTGGAATCTTTATCTTACATTCTCGGGGGGCACTGCCCGTTGCCTCCCTGGATCCGCCAATGCTCCGAGGGACATTACATCTCCTTTATGTTAGTTAATAGTGATGAGCGGCATAGGCAATATTCGAATTTGCGATATTTCACAAATTTCTGGCCGATTATTTGCCATAAATTCGCAAATTCAAGAATTTGTGATCTCCAGTCATTATTACTTGATTGCGAAAATCGGTAATGTAATATATTTGCGTTAAAAATTAGCGATTAGAATATTCGCAATCAACACTACGGGGTAGGCAACTTTTCTATTGGTTGCTAGGGAATGACGATATTTGCGATACATTCGCGATTAGAATATTCGCGACCAACACTATTTGCGACTACGAATATGTAGCACTATATTCAAAATATTTGTGAATTCTCAAAGTGGCGATATTCGCAATTAAAATTCGCGATTCGAATATTCGCGCTCAACACTATTAGTTAACAATGGCTAGAATATCCTGGTAATTTTAAATGTGGTCATCAGATCTGTAACTGCTTCAATCTACTGTTACGAACAAAAGCTACAATCTACAGCAGTATATTAATTGTAGCACTTCCTTTGTAATCTATTTGGCCATCTACTTCATGCAAACTACAATATGTAGGATGCACTACAACAAAACCTAAAACTCACATTAATAAGCACATTTCTGATATTCCACATATACCAGAAACATGTCTACGCATTTTTATTTTATTTTGCTACATAAAGGAGATGTAAAGTTTCTCAAATTACAGTGAATTAAACATGTAAGTTTCCTTTACAGAGGAGGTGACCACAAAATACAAATTAATAGACCGTGAACCCTTCTGGATTTTCTCTTTGGCCATTTGTATTCCAAAGGGCAAATGTGATCTAATCTTTTATTATTGAGATTTTAGTTAGTCCTATGGTGGGACAGTTCCTAATTGTAGTTTTAGTTTTTATTTATCTATATACATGTATTTTTACTTATTTGTGCATAATTATATACACATTTTTATTGTTAAGTTGTACCACAAGTGTAGCCCCAGTCCTGAGCCAGGAGCCAGTTCCCCTTTTGTAACATACCTGTATCTGGACAGGAGTCTGGGGTTATGCCCAATTTGTGGCAGATACATGGGTACATCAACCAGTAAGTGTTCACACTTACTATATATCTAGGACAAAGGACTAACAGACAGCCCCAAACACGTCAGTTGTCCATGTTCTTGCATTGAATCTTCTGGGAAGAATAAAGTGGCTACTATTTTATTAGAAGCTGGAATCTTCTTCTCTTTATTCACATATTCATTCAGTGATTCATTCATTTCAGCCTCTGAAATTTACATGCAGGTAAGCTAGATTCCTACATCCTACTTAGCATCTTACGTACTGAAGTTTGTATGATGTTTTAGGTTAAGGTTAGATATGTAACTTGAAGCTTCTAAACCACAAATTCAAAATGTGTAATAGTGCCCCCGTTTATATTACTGGTTTATCACTGTTCGATCTCAACGTGCCTAGGCCAGGATGTCAACACTGTTAAATATGACATGTTTCGGTGGTTGGGAGAACAACAATGAACTAGAATGAGAGCAAGAGATCCACAGAGGCAAACCTTTGCACTGATGGATCATTTGATTAGAAAAATTGTGCATATTGATAAATTCTGTACTGCAAGTGAGATTGGATATCACATCCCAAGTGTTTGCACGACACTGGGCCACTAGCCAGATGTGCAGCTACAGGTGTTCCATTAACTTAACACTACATTTCTCAAATCAAAGGCTAATATGGTGCACAGCAAGATGGCAATGGAGGCGGAAATGGTGGCCTCCATCTTCAGCGGTGAGTCCCTGTCACGACCGCTGTCCCAGCAGCAGTCGTGTTGCACCAGACGGAGGGGAAGGGGGACCCTTATCTACGGATGGGAAATGGAACGGCCACCCCTGACAAACCCTACGCTGGCATCTGTCTGCCCTGATACCCTAGACGGGGTGTGAACCCGTGCGGCGAGCAGGATGCCTAAACCCTGAGTGACCCTTAGAAGACTAGACTGGGGAAAGGCAGATGGGAGCACTAGTCACCATCACTCATGTCTAGGAGAACAACAGGGGAAGACAGTAACAAACAAACAAACAAACAAACAATCTCCAGCAGAGATAGACTTATCCAGTCACGAGCAGAGAAGATGATCCCAACAACGACAGTCCACGCCAGACACGAGCTCCACAGCAATACCGTCAAACGATCTCCTTCAAAGGTCAGAATAGCACTGGAAGTAAGGACTATATCTGGCAATGACTGCAAGTGAAACTGAAACTAATATAGTAGCTGGGAGTGGCAGACAGCACTCACCTGAGAAGAATGCCTACAAACTCCCAGTCAGGACAAAAAGGTTTACAAGGCAAAACCTGGATGACATACCCTGAACCATGAAGCAAACTCACAAGCTATCGCGAGTAGCAAGTCGCTGCGACCTTCTCTTCCCAGACCTATCTGGATCAGTCACAGTCGTGACAGTACCCCCCTTTCTACGAGGGGCCACCGGACCCTCAAGACCAGGCCTCCCGGGTGGGACCTATGAAAAGCCCGAATGAGTCTGTCCGCCTTTATCTCTGATGCTGGCACCCACATTCTCTCTTCGAACCATAACCTTTCCAGTGCACCAGGTACTGAAGAGAGCGGCGAACATATCGTGAATCAACAATCTTTTCTACCTGAAACTCAAGACTGCCATCAACAACCACCGGTGGAGGCGGTAGTGGCAATGGTTCAGGAGGTTCTACATATCTCTTAAGCAGAGATCTGTGGAAGACATTATGGATCCTTAGAGTCTGAGGTAGCTCCAGACGAAAAGCCACCGGGTTAATGATCTTAATTACCCTATAAGGACCAATAAATCTCGGACCTAATTTCCATGAGGGAACCTTCAACTTGATATTTCTGGTAGACAACCACACCAAGTCATTCACCCCAAGGTCCGGACCTTCAGAGCGCTTCTTATCAGCCACACGTTTGTATCTGCCACCAATTCTCTTCAAACTTTCTTGCACACTCTGCCACACTGATGAAAGTGAAGACGCAAATCGTTCCTCCTCGGGAATCCCAGACGGCCCCCCTCACTAAACGTACAAAACTGAGGATGGAAACCATACGCACCAAAAAATGGTGACTTATCGGTGGATTCTTGACGACGATTATTAATGGCAAACTCGGCTAACGGTAAATAAGATGACCATTCCTCCTGATTTTCGGAAACAAAGCATCTCAAATATGTCTCTAGGTTTTGATTGAGTACGTTCAGTCTGACCGTTGGACTGTGGATGGAAAGATGAAGAAAACGACAGATGAACCCCTAAACGAGAACAAAAAGCTTTCCAAAATTTAGAAACAAATTGGGTACCACGATCCGAAACAATATCGGAAGGGACCCCGTGAAGCTTCACGATGTGGTCAATAAAAACCTGAGCCAGTGTGTTAGCATTAGGCAAAGCGGTCAGAGCAATAAAGTGCACCATTTTACTGAATCTGTCAACAACAACAAGAATAACAGTCTTCCCCGCTGATACTGGTAGATCAGTAATGAAATCCATTGATAGGTGCGTCCAAGGCCTGTTGGGGATGGCCAGAGGTAAAAGACGCCCTGCCGGACGAGTATGATCCACCTTAGAACGAGCACAGGTAGGACATGCAGACACAAAATTCAACACCTCCTGGCGCCACTTAGGCCACCAGAACCGACGAGACACTAATTCAGAGGTTGCCTTACTACCTGGGTGTCCTGCCAGTGCGGAGTTATGGTGTTCCTTTAGTATCTCCAGGCGTAAATTTTCTGGCACAAACAGTTTATCCGAGGGGCAGGAGGCCGGGCGTCCCCTGAGCTTCCAACACCCTCCCCTCTAAACCTGAGTGTAATGCAGAGACCACCACCCCCTTTTGCAAAATAGGCTCTGGAACATCATCATCACCCCTCCAGGAAAACTTCGAGACAATGCATCCGCCTTAGTATTTTTGCCCCGGGCGATAGGTTATTACAAAATTAAACCTAGTAAAAACAACGACCACCGAGCCTGTCTAGGGGTGAGACGTTTAGCAGACTCCAGATATACTAAGTTCTTGTGATCGGTAATCACTGTGACGGGATGAACCGCCCCCTCCAAAAAATGACGCCACTCCTCTAAGGCCAACTTAATAGCCAAAAGTTCCCTGTTGCCAATGTCATAGTTTCTTTCTGCAGTAGACAATTTCTTCGAAAAGAAAGCACACGGACGCCATTCACCAGGAGACGGGCCCTGAGATAGTACCGCTCCCACCCCCACCTCTGATGCGTCAACCTCTACAATAAAAGGAAGCGAGACATCTGGCTGTACGAGAATAGGAGCCGAGGTGAATCTTTCCTTCAGAGATGTAAAGGCCGTTTTGGCTGCATGTGACCATTTGGAAAAATCGGATCCCTTTCGGGTCATGTCCTTCAGTGGTTTGACCACCAAGGAATAGTTCTTTATAAACTTCCTATAAAAATTGGCAAACCCCAGGAAGCGTTGCAATGCCTTCAGGTTCTCAGGCAGATCCCAGTCCATAATTGCCCGGACTTTCTCTGGATCCATGCGGAAACCTGAATCTGACAACACATACCCCAGAAATGGCAGTTCTTTTACGGCGAACACACATTTCTCTAATTTAGCAAACAATTTGTTGGCCCTTAATATCTGCAGCACTTGTCTCACATGGATCTTATGTGTATCCAGATCCGGAGAATAGACCAGGATGTCATCAAGATATATCACAACAAATCTCCCGATAAGGTGACTAAAAATATCGTTGACAAAATGTTGGAACACCGCAGGCGCATTAGTAAGACCAAATGGCATGACCAGATTTTCATAATGCCCTTCTGGAGTATTAAAAGCCGTCTTCCACTCATCCCCCTCTTTGATGCGAACCAGGTTATAGGCTCCTCTGAGATCCATTTTGGAGAACCATTTAGCACCAGCAACCTGATTAAAGAGGTCGGGAATGAGAGGAAGAGGATAGGGATCTCGGATAGTTATCCGGTTTAATTCCCGGAAATCCAGGCAGGACGCAGGCCCCCATCTTTCTTTTTAACGAAAAAGAACCCTGCAGCCACGGGTGAAGAAGAGGGTCTGATGTGTCCCTTAGCCAAACTTTCCGAAATATAATCTTTCATAGCCTTTCTCTCGGGCCAGAAAGATTGTATAACCGGGTTTTAGGTAGTTTTGCCCCAGGTAACAGATTAATTGGGCAATCATATGAACGATGAGGTGGTAACCCCTGACAACCCTTCTCAGAGAACACATCCATAAAATCTGACAGAAAGGAAGGTAGAGATGTTACAGAGAGTGTTGAGCACCTACTACTCAAGCAGTTGTCCTTACAATGTTCACTCCACTCCACAATCTCCTCGGCCTGCCAATCCACCACGGGATTGTGAGTCACCAGCCAGGGAAGCCCCAAAACCATAGGAGCCGGAAGACCGTCCAGGACATAACAAGAGATATGCTCTTTATGGAGGTCCCCTACCTGCAGATGGATATTATGGACGATCTGAGTTAACTCTCTCTGAGTAAGAGGGAGGAGTCGATGGCAAAAAGGGAATAGTTCTGCGTACTGGTTCCGGAGTAACACCCAGAGCCAGAGCAAACCGTGAATCCACCAAATTGACCCCCGCCCCACTGTCCAAAAAGACGGAACAGATCTCAGTCTTATTGCCCGCCACAACGGTAGCGGACAACAAAAACTGAGACATGCGTATGGAGGAAGCGAATACGCCCAGACTGTTATCCTCCGCACAGTCTGGGGACTCTAGTTTTCCGGCGGCTCCTTAGTTTGTGATCTCTTGGGTTCTGAGGGACATACCTTTACAAAATGACCCCTCCCCCACAACGAAAACAAACCTCTGACCTATGGCGGACCTTAGGAGGATTCACCCGTCTAGTGGCGCCCCTATTTGCATTGGTTCGACTGGATCACAACAAACCGATCCCTGCCCTATAGAGGCCTCTGTAGAATTTAATAGTCTCTCCCTGAGTCGTCTGTCGATTCTTATGGACAGAGACATAGCAGCCTCAAGAGACCCAGGGACCTCGTATACAGCCAGCGCGTCTTTTAATTTTTCAGACAACCCCTGGCAGAACTAACTCCTAAGGACCGAGTCGTTCCATAATGTATCCGTAGCCCACCTACGGAATTCAGAACAATATAGTTCAGCTGACCGGTTCTCCTGCCGAAGTCTACGTAGCTTAGACTCAGCCAGTGAGACCCTGTCAGGGTCATCATACACGAGACCCAAGGCTTCAAAAAACTCCTCCACTGATCGTAAGGCCGGAGAGTCAGATGGTAAAGAGAAAGCCCAAGCCTGCGGATCTCCCTGCAGGAGAGAAATTACAATGCCCACCCGTTGTTCCTCACCGCCGGAGGATCTAGGGCGTAACCTGAAGAACAATTTACAAGCTTCTCTGAAGGTTACAAATTGGTCTCTCCCTCCTGAGAACCTATCAGGAAAAGCCACTTTTGGCTCAGGAGTACATTGGTCTCCCCTAGCAACGGTGGAACCCAAGGATTGCTGCTGCAGTACTGTTGCTTTTAATCCTGCCACTTCAAGGGATAACCCCTGTAATTGTTTTGCCAAAACCGTAACCGGATCCATAGTGAAACAGAAGAATACAAAGCAAAACAGCAGGCAAAAAAAAAAAAAAAGGAAATGTCACTTTTTTTTTTTTTTTTTTTTAAAAGGCCAGATATACTGTCACGACCGCTGTCCCAGCAGCAGTCGTGTTGCACCAGACGGAGGGGAAGGGGGACCCTTATCTACGGATGGGAAATGGAACGGCCACCCTGACAAACCCTACGCTGGCATCTGTCTGCCCTGATACCCTAGACGGGGTGTGAACCCGTGCGGCGAGCAGGATGCCTAAACCCTGAGTGACCCTTAGAAGACTAGACTGGGGAAAGGCAGATGGGAGCACTAGTCACCATCACTCATGTCTAGGAGAACAACAGGGAAGACAGTAACAAACAAACAAACAAACAATCTCCAGCAGAGATAGACTTATCCAGTCACGAGCAGAGAAGATGATCCCAACAACGACAGTCCACGCCAGACACGAGCTCCACAGCAATACCGTCAAACGATCTCCTTCAAAGGTCAGAATAGCACTGGAAGTAAGGACTATATCTGGCAATGACTGCAAGTGAAACTGAAACTAATATAGTAGCTGGGAGTGGCAGACAGCACTCACCTGAGAAGAATGCCTACAAACTCCCAGTCAGGACAAAAAGGTTTACAAGGCAAAACCTGGATGACATACCCTGAACCATGAAGCAAACTCACAAGCTATCGCGAGTAGCAAGTCGCTGCGACCTTCTCTTCCCAGACCTATCTGGATCAGTCACAGTCGTGACAGTCCCGCTTTCATCTCAAATGCAATGACAGCTGGAGATTAGTCTAAAGACCAAAAGGGCAACACCATGAAGAGGCCGTCACAAAGTAATGTCACACCAGTCCTAACCCCAAGATTATGGTATGGGCTGGCATCATTTATGGTAGCTGGAACCCTCTAGTCTTTATTTTAGGCACACTAACACTAACAGCTCAGCTGTACAATGATTTGTTCATGGGCCCAGTGGTACCGCCATGTCCCAGGAGCCATTTTTTAACAGGACAATGCATGGCTGCATGTTTCTCATGCTACCGTGAGCAGCCTGTGTGGCCTATATGTGCTACCATGGCTGGAGAATCTCCAGACTTGTCACCCATCGAGCACATCTGGGACATCCTTGGTCAGCAATTGCAAAGAGAGCTGCCAGCAGCAGATCTTGATGATTTGTGTGCCCAAGTGCATTCAGAATGGTAGAACATCCCTTGGTCAACCATTAATAACCTCATTGATAGCATGCAAAGGAATGTAAGTGCATGTATTTTCAATATTTTGTTACCATATTTTTTTTATATATCATTTAATGTTATTAATTTCATTATTGCTTTCGGTTATAACATGGTTTTAATGGAAAATAACGGAATTCATGGAAACCTTTAGAGGCATTCTGTTTTGATCCGTTATAATAGAGGTCTATGGGCAGCATAACGGATCAGTCTGGTTTCTGTTATACAGGAGAGAAAAGAAAGTCCTGTGTACATTCCAATTTTAGTATATACGCTGCTGAAGCGAGCACGTCCTGTGTACATTCCATTCCCCAAGTTTATTATGTGTTTTAGAAACTTTGGGAGAGATTTATCAAAACTGGTATAAAGGAACACTGGCTTAGTTGCCCATAGCAACCAATCAGATTCCACCTTTCATTTTTCAAAAAAAGGTGGGCTGTGAACGGTTGCTATGAGCAAACTAAGCCAGTTTTCCTTCACACCATTTTTGATAAATCTCCTCCTTTAGCCTTAGGGTATTTTCACACTTGTGTTAAAGTTTTCCAGTATTGAGTTCCATCCTAGGGGCTCAATACGGAAAAAAAAACTGATCAGTTTTATCCTAATGCATTCTGAATGGAGAGCAATCCGTTCGGTATGCATCATGACGTCTTCAGTTCAGTCACTCTTACGGTATTTTGTCGCAAGCATGCTGCGATATTTTCTCCGTCCAAAGTTCCAGAACACTTGCTGGAATTCCGGATACGGCATTATTTTCCATTGAAATGCATTAATGCTGGATCCGGCACCAAGTGTTCTTGCAAAACGCATCGGGTTTAAAAATGCAAAGAAAATAAATACCGGATTCGTTTTTTCCTGATGACACCAGAGAGACAGATCTGGTGTTTCAATGCATTTGTTAGACGGATCGCTTTGTGATGAAATACTTCGCATTTTTTTGTAAGTAGTGGGTGCAATGACAGGGAGCTGCGATAGCGCCGCCCCCGTCATTGTAAACCTCAGATGCAGAGTTTATACATGATTGCGGCATCTGAGTTTAAAATTAACAATAAAAAAAAACTTAAATCAAACTTACCACCTCCATTTGCTCGCGACGGGCAGGCTGCCGACATCTTGCTTGAAAATCTTGGCCGAAATCCTGTGGCACGAGATTAAATCATCACGCCAACTGGTTATGTATAACGTCATCAAGGCGGCCAGCATGATGATGTAATCTCGCGCTGCACGGGATTTCGGACAAGCAAGATAGAGACTGGAGGCCTGTCGCAAGCAAATGGAGGAGGTAAGTTTGAATTTTTTTGTTTTTTATACTATTTCAGGTTAATGGGATTCACTGACACGAAGCACGAGGAAATTCGGCTTCTAGGGGAATCAAATTTATCCTGAAATTCGGATCGAATTCCACTTTGTGGGAATCAATTCTCTCATCTCTAACAGCAATAATAGATCCCCCCACCCCTAAATTTTCTTAACTTTAGCATATTTAGGATAGAATGTAAATCATATTAATTCATCCTTAATGACTGTGTTCTCTTCATGTGTCCCTGACGTGGGGAACCTATGACTCCTTGCCGGAAGAGGACATGGTTTAGAACATTTAGCATATAAGACTGGAACTAATGTTCCTAAATTGTCTTCCCTGTAATGTTTTCCAGTGAGGCATAGACATAGGAAGCTCAAGATATCACGATACCTTGCCTGAAAAGGACATGTTTAGGAAAAGAGGCAGATAAAGTTAGGATCATTGATCCTCAAATATTGTGCTTCTTTTTCTTCTTTTCTCCAGCCTAGGACTAACATAAGAAGATTATAAGATCACGGCACCTTCCCTGAAATGTATATGTCCTCTGAGTTCTACAAGAAAAAATGTGAGAACTGAGTTTGACCTGACTAGATTGTGGCTCATAGTTTACATAATAGTTTAATAGGAATAGTTATAGTTTTATCATGACTCAGGTTTATATGAAGAAATGAATTAGGCTACTCAACCCTGTAATAAGTAGAACACAACATTGACACCAAGTGAAGTCTTGTATACACGGTTGGCTCTCTATAACTTCCAAGTTGTATGTAGCCAAGAGACAATACTGATAGCTAGTGTTGAGCGAATCTAAACATCCGAAGTGGAATTCGATCTAAATTTTAACAAAAATGTTATTCTCCATGAAGCCCAATTTCCTCGTCTTTTGTGGTAACTAATCATTTTTCCTAAAATGGCGGCTAGAAACGTCTTAGAAAGAACAGAGGCAGTCCAATCCTCTCTTGAGTGGAAAAGACCTGCCGAAGCACCTGTGCTGAGTGTGATAAATGCTCTCTCCCAGTGTGATCACATGGTGAAAGCACACTGTAATGTCATCATCATCACGCTCAGCGTGGGTTCTTTGGCAGGTATTTTTTTCTGCGTGAGCAAGTGGATGAGATGAGTGACTTTTTTTTTACTGAAAATCCCATATTGCACTAGCGTATCACCATTTTTAATGACCGTTAGATGGGTGCACTTCTGTCTAAGCAGCTGTTAAAAATGGTCCAATTGAATCATAGGCTGAATAGGGTTTTAACATGCTAATTTGTAAGGAAATAATTTGTAACAAATCTAATTTCTTGTCAAACTTCAGTGAAGCTGCTGAATCGATTTTTTTTTTTTCAAAAACGTGCTTACCTCTACTAATAGCTGTCTTTGGAACTATTGACCCTTCAAAAATCATGGCTTTCACCATCAAATGACATATTATGGAGTCATTCTCCTCTAGAATCATTATGATGATGATGATGAAAACAATAAAAACTCTCATTGTGACCCTAATCCATTATTGTCTCGATTACTATAACTTATTACTAATTGATCTCATCCTCACCAGACTCTCCCCTCTCCAATCTATCCTGAATGCAGCAGCCAGGCTCATCTATCTGTCTAACCAGTACTCCGATGCCTCCACCCTGTGCCATTCACTACTTTGAGGCCTCCACCCTGTGCCAGTTATTCCATTGGTTGCCCATACAATATAGATTTCAATTTAAACTGCTCATTCTTACCCACAAAGCTTTCCACAGTGCTACACCCACCTATACTTCCTCCCTCATCTATATCTACCATTCTACCCATGCTCTCTCTGCAAATAATTTACGACCAACATTTTTGCACCAGTTTTCTGGAATGGCTTACCTCAAGCAATTTGGTTAATTCACAGCTTCCACAGTTTTAGGCGCTCCCTAAAAACACATATAAAAATGTACTATCACATTACCTAATCAAACTCTTCTTCATTCACCCCCTCCCTTCCCTTCATCATCATTCTTCTGAACCTTATCAATTGTCAAATATCCACACCTCATAATATCCACACCCCATGCATTCAGAAGCATCACATATATTGTCTGGTGACTGGCTCATGGAGCTTTGTATATCATACATCTACTCCCCTATTGTGTTAAGAAGGCTAAACCATTGTACAAAAGAAGCACTTTTTACCTTTTGTGTCACCCCTATCTCCTCTTGTTTTAATTCTCGACTTGTTTGTTGCTATGTTACTTAAGACTCTGTTTGTACATTAACATCCAATTGTAAAGCACCCATGTCTCCAAAATCTGTTGTCATTGAAGCTTCGTGTAGACTTCATGCATGAAGTCAGATTATTGTCATTTAAGCAATGAAATTCTAAATAAATGTTCCCATTAGCTAATTGCATAAATGTGGAGAACATTGATTCATCATATTGTTTGAAATATGAATGGTAACAAAAAACAAGTGAGCAACATCTGGTCTATTGGAATTAAATTATGTAACGCTAGGGTATTCATCTCTAAACGTGCTTATTAATAATGTTTATTAAAAAATAATTCTCCTCCGTGAATCTAGTTCTACTGAGGCGACATTCAATGTAGTGTAATAATCTTTGGACGACATTGTACAATACTATGCATCATAATGAAGCACAAGTTGAGTGTATGCAGCATGCACCAATCTAAGGCATTTCCAACATTTATTATGTGCTTAATGCTAGTAATCACATTGTGTGGATATGACCAGCTGGTGCGATTATAATCCATCCTGGCTGGCATGGTAGCCACAAACTGCTTCTCTCATTATTGTCTCAATTTACACATCATGCACAGGTGTCAAGCAGTGAATGGTGCTGTGGTCATTAAAACTTCTTCACACCATCAAATGGAAGACGTCAACCCAGCACCTGCAAGATGTCCTACATTGATGGAATATTTTAACGATCCAAGCTGAGAAACAGAACACCATTAAAAATTGTTATTGACATTTATGGCTATTTTTCGCCAATTTAGTGATTTTACTTGCAAATAGCTGAAACTTTTTTTTCTAACATCTAGGAAAATTGCCTTGAATAAATAATTATTCTTCTTAAAAAAATCATTTTTATCAATCCAGTTGTATGACAACTTTTCCTTACACAGTAGGAGATATTTGAAAAAAGAATGAAGGTATAAACCGTTATAAGATATTATAGAACATAATATAAGTTTGAAGGCCGATTTATTGGCCTGTATTTGTGGGAGGGGCGTTAGTAGCACATTTACACCAGAAATGGCGCCTCCCTTTGGTGTGTCGATGGTGCTGCGTAATTGTGTGCAGTCTGAGCCATCTGATGTAGCATATGGGCTGAATCAGCAGCTTCCGTACCCAGTCGGTGTTCAGGAATCCAGCTGAGGTCCTTCCGGTCGGCTGTGGGTTTGCTGCAAGCTCATGCAGTGTCGTCCTGTTACAGTCTGGCCAGCGGTGTGTCGGCTCCTTTGGTGAGGAGGAGCAGCACCGCACCGGAGCGATCTGCCTGGCAGCCGACGTTTGGCGCCCGCTCTGCAGTACGGTTCGGCAGCAGGGGTCAGCATGACTCCGTCTCGTTTTCTCGCAGGTTTCTCAAGAAAACGAGACGGTGCTTCGCTAGGGGCAGAGGGAGGGGGGGGATGGTAGGGTACATGCCATTGCTATAATGATGTTTTACTCATTCATGTCAGCAGCACATGGGTGGTAGCACCAGCTGCTTTTTGCATTTAGCGGCATGGACCTCGGTTATGCCATGGCACATCGCCATGGGGGGGTGTTTAGGGGGTAAATATGTCATCAATTTGTCTGTGTATATCTGTATGTCTTTCTTGTCTGCTTTCACTTCCCTGCTCGCCAGCAAAACTCTCTCTCTATACGCTATTATTTCTGCAGACAGACCAAGGCCTTGTTCATACTGACATCCAGCATTATCCCCTTACTTGCTTTATAGAGGGTGAGGTGCAGGCCACTGATTAATCCAGGTGAAGCAGAGTTGCTGTTAACAGAGTGTTATTGTTTCTTTAGTATAAATGCTATTTTGCGATATGTATATTAAGTAGACGGTAAGCTCCTCTGTGTTGAGGTATCTTTCATTTGTCTGGTTTGATTTGTTTTGCAAATATAAAATATGTGTGTGTGTCACTTTAAGGTTGTGAACCTGAGTTTGCGTACTTAAAAAGCACCTGTGCAAGGGATCCATCTTCAGTTCAGAGTGTTAGCTGGACACTGGGGGAGCTACTTGCTACAAAGGTAATTGCAGAGACCCATGAGGACCATTTATTTTGTTATTTTGCCTCGTTTTATTGCTTTATTTATGCTCAAAATAGATATGAGCGTGGCTTTTGCTAAGAACTGAGTTTAGATTGTTTTAACGGCATATACACTTACATCTCAACAGGGCGTATGTGCTGATGGTGGCAACGTTTGTATGTACTCATCTATAGCCGCGTGGTGTGTTGCAGGTGGTTTATATTACTGCATGCCTCATGTCAGTGTCAGCATCCTACCACAGCCAGGATCGTCTTTGCACGTCATTTTTTGCTTTTCAGGTCACGTCACAGCTCGCCATTCTCAGTTGTTGTGGTCAATTACATCTTTTGCTAAGGAAGTAGGACGAAAAAAAAAAAAGAGGATTTTAAGGAAGGAACAAAAAAAGTTAAGTTACGGGTGGATTTCCAATTAGGTTACGGGCGTTGCTACTTGACGTCTTATTTTAAGGTTGTTATAGGTTCAGAATGTTGGGTAAGTCATATTTTCATCAGTTTGCGGTGTCACAACATCAGACCTTACCCGTCACTCAGGCCTCGGCGGTTTCAACCCTTACGTTGGTTTCTGATGCCTGCATGCCTGGTGTCAGTGTCAGCATACTACCACAGCCTGGATCATCATTGCATGTCATTTTTGCTTTTCAGGTCCTGTCACAGCTCTCCATTCTCAGTTGTTGTGCTCAATTACATCTTTTGCTCAGGTAGTAGGATAACAAAAAAATAATTAAATAAAAATAAAATAAAACTTTATTAGCTTACAACTCGCTACTCGATGTTTCTTCAAAGGTTGCTATAGGTTCAGAGTGTTGGGTAGGTCACATTTTCATCAGTTTGCGGTATCACAACATCAAACCGGACACGTCACTCAGGACATGGCGGTTTCAACTATTTGGTTTTTCTGATGCTTCCACTGGAACTGGTTTTGTTGCCATTTGTTGGCCCATAATATAATCATTTTCTTTCCTCTCAGTTGTGCGACATGTCCGTATGCCGCTGTTCAATTTAGGGTTGATACCGACATTCGGGCATTTCCTTCAGGTTAGGTGCAGCATATCCTGCCTCCAGGAACAAAAGTTCTGGCCCATATTGTCCGGAAGTTAGGTCGATGGCGCTCTGCATGTTCAATAGGTTCATACCTCAATCTAGTTGAGAAATATTCTTGCATTCCAGAGGTTGGTCATGTTAGTGTTCTTGCTTTGTACTATTGCGTATCATTTAATTGTGGGTTTTTGCCCCCTTTTAGGCATTCCTTCTAAGCAGCGGTTATGGCACATCTCAAGCCATAGTTAGTTAGGCAGGTAGACGGTTACGTGTCACAGCCATCTTGGACCTCACGTGGATAGCTGGCGTTGTGCACAATATTTCATCAGAATATGTGTCTATTGATGGTATACTGTTTACATCATTATAAGGTACCATTATAACTTACCCTATTGAGTTTACCCAGCCAATAAGGTAATACCTATACCTATGTCTAAATGTATATTAGCCAGTCTCCCTTCATCTCATTGTTTATCGCACTTTTGAGCCTGATTTGATTTACCCCCTGAGGAACCCATAACAAGTAGGGGGAAACGCGTCGGGGTTACAGGTTCCCTCTTAGGGTCGATCTAGGGTCACTTAGGCCTAGGTTCTGAGACGGAGGGCCACCACCATCAGGTGACGCCTCCGGGCTGAGGCTTAGAGAGGTGTATTGCAGGGATAGTGATTCCCCCCTCTCGCCTCTTATCTCCGTCTTTACCAGGCACCCTGAACACCCCCATACTAGTAATCTTTTGTTAAACAGCAATTTATGTTTTATGAATGTTACAATACTGCTATCGACCATTTGTCATTTTAGAAGATATTAATAAAATTTAGTTTTTTAGAAAAGGTCTATTTCTTTTTTTTAGTTTGTTTTGGTTATTTTGACCTTTAATATCAAGTGCACATCAAGATTTTCTCTTGTTACATTACGTATATCTTACACTCAAGCTGAGTAAATCCGTACAGCGTCTCCCGAAATCCACGTAAATCCGAAGGCGTTGTGAATATTAGCTCCCAATCCCCCCCCAAACTGGAGCCGAGACTTCAGGAAGGGGTAAAACAAACTCTTTATTGATGGCCACAGCCCGGCCTTTTATGCAAGTCCCCCAGCAAGAGTTATTCCCACAGGGATCTTGTGGAGGACAGGCCCACAAAATACAGCGACCAATCAATATACAGTAAGATATAATAGACTCCCACATGAACAGTATAATCCCTCCCCTCTATCCTGGAGATAATTGGATAAACGGACCTAGTCCCATGCGGTCGACGACCAAGCCCCGTTGGGCGTTCGTCCATTTACAATGGCCCATTGTGTTTGTTAAATGTATCACAGGCAATGCCCATTGTGTTTGCTAATTGTGTCACAGTCAATGCCCATTGCGTTTGTTAAATGTATCACAGGCAATGCCCATTGTGTTTTGGGGGTGGCTGATGCACATTTTAAGGGCAAAATAGCGCCAACTACCCGAACAGCAGACGAAATACAAAATGCTGGGCAACAGGGGTTTTGTCACAATATATATGTTCTAACTATACTGTATACTATACTGTATATTCATTCATAAATAAACTTGCGAGGCTGGGTTCACATCATCATTTCGTTTTCCATTTACTGAAGGCCTGTTCATACAGGCTGGCAATAGGGGCAATTATGGGGAAGGAGTGTTCTTAGGGATGCTCATTCCCTATATCTGCCCTGTGTAAAGGTGCACAGATCACCTGATGAACCGGCAAACCCTCATATTTTAGTAGAAAACACTGTTGATGCAGAGACCAAAATCATCATTTCTGGGTAGCAGATTATCTTATGTAAACAGGGATCTGCTGCCTAGAAACAATGATTCTCTATGGGGATTGACAATCACAGGATCACAGCGACCACTCGTCTCCATACAGAGGAGATGATTGCTGCATGTAAACTCAGTTCTCGCCTCCCCTGATGAGCTGGAAATTATCAGGAACAAATTTATGTGGCACAAGGGTTATGGGGCCCTCTCAAGCTTCTGGGCTCGGTACTGACTGCTACCTCGGCACCTATAGCTACGCCCCTGAGTGCAGCCAATTACTGACCTCAGTGGTCACTTGTGATTACCGAATCCAGTGATTGGTTACATTAGTCAACAATGAACATAACATTATCATTATAGGCCCAGCTGAGATCAATGTGGCGGAGATCAATGACCAGAGTGGTAGCACTGGACTGGTGGGACTTCTTAAAAGTGAGAAATATTTTTCTTTTTTGCTCACTACTAAATTTTAGAAAATCTTGGAAAACTGTTTCAAAAACACCTATACTTGACAATACACATTTATAATATAAGTTTACTTATAATTGAATGAAGAGTCCCTCACGATTTCCCTCAAGACATCTGTCTCTGAACAATTAAAGGGTTGTGCTCTTTGAAAAAAATCTTTTTGTTAAAGGGTACATTGACTATAAGCTGAGCAGAGGATCTTTGGTCATTGGGACTCCCAGTAATCAGCTGTAATCTGTGGAGGAAACCAGGGGATCCTGCATGGGGTAAACCCTCTCCTTTAACTCCCTAATGGAATATTTGGTCTTTTAAACCAAACAACTCATTAGGTTTTAAACCCACATAGTGTGAAAGATGAATGCAACACCTCCAACCATGCCTCAAGGACTCAAGTTTTTATTTTTCAACAGCAATGTTTGACTATTTTTAAGATGAAACATGAAATTGAAACTTGAAAATCCCCATTCACACACATCCATGAATGTAGCAGCAGGAGGTGCAGAGGCAGCATTCTGTGTATAATACATCCCCTATATCACATAAGAACATAGCGCAGTATTGAAATGGAACATGATCATTGGAGTAGGATCATTGCAAATTTTGTATTTGGCTCCAGAAGGGTCAATTAACACCTCTGTAAACAGCAGTGCAAAATGATAATTTTAAGGCTAGCCCCATATGTTGAACATTTATTTTGGATTTATGCAGTGCATTTTACACTTTAGAATGCAAAAGGAAAAATCCTCTGAAATGCCGCAACAAAATCCACTTCATGCCATCCCGATTTGCAATGGGTTTGCAGCCATAACAGCAGCATTAAAGTTCACACTTTGCATTGTAATCTCAACAAACTCTAAGGCTACATTCATATGAACAGTAAGAATAGCTGCGTGATGGCCATTTAACGGTCAGCACACAGCCATTTTTAGAGCCAAAGTCTATTGGGTTATTCACATGGCTGTTTTTTAACAACCAGTGACTAGCGACCATCAAAAAATAGGAGATGTTCTATTTTTGTCCATTTTCATAACCAGATCGACCCCATTAAAATCAATTGGACATTTTTAATGACCATTTAGACAGGAGTGCACTTGTCTAAAAGCCTTTAAAATGGGTACACTCTGTTAAAAAAGCCAATCAGTGGTTAAAATAATAAAAAAAAAATACTCACCTCATCGATTTGCACATGCGGGGACACTCGGTCCTCATAGCAAGCCTTAATACCTGATGTTTTCAGTAAGGGGGACAATGTTTATACTAAGGGGGCAATATGTGGGTCATTATTCATACTGGGGACATTAAGGGAACATTATTTATACTGCCATTATTCAGACTGGTGGGCACTATGGGGGTTATCTGATGTCCAGGAGACATAAATATTATGAGGGCAGTGGTTGGGAATCTTGGGAAGGAAAAATAAATAAATAAATAATGGAATACATCAATTTTTAACAGTTGTTACAAACTGATGCAAAATAAATGCAAAACTGCCATTAAAAACAGATATAGATGACAAGAAATGGGCTAATGGTTTTGGGGAAATTTGTGATGATGATAATAATGAAAATTGACATGATGATGGTGGTGGTTGTGATCATGATGGTAGTGATGATAAAGATGTTGATACTGGAGCTGATAATAAAGATGGTAAGGATGATGGTGGTGGTGCTGACAGTGGTGATGATGACTGAGGTGGTGAGGATATTGGTGATAGTCTTTAGATGTACTGTACTTATATATTTTAAACCTAAAAATGATATTAAAAACTCATGTTCTGGAGATCTGGAGCTTCCGTTGTCTTGGGACTTCTTCAAAAGGTGTTCTCTAAGTTATATACAACCGGCAGAAGCATCAGTTGAAGTTACTACTCAGTTTAACTCAAGCTCATTGCTGATTTGACTATTTGCATTATAGAGTAAAAATAACATTCCTTTACTTTAGAGATAAGTTCAATTGAAAACGGAGAACATTATTAAAGTTTCTGTTCTTCTTATTGCATTTTTTTAAAATAATTTTGTCTCCCTCTAGAAGAAAAGGTTAAATGATTAAACTTGTGCTACATGTATGTTTCTGTGAAGCGTGACGAACGTCTGATATGACTCATTAATTTAATTGACTTTCAAATGACTGCAATTTCCCTGAATTATTTTCCTGTTCACGGTTTGAAACAATTTTCACAATTGGTACACAATCTGAAACTACTAATAATGCATCAACAGGGAGGCTTGTGATGTTTTCACCTTGCATCTCCAGGGCCCAGAGTCCAAATTTGACCACAGCATTATCTGCTTTTTGTGTGACAATGTAACCTTTTGCATGTTACTAGATGCTTTTGCACGGCAACATTCTTTGTAATTGCCAGACATTCAAGTAATCACATATACACACAGCGATTTGCTGATCTTGACGGTCAACATTTCTGAAGATCTGCAATCACGATTTTGGAGAAAAGTAGTCATTACAAGTCTTTACATACTGAAATGACTGTAATAGACTTACGAACATAAAGGAATCCTGATAGCTTTCATTAAAATTAGACCTTGTCTGTGTAATAGAGAAATTAGATTTTCAGCTTTTTGAAGGACAGAGTACATTTCCTGTACTGAAAAACATGTGACTGCTGTATAAATAGTGACCTATAGATATATCGATAAATAGGAGATAATAAATGAATCGGTAGACAGACACATGGACAGATAGATATAGATAGATAGATATGACAGAGATGGATAGATATGACATAGATGGATAGATATGACATTGATGGATAGATAGGTCCCATGCACATGACCGTGTCTATTTTGTGGACAGCAATCAGTGGATCCACAAAACATGGATACTTGCCATGTGCCCACCACATTGCAGTGGGGAGTGTGGACTCGTTGATTTTAATGGGTCCATGATCAGCATCTTGCAGTTCAGAATAGGACACATCCTATCTATTGCAGCATGCACACAGCCACTATTCGTGTTTTGTGGATCCAGTTTGTGGTCCACAAAACGGACAGATCTTGGTCACAGCCAAACAGAGCAATGTGTAGGAAGAAGTGCTGAATTACTAGTTTGGCCGCGATGAAGGTCCGGGACGGACCGAAACACTGGTGTCTGCCTCCATGTGTGTTTGTTGGAAATGCAAAAAAAATTAAAAATTTGATTGCATGAGAATTTGAGTGCCCTAGTTACTTTCTCTTTGTGGATACAGATGTATTTCTACCTCGCTAAGTAGTACCAAAGTGCCGACCATTATTTTACATGCAAAACGGACATGGTCGTGTGCACGGGGCCTAATCGAAAGAACATACCTGATCCATGTGGGATAGATGTGAGATAAATTATACTATTGATATTTTTATTTATGTCATTAAGAACTAATATTACAATAAAGTATTCTGGAACATTAAAGCTAGAGATGAGTGAAGTTTTGAAAAACTCGCTATAAATCAAGTATACCCAGGCCAATCTGCCTTAAAGCAGCGTTTTCAAATCAAGCATAAAATCAGATTGCAGAAAGAATTGGAGCAAACGGATGTCAATACAATGACACCCATCCTCCATTGAAGTGTAGGCTAATTAAAACAGAAACATTTGTTTCCGTTTTAAAGAACAGGCATGCGGATCCGTCAGATGTTGGGGTGAACCTAACGCTAGCTATGACTCTTGGTCCACTGCACAGTTATGTACATGGCAATAAATTGTAGCAGAGTCTGTAGTTCAGCAGCATTCTATGCTCTCCTTCCACTCTCCCTGCACTCTCCCTCTCCAATAATGTCCTATACTCTCTGTTAACAGTTTGCAGCAACACTGTCCCTAGTTCATGAGCGTCTTGTCACGTCCCTCCCTATGCTCAGCTGAATGTCGGCAACCTTGTGGAATCTTGTTTTTATAGTGCCTGGCCTAGCTGTGACATCACAGGGGATGACTACCTGTCAATTGGCTGGCAGCACAGCATTATGGGGGATTTTGAGTTCCTGGGCTGGTCTCCTCTACACTTACTTTTACTTTCTAACATGTTCAGCTGCCATTTTAGGAGAACTGATTGGTTACCATGAAGTGTGAGGAAATTTTGATTAGTTTAGAATCAAAGTTTTCCTAAACTTTGGACCAAATTCTGCCTCGGATGCTTCGCTCCACACTAATTAAAACCATAAATTGAGCCATCACTTGTTGCTACTAAAAGGAAGTAAATTTTTCCTCATAGGTTTCAAATCCAAGTTTATTTTTAGAACTGAGAGAAAAGTCTTTTCATCCTTGACCCATAAAATAAACATTAACAGACATTTATTTCAGTATTTCGATCTGATGTCTGCGACTGAAAATAATAGTAAAGTGATAATGGTCAAGTAAAAATGTTACCGAATGGCAAAAATGACAAAAAAAAAATCACACTTTTCAAAACGTGTAAAATATTGGCATAATAAACAAATATTTTCAACTATTTTGAATTTTTTATGAGTTAATAGTAGAGACGAGCTCCGAATTTCCTCGTGATTCATGGTAACCAATTACATTTTTTTCTAAAATGGCTGCTGCACGTGTGAGGACATGGAGAAAGAAACTCTGGGAAGGTGGGATCAACCATAATGCCATGCATGCAGCCAATCAGCAGCCAGCCAGCCCTGTGATATCACAACCCTATAAATAGTGTCAGCCATCTTAGATTCTGCTATTTACCAGTGTACTTAGTGCAGGGAGAGACGTCTGCAGGCACTAGGAACAGTGTTAAAAAAACAATATTTGTGCTAAAAAAAACAATTTACAAGTGCAGGGAAAGATTATCCAAGGTGTATGTAAAGATTAGGGAGGAATCAATCCACAGCATTTATGTTGAAAAGGGTCCAGTCGGGGAGGTTACAGCTTGTGTAAAAGGAACAATCCTATTACAACTTGCTGCACTGACTGGGGACCTAAATTGCCATTATACAGCTCTGTAATTCCAGCAAACCGTTCTTGTTATTAGGGTTCAAGTGCTGATTGATACATGCATTAACAGGGTTTATTAAAATGCAATATTTTTATATCTTATTTGCCCTTGTGCAGCACAGTTATATGTTGTGAAGCCTTTTCTGGGGTGTATTAGCAGAAAAAGAAAAATATATGTTTGCCGCTCAGCGGTGCAGTTTTCTGTTGTAAAGCCTTTTCTAGGGTGTTTTAGCGGAAAAATAAAAATATATTTGGCGCTCAGCGGTGCAGTTATTTGTTGTGAAGACATTTCTGGGGTGTTTTGGCAGAAAAAGAAAATATATACTTGCTCAGCGGTACAGTTAAAGGGGTATTCCCATTTTAATGATCACTATTAAATATGTTAATGATATAACAGTGATCATTTTTCTAAATATAATTAATTAACTAATTCCCACCCCTTAGAAGATAAGTAACATATACTTACCTGATTGTTGTCTTCTCCGGAATCACGGTGGCTTCTCCTGGCCGGGCCGCGCGCGTACTCCCGAAAGTGCACGCCGGCGCCGCGCATTCGCTAAGATGACTTCTTCCTGGCCAGTATAGTATACTTGCCAGGAAAGAAGTCCCCAGGGCGCATGCGCGGCGGCGTGCGCGTTCAGTCCAGCGCGCGGCCCGGCAGTGAGAAGACTTCAATCAAGAAGGATCCCGCCCCCTGCCGAAACCAGGAAGTGGACGGCACGCCAGGAGCAGGTAAGTATGAAAGACGCAAATGGGAATAACCCTTTAAATGTTGTGAAGCCTTTTCTGGGGTGTATTAGCAAAAAAAAGTAAAAATATATTTGCAGCTCAATGGTGCAGTTATCTGTTGTGAAAGCCTTTTCTGGGGTGTATTAGTAAAAAAAATGTATATATATTTGCCGCTCAGCGGAGCAGTTATCTGTTGTGAAGCCTTTTGTGGGGTGTATTAGCGGAAAAATAAAAAATATATTTGCCGCTCAGCGGTGCAGTTTTCTGTTGTGAAGCCTTTTCTAGGGTGTTTTAGCTGAAAAAGAAAAATATATTTGGCGCTCAGCGGTGCAGTTATCTGTTGTGAAGCCTTTTGTGGAGTGTATTAGCAGAAAAATAAAAAATATATTTGCCGCTCAGCGGAGCAGTTATCTGTTGTGAAGCCTTTTTCGGGGTGTACTAGCAGAAAAAGAAAAAATATATTTGCCACTTAGCGGTGCAGTTATTTGCTGTGAAGCCTTTTCTGGGGTGTTTTGGCAGAAAAAATATATATATATATTTGCCGCTCAGCCGAGCAGTTATCTGTTGTGAAGCCTTTTCTGTGGTGTTTTAGCGGAAAAAAATATGTACCTTTGACGCTCAGCGGTGCAGTTATGTGTAGAGTTGAGCGGACACCTTGAAGTTCGGGTTCAGTCAAACTTCACAAAAAAGTAAATGGGGACCCGAACTTTTGGGGACTAAAATGGCTGTAAAAAAGTACTGGAAAGGGCTACAGGGCTGCAAAAGGCAGCAAAATGTGGGTAAGTGTCCTGCAAACAAATGTGGATTGGGAAATGACTTAAAATAAGATTAAAAAAAATTAAAAATAACAATCTTGATCTTGGAGGAGGAAATGGATGTGGAGTAGAAGGTTGAGGAGGCATCAGGTGGGAATGGCATCAGCAGCGCGTCTACCAGCGTGCGTTTGTAGTCACGCATCTTTCAATCAGTAACAGATGTTTTTACCAAATTTGGTTCCCTGTCAGCAATGTACAGCAGGGGTTTTTCGCTGCCAAAACTGGGTTAATGTCACCCACCAATGGAACAGATGATTTTAAAAAATGTAGGCCCCTGGAATCCAGGCAGAATAGGGGTTTATTCACAGAAAAACTGGGTTAATGTCACCCACCAATGGAACAGGCGATTTTTTGAAATATAGGCCCCTGGCACCCAGGCAGAACAGGGGTTTATTCACAGCAAAACGGGGTTTATGTCACCCACCAATGGAACAGGCGATTTTCAGAAATGTAGGCCCTGGCACCTAGGCAGAGGAGAGGTTCATTCATTGCAAAACGGGGCTCATGTCACCCACAAATGGAACAGATGATTTTTAGAAATGTAGGCCCCTGGCACCCAGGCATGGGAAAGGTTTATGCACGGCAAAAATGGTAATATTGCATCCAACAGTATACAGAAGATTTTTCAAATTTTCGGTCCCTGTCACCTATGCAGAGCAGGGGTTTGTACCCGGCAAAAATGGTAATATTGCACCCAACAATTTAAAAGAAGATTTTTCTAATTTTTGGTCCCTGTAACCTATGCAGAGCAGGGGTTTGTACCCGGCAAAAATGGTAATATTTCACTCAACAATTTAAAAGACGATTTTCCGCATTGTCGGTCACTGTCACCAATGCAGAGCAGGGGTTTGTACCCGGCAAAATGGTATTATTTTACCCAACTATTTAAAAGAATATTTTCCGCATTTTCGGTCACTGTCACCTGTGCAGAGCAGGGGTTTGTACCCGGCAAAAATGGTAATATTGCACCCAACTATTTAGAAGAAGATTTTTAAAATTTTCAGCCCCTGTCACCTATGCAGAGCAGGGGTTCGTACCCAACAAAAATGGTAATATTGCACCCAACAATTTAAAAGAAGATTTTTCACCTTTGCAGTACAGGGTTACTTGACACCAAAAAATTGGAATATGTCAACCCCTGAACTCCCAGACGGATTAACTATAATATTGTCCCCGACACATATGCAGCGCAGGCCGCAAAGGTAATTCTTTGCCTTAAAAAATATGATTTTTCACCACCCACAAAAACATGGATTTAAGTGGTATATTTTGGGGAGTAGGACCTCATCGTTCTCAACATCATCTTCTACCCAGTCTTCACCCCTGCCCTCTCTGTCGGTCTGCACACTGCAGAAAGCCGCAGCAGTTTGCACCTGTGTTTAGTCATCATCAGAGACGTGCTGTTGTGGTCTCCCCATGTCATCATTCTCAAACCTAAGTGGTTTGGCATCTGTGCACCCAATCTCTTCCACTGCTGGGGCAGGGCTATGGTTATGGCCCTGGGATACCTGCCAGCAGAGTCATCAAAAAGCATAAGAGACTGCTGCGTGACTTGGGGCTCAGAATGCTTGGCTGATTTGCAAGGGGGTGAGGTACAAGATTGATGACCATGGGCTGCTGGTGCGAACTTTGTGCTTTCAGCAGGGGACAGGGTGGGAGAGAACGTGGAGGAACAGGAGGCACTGTCAGCCACCCAATCTACTATCGCCTGTACTTGTTCTGGCCTCACCATCCGTAGAGTGGCATTCGGGCCTACCAAATAACAGAGCAGGTTCTGTCCCCTACTTGCACCTGAGAAAGGTGTTTCACTTGGACCTGTAGCTGGCGCAGAACGGACATGTCCTCTCCCAACAACAGGAGCTCCACCAATACCACCACAACCATGTCCACGTCCCTTATTTGATGCTCTCCTCATTATTTGCGTTCACCCACCAAACTAACAGATGGTTTATCTCAGGTGTCAATTTAACTGCCAAAAGAACTGCCAATAGTCAACAATTAAGTTCACTAACAGTAAGGCAGTGCCCGTATCATAAACAGAATACATTTCTTTAGGTCACACAACAGTGTAACGGAGCAATTCAAAACAATTACTTCACTACCACCAAAGATTTGATTTTTCAAACCAACAATGTAACAGCAGAAGTTAACGGTTTAATTTGACTATCAGAAATGCAGAGTACAGCGCAAATGTGCTATCTACCTCAAAACCAGTGTGTTTTCAACCAACTATTTAAATGCGGAGTTCAAAAGGTTACTTAAAATGACTGAAATAAAGGGTAGGCCTCAGATCTGCTATGTAGCACAAAACCAGTGTTTATTGCAACAAACTACAGAAATGCAGTATGTCACTGATAAATTTTAAAATAGGTTTTTCAGCGTTGTATGTAAAACTGCTCTGTGACACAACAGTACGGGTTTTTTCCCCCAACTACAGAAATGCAGTGTGTCACTTCTAAATTTTAAGATAGGCTTTTCAGCGTTGTATGCAAAACTGCTCTGTGGAACAATAGTAAGGGTTTTTCCCCCCCAACTACAGAAATGCAGTATGTTATTTCTAAATTATAAAATAGTTAATGAAGGGGACTTGACCTGCCAGAAAAAATAAATTTTTCCTGCACTGAGCTACCAGAAAATAACTAGACTAATGTCCCAGGCACACAGGCAGGTCACATGCAGTTCCAAGAACACTGCAGTTGCTAAAATGGCCGCCGCCGACCCCCACCTCACTAAAGATTAAAAATGATTTTGCATTATCACTGGGCTCAGGGCTGGGTACAAGTTCTTCCCTAATCTGTCCCTCACAGCAGCAGCATCCTATCCCTACACTAAGAAGAGCAGAGTGACGTGCGGTGCTACGTGACTCCAGCTTAAATAGAGGCTGGGTCACATGCTGCACTTAGGCAATCACAGCCATGCCATTAGTAGGCATGGCTGTGATGGCTTCTTAGGGCAAAGTAGTGATACGCTTGTTGATTGGCTGCCCTGCAGCCTTTTTAAAAAGCGGGAAGAATCGCCGAACAACGAACCCGAACTTTTACGGAAATGTTAGGGTTTGGGTCCGGTTGTGATAAAACCGTAATGTTCGGTATGAAGCCGAACTTTGCAGTTCGGGTTCGCTCAACCATAGTTATCTTTTGTGAAGCCTTTTCTGGCGTGTATTAGCGGAAAAAGAAAAAATATATTTGCCACTCAGCGGTGCAGTTATCTCTTGTGAAGCCTTTTCTGGGGTGTTTTAATTTCGTGTCTTGACCAGCATCCCAGCGGTTCTTGAATGGTTGACTCGGTCATCCACTTCGTCCCAAGTGACATCAGACACCCCCAGCCAAGAGTCGGTGGATTCCTCTGACACAACGATTATTTGGCATGGCCAGGGAGCAGTCCCTGAGTCCCCACCTGTCCTGAACCTTCCTCTGTCATTTTCAGTTCCCTTAGCGTGAGAAGTATTATATTCCTTGGCTCGGCTCTACTTTTCAGCGAGGACGAGCTACTAGAGGACAGTCAGCAGCTACTGCCCAGCCAGGATCTGGAGGAAACAATTGCCACTTCCTCTGCTAGGCGGGTAAGTAATGATGAGGAGAGTGGCGCGGGAGCGGGTGTTGCGAGTGCTAAGGCTTCTGCCCCAGAGACGGTTGAGAAGACATTAGTGACGTGTAGACAGTACTCGATAATGATGATGTAGCTGATCGCACTTGGGAACCGGGTGACGAAGGGGCTTCATCCTCATCGGGAGAAGAGGGTGTCAGTTTGCCCGTGAGACAGCGGTAGAGCCAACAAGTCGCTAGCGTGGCCGGGAGTCAGCAGGGTGGAAGCAGTGAGAGGTGGGGAGCCAAACATGCTGGGGGTAGACCACGCGCTTCGCAGAAGCCTACCTGCCCGGGAAGTAGCGGTGCATGAGTACACGGAGGCAGCTGTGGTAGCAGTCAGTCAGTGTGTAGTGTTGGGGGTAAAATCACCTACTCAGCGGTGTGGCAGTTTTTTGTTAAGCTGCCGGAGGAGTTTAATATGGCCATATGTAGAATCTGTGGGCAGAAGGTGAAGCGGGGCCAGTGTGCCAATGTTGGCTCCACTGCCCTGCGTCAACATATGCAGCGTCACCATAAAGTGGCCTGAGAGAACCGTGGCTCCGTTCTGCTGCAGCAACCACTGCATTGCCCAGTGGCACTCACCCGGTTTCAGGCAGTCAAGTCTCCACCACCTCAGACGAAAGAAAGCTTTCTGTCCTTCCCATCATCTTCTTATCCTGCTCCTCCTGCTCCTCCTCCTACTCATCAGTCATTCCGTCAGCAATTTATTACTGAAGCAATTTCCAAGAGACAACAGTAAAGGTGCACACATCCAATGGCGCAGAAGCTGAATATGCTCCTGTCAAAGTTGCTGGTGCTGCAGTCCCTCCCTTTCCAAGTGGTGGACTCTGCACCTTTCAGAGAACTGATGGATTATGCCGAGCCGAGTTGGAGAGTCCCAAGCCGTCATTTCTTTGCCAAAAAAGCAGTACCATCCCTGCACACACATGTAGAACAGAAGGTGAGCGAGTCCTTGAGCCTATCAGTGTCTGCCAAAGTGCACGGCAGCGCCGATGTGTGGAGCTGTAGCTACAGTCAGGGACAATACATGTCCTTTACGGTCCACTGGGTGAGTGTGGTTCCTGCACAGCTACACCAGCAACTTGGCCAGGTGACGTTGCTCCCGCCTCAACGTTGCCACGCTGTTGGTCCTGCGACAACGTCCGCCCCTGCCTACTCATCCTCCACCTTGTCCTCAGCCTCCACTGCAGGGACAATTCACAGTTGCTCTCCAGCATACCACATATGCAGGGCACGGCGGTGTCACGCTGCTCTGCACCTTGTTTCCCTGGGAGAACTGAGTCACACAGGGGAGGAACTGCTCCGTGTCCTTCATAAAAAAAAAAAAATTCATCCTGGCTTTCTTTGCTTCAACTCAAAATCGGAACCATGGTGACCGACAACGTGAAGAACATTGTGTCGGTGCTGAGTCAAGGAAGGCTGAACCATGCACCCTGCATGGCACACAGGTTCAGGTCTGGTTGTCAAACATTTCCTGAAGTCTTCCACCCATCTGCAAGACATCCTAAAAATGGCCAGGAAACTTTGTATGCACTTCAGCCACTCGTACACCACAAAGCACACCCTCCTTGAGCTGCAACGGCAGAACGGCATCCCTCAAAATAGGCTGATATGTGATATTTCTACCCGTTGGAATTCCACCCTCTATATGTCAGACCGACTATACAAACACAGAAAGGCCATAAACGATTTCTTAATGGTTAAAGCGGACAGGAGTACTCCCCTGTGTACCTTCGATTTCAGCCAGTAGCAGCTCATGTGTGACACCTGCCGTTTGCTCAGGCCCTTTGAGGATGCCACGTTATTTGTCAATTGCCAGGACTACGGGATGAACATCGTCATTCCACTGCTTCATGTCCTGGAACAGATGCTGGTAAATCTAGCTGGTCAGGGGACTGGAGACGTGGCGCTTAGATCTCATGGCCACATAAGCCCTGTGGGGGCTGAACTGGAGGAGGAGGACGACATTGGAGCACAAGCAATGTATAGCGAAATGGGTGGTTTTTCTACACAGGTGACAGGAGAGGAGGAGTAGGAGCAGCCAGAGGAGATACAGGACGATGAGGAAGATGGGGTAGAGGACCCAGACGCACCGTGGCAGTATGCAGTGGAGATGGAGGCAGGGAGTCCCTCCGAATCACTTGCACAAATGGCCCGATGCATGCTCACTTGCTTGTGTAGTGACAGCCGAATTGTCATCATTCGGTAGAGGGATGACTTCTGGCTCTCCACCTTGTTGGACCCTCGCTACTGGTCCAAAATGGACAAGCTGAGAGGGAGGACAAACTGAACTACTATAGAGACATCCTATGTAGTCAGTTGGCTGCCGCCTATCTGCGCCATAGTCCATCCTCTTGCAGGTACGCCAGGGGGGCACTCTGAGCTCACGTTTCACTGCCATGGCTGCTGGGGAGGGGTGGGGTGGCAGGAGCAGTGCCAGCTCTTTCTGCAGCAGCCTGAGTCTAGAGTCGCTGATGAGCAGCTTTATTCACCCGCATAGTAAAGAAAGTACTCAACAGCAGCAGCAGCTAGACCTGGAGCAGGACCTGAACCAGCAGGTGGTGGCATAATTGGACAGCACCCTGCCACCCCACATTGAAGATCTGCTGGACTACTGGGCAGCCAAACTGGATTTGTGGCCACAACTAGCAGAGTTTGCCCTTGAATAACTGTCCTGCTCGGGAAGTAGTGTGGCATCAGGGTGGGTGTTTAGTGAGACGGGGCCCATAGTTACCCCAAGAAAAACTCTCCTGTCCACCCAACGTGTGGAGAGACTGACCTTTGTCAAGATGAATCAGGTCGTGGATCAGCCAGCATTTCCACCCACCAAGGCCTGATGCATCAGATTAGATCATCCATGCTGCCTCAACCAAACCTTGACAAACTCTGTCATTGTGCCACTCTGTGACCTCCAAATGCTGCCGACTAGAGATGAGCGAACCCGAACTGTATAGTTCGGGTTCGTACAGAATTTTGGGGTATTCGGGACCCGGACCCGAACATTTTCAAAAAAAGTTCAGGTTCGTTGTTCGATTTCTTCCCGCTTTCTGAAGTGCTGCACAGTAGCCAATCAGCTAGCATTTTACTTCTTGCCCTAAGAAGCCATCACAGCCATGCCTACTAATGGCATGGCTGTGATTGGCCAAGTGCAGCATGTGACCCAGCCTCTATTTAAGTTTGAGTCACGTAGCGCCGCACATCACTCTGCTCTGATTAGTGTAGGGATAGGACGCAGCTGCTGTGAGGGCGAGATTAGACAGGGAAAACTCAGCAAAAACACCTAATGAAGTGATCTATCTACAGCTGTGAATCATTCAACTTCTGCTAGTTAATTGCTCACTGTTTTCAGGCTGCCCAGAGCGTTTTTCTGTCACTTTTTTCTGGGGTGATCGGCGGCCATTTGTTGTCTTGTGGTGCGCCAGCACAAGCTGCCACCAAGTCCATTAATTCATCAATAGTAGTTTTTTTTTTTGCTGAATCCAACATCAGTGGCTTGGCTGTGCTTATTGGTGTGTTTGAGTAGTCTCCAAGGCATTGCTCCCGGTTAGCCAGAATCCTACTCCGCACTGATGAGGGGCAACACCCCGAAACAGCTGTCTGTGGATGGAAAACTTGCTTAGGTTTTCCCCGTAAAAAAGCGGGATCTTGACATGGGGCCACTTAATATGGTGGATTTGGTGATCTCTGTAATGGAGACACCCCTTTGCTCGGTTTTCCTTCCTTTGAGGGATATCTGGCTTTCATTGTGTTGTAGACCCATAACTGGGGCTCCACATTTATTTTGCATATTACTGTTTCCCAGGGAGCTTTGCACTTCGGATTGCTGTGTTGAGATTCTTAAATGAGGCTCTGTGTTTTTTTTTGTAGCTGGTCTCCCTGAGATCAGCTATTGGTGTGTTTAATTCAACAATAGTAGTTTTTTTTTTTTTTTGCTATATTCAACATCAGGGGCTTGGCTGTGCTTATTGTCACCCCTAGAAACTCAGGATAGAATTTTCTATGTTTTATTGAGAGGTGAAATTCACTTAAAAAAATAGCAATCCCTTAAATCTGGTGTTCCAGCTGTGGCTAGCCAAGTGTAATACTGTCTGGCAAAGACTATATATATTTTTTCTGGGGTTAAATTCAATTTCCAAAATAGCAATACCCTAAATCAGTGGTTTCTGCTGTGGCAGGACAAGTTTTATAGTGTCCGTCAAAGGATAGCTTTTTTTATGGGGTGAAATTCAATTGCCAAAATAGCAATACCGTAAATCTGGTGTCCCAGCAGTGGCTAGCTAAGTTTAATAGTGTCCGGCAAAGGATATTTTTTTTTCTGGGGTGAAATTCAATTGCCAAAATTGCAATACCGTAAATCTGGTGTCCCAGCAGTGGCTGGCCAAGTTTAATAGTGTCCGTCAAAGGATTTATTATTTTCTGGGTTGAAATTCAGTTGCCAAAATAGAAATACAGTAAATCTGGTGTTCCAGCTGTGACTGGACAATTTTCATAGTGTCCGTCAAAGGATATATTATTTTCTGGGGGTGAAATTCAGTTTTAAAAATAGAAATACTGTATATCTGGTGTTCAAGCTGGGACTGGACAAGTTTCATAGTGTCCGTCATAGGATATATTATTTTCTGTGGTGAAATTCAGTTGCAAAAATAGAAATACCCTAAATCTGGTGCTTCAGCTGTGACTGGCCAAGTTTAATAGTGTCCGGCAAAGGATATATTTTGTTCTGGGGTGAAATTCAATTGCCAAAATAGCAATACCGTAAATCAGTGGTTTCAGCTGTGGCTGGCCAAGTTTAATAGTGTCCGACAAAGGATAGATAATTTTCTGGGGTCAAATTCAATTGCCAAAATAGCAATCCCCTAAATCTGGTGTCCCAGCAGTGGCTGGCCAAGTTTAATAGTGTCCGGCAAAGGATATATTTTTTTCTGGGGTGAAATTCAGTTGCAAAAATAGAAATACCGTAAATCTGGTGTTCCAGCTGTGACTGGACAAGTTTCATAGTGTCCGTTATAGGATATATTATTTTCTGGGGTGAAATTCAGTTTTTAAAAATAGAAATACCGTAAATCTGGTGTTTCAACTGTGACTGGACAAGTTTAATAGTGTCCAGCAAAGGATATATTTTGTTCTGGGGTGAAATTCAATTGCCAAAATAGCAATACCTAATATCTAGTGTTCCAGCTGTTGCAGGCACAGTGTAAATCTGTCCGTATAAGGTTATATTACACTCAGCATGCATCTCCAAGTGTATTTCTTTCCGTTAAAGGGTATACTACAGTAAGTGTTAAAATACAGCATAATCCTCTACATTTGAGCACACTGTTTTGCATCTCTATTTGTATTTCTTTTTGTTAAAGGGTATATTACACAAAGTGTTAAAATACAAGTGCTGAAAGCATAATCCTATATATTTTTTCACACGCTACTGTGCATCTCAAAGTGTAAATCTGTCCGTAAAAGTATACCTTTCATCCAGGGCCTAAATACTAGGCTTACAATTGATATTCCCCTAAATCTGTGGTTACTGCTGTGCCTGGATTAGTGTAATACGGTACATAAATAGATAGCCAGATAGTGTTAGGTGCCTGTAAAAAAGGCCTGAATTTGAATTCAATACATTGGGCCAAATAATTTTTTTCTTACTGTGGTGAACGATTACAATGAGGAAAACATCTAGTACGGGACGTGGACGCGGACATGGTCGTGGTGTTGTTAGTGGACCCTCAGGTGCCAACTGCTGCGTCTTTTTGCAGTGTGCAGACCGAACAAGAGGTCAGGGAGGAAGACTGTGTGGAAGACGATGCAGGGGACGATGAGGTCCTAGACCCCACATGGAATGAAGGTCGTGCCACTGACTTTCATAGTTCAGAGGAAGAGGCAGTGGTGAGACCGAGCCAACAGCCTAGCAAAAGAGGGAGCAGGGGGCAAAAGCAGAACAGCCATCGACAAGAGAGTTTGCCTGCTACTGGCCCCCGCCACCAGGGACCGAGTACTCCAAAGGCAGCTTCAAGGAGTTCTCTGGCATGGCACTTCTTTAAACAATGTGCTGACGACAAGACCCGAGTGGTTTGCACGCTGTGCCATCAGAGCCTAAAGCGAGACATTAACGTTCTGAACCTTAGCACAACCTGCATGACCAGGCATCTACATGCAAAGCATGAACTGCAGTGGAGTACACACCTTAAAAACAAGGAACTCACTCAGGCTCCCCCTGCTCCCTCTTCTGCTGCTGACTCTGCCTCTTCCTCCGCCTCGGGAGGAATGTTGGCACCTGCTGCCCACCAAACAGAGGATGTGCCACCAACACCACCACCTCCATCACCAAGCATCTCCACCATGTCACACGGCAGCGTTCAGCTCTCCATCTCACAAACTGTGGAGAGAAAGCGTAAATTCCCACCTACCCACCCTCGAGGCCTGGGTCTAAATGCCAGCATTTCTAAACTACTGGCGTTTGAAATGCTGACATTCAGGCTGGTGGACACAGACAGCTTCAAACAGCTGATGGCGATGGCTGTCCCATAGTATGTTGTTCCCAGCCGCCACTACTTCTCCAAGAGAGCCGTGCCTTCCCTGCACAACCAAGTATCCGATAAAATCAAGTGTGCACTGCGCAACGCCATCTGTGGCATGCGAGAGCTGTGTGCCCTGTTGCGCGGTTTTGAGTACTCCACCAACATGGCCAGTAGCGATGATGCCGTTATCAGCGTTACAATACCACTTCTATGTCTCCTTGAGAAAACACTTAGGTCGATGATGGAAGAAGAGTTGGCCCAGGAGGAGGAGGAAGAGGGGTCCTTTTTAGCACTTTCTGGTCAGTCTCTTAGAAGTGGCTCAGAGGGAGGTTTTTTGCAAAAGCAGAGGCCAGGTACAAATGGGGTCAGCCAGGGCCCACTACTGGAGGACGAGGAGGACGAGGATGAGGAGGTGGAGGAGGATGAGGATGAAGCATGTTCACAGCGGGGTGACACCCAACGCAGCTCGGGCCCATCACTGGTGCGTGGCTGGGGGGAAACAGAGGACGATGACGATACGCCTCCCACAGAGGACAGCTTGTCCTTACCTCTGGGCAGCCTGGCATACATGAGCGACTACATGCTGCAGTGCCTGCGCAATGACACCAGAGTTGCCCACATTTTAACGTGTGCAGACTACTGGGTTGCCACCCTGCTGGATCCCCGGTACAAAGACAATGTGTCCACCTTACTTCCTGCACTGGAGCGTGATAGGAAGATGCGCGAGTACAAGCGCACGTTGGTAGACGCGCTACTGAGAGCATTTCGAAATGTCACAGGGGAACAGGTGAAAGCCCAAGGTGAAGGCAGAGGAGGAGCAAGAGGTCGCCAACGCAGCTGTGTCACGGCCAGCTTCTCTGAGGGCAGGGTTAGCATGGCAGAGATGTGGAAAAGTTTTGTCACCACGTCACAGCTAACTGCACCACCACCTGATACGGAACGTGTTATCAGGAGGCAGCCTTTCACTAACATGGTGAACTTTATGTGTGCACACCCCTCCACGTACTGACTGATGGTTCGGCCCCATTCAACTTCTGGGTCTCCAAATTGTCCACGTGGCCAGAGCTAGCCTTTTATGCCTTGGAGGTGCTGGCCTGCCCGGCGGCCAGCGTTTTGTCTGAACGTGTATTCAGCACGGCAGGTGGCGTCCTTACTGACAAATGAAGCCGCCTGTCCACAGCCAACGTGGACAAGCTGACGTTCATAAAAATGAACTAGGCATGGATCTCACAGGACCTGTCCATCCCTTGTGCAGAATAGACATTTATAACTACCTCCCCTTAACCATATATTCTTGTACTTCAGGGCACTTCTTTATTGAATCCTCTTTTTTTAATTTTATTATTATTTTGCGGAGCAACCCAAAGTTGAATGAACCTCTCCTCCGTCTGGGTTCCAGGGGCCTGAGTCTGTGAATGAGGCCTGTGGCACTGCAGGCAGACATGAATCTTTTTTGGCTGCGATGAGAACATCAACTCCCATAGCATTCCCACCTGATGCCACCCCAACCTCCTATTCCACCTCCTCCTCCTCCAAGTTGCCAATTGATATTGGTTAATTTTTATTTATTTTATTTTATTTTAATTTTATTTCCCAATCCACATTTGTTTGCAGGGGATTTACCTACATTTTGCTGCCTTTTGCAGCCCTCTAGCCCTTTCCTGGGCTATTTTACAGCCTTTTTTAATGCCCAAAAGTTCGGGTCCCCATTGACTTCAATGGGGTTTGGGTTCGGGGTGAAGTTCGGGTCGAGTTCGAATCCCGAACCCGAACATTTTCGGAAATTTGGCCGAACTTCTCGAACCCGAACATCCAGATGTTCGCTCAACTCTACTGCCGACACCTCCAGACTCTCATTGTGCCACTCTGTGGTCTTCTGATGCTGCTGCTACCTCCACACTCTGTCATTGTGCCACTCTGTGGCCTCCTCATGCTACTGCCACCTCAACACCTTTTCGCCGTGCCACTCTGTGGCCTCCTGATGCTGCCATGTCCACACTATTTCACCTTGCCACTCTGTGGTATCATGCTGCTGCTGTTGCTGCCATCTTCACACTATGTCAACTTGCCAGGCCTCCTGATGCTGCAATCTCCACACTATGTCGCCTTACCACTCTGTGGTCTACTCATACTGCTGCTGTCAGCTCCACACTTTGTCATTGTGGCCTTCTGATGCTGACGCCACCTTCAGACTCTGTTATTGTGCCAATTGTGGCATTCTGATGTTGGTGGCATTGCCAGACAGCAGCGGTGCTGTTTGGCTGCTGGATCCCGCCGCCTGCTGTTGTGGTGCCAAGGCGGTGGCGGTCGCTGGGTGGTGCTGAACCAAATTTAGAGTAGGACCCACTCAAAGAGGCAACATTGGTGCGATGAGTGGACTTATGCCTTTTGATCAAAATGTACACTAATGCCTCTTATATAGAATGCAGCATAGGGGGCAGTATAGTAACTATTGCGCCGAGAAGTGATATTAATTTAGCTGAGAAGCCGTTAGAGATCAGAAGCTGAGCTTGTGGATGTGCGATCCTACCTCTTCCTACCTGCCTCCTCCTAATGCTGCTGCTGCCGCCACCTCCACACTCTGTCATTGTGCCACTCTGTGGTCTTCTGATGCTGCTGCTACCTCCACACTCTGTCATTGTGCCACTCTGTGGCCTCCTCATGCTACTGCCACCTCCACACCCTGTCGTCATGCCACTCTATGGCCTCCTCATGCTGCTGCAACCTCCAGACTCTGTCATTGTGATACTCTGTGGCCTCCTCATGCTACTTCCACCTCCACACCCTGTTGTCATGCCACTCTGTTGCCTCCTGATGCTGTTCCGACCCTCCCCACTTCATGACTGGGCCACTATTTTTACTTTTTGGCTTGGCTGACATCTTTTATTGATGCTTTTTATGATCTGTCAGAAGGAAGGAAAAATTTGACGCACAACGGATCCTCTCTGAGTAGAAGCTATAAGGCCTTTATGGTCCCATCAGAATTGGCTTGTGATTTGGTAACCAAAAGCAGGAGGGGGAAGAAAACACAGAAGACATGCAAATATTCAGTTCACATGTCATCTCTGTTTTGGATCCACTCCTGATTTTTTTGGTATTAGCAATACTGATGAATTACTGACCAAATGCTGACCGAGTGAAGGCAAATGCTCTACAGACAGGATCCGTTTTTTGGAGGGTTATTGTTCTGACGGATCAGAGAAATGGCAACATAATCAGTGACGTCAACACAAACTTACTCCTGACACCCTCTCCACTCTGTCAGGGGGCCTCTACTTGTATAAGTGTTTAATAGAACAGTTTCTGTAGACATCTATGTGGAATCAGCTAACGACAGTGTAAAAGGAGTGTGCTTCCTCTTGATACTAATATTGACCTGCAAGACTGAGTTCACACTTCCGTTATTTGGTCAGTTTTGGCCCTGTGACTGCCCAAATTAGTGAAGTATGCAGTGATTCTAAGAGCGACGCCTGTCATCTGCATGTCATACGGACTCACAGTATTATTTCACTACCAGAGCAGACTCCCTATGCATGTTACTGCAAGGCACAGTGTTCTACACCACTATAAAGGCTCTCAGCAGCCAGGAAATAGCAGTTTTTTAACATAATTCGCCGGGAATATATTTGGATCGAACCACATTTTTCCCAAAAAATTCGGCAAATCGAATTTTTGAAAAATTCGCTCATCTCTAGTTAATAGTGAAGCACTAGATTTCCTTTCAAATTAGTACTGACAATGTTTTGTGCATAACCTTGATTCATGGAGAATGCCTGTGCCCCAGTCACTGTCTCTGAGTACTTCCAGGTGGTCATGTTGAAAGTTATGTACAGCCATTTCTCACGAGGAATACTTCGGCTTTTCCTCCATTCCTGCTTTTCAGTTCTGGTGGATACATGTGGGTGATGATGATTAATAGAGCATGTCCAATTGGTTTTCTGTTTGTCCATGCTGGTCTTCTTTATGCACACCGAGGTCAATGGTGTATTTGTAGGTAACCATCCAAGGAAAACACCTCACAGCAGGAGAAAATGCAAACTAAGCAAGTCAAGCTCAGGAATGCAGTAAACTGTTCAGCAAAGCTTCAATAGACCTGATTTTAGCACGGCTGGGAAAATATCAAACTTGAGTTGAAGAAAAAGTCAAGAGGAAGATCTTTTTTACTTCTCCCATGAAAATAGCACATTGCGGCAGTAAAAAAAAGTGAAAACCATAACATTGACCAGTTATTTTAACCTTTCTCAAATATCCGCAATACTGTGCAGGTACGTTTCAGGTTCTTTCTTTTGATGTAAATGTAAACATAAGGGGTTGTAAGGGGAGATGCTATTGATAAGTCTCAGGATTATCTATGGAACTGAAGAAGAGCTTAGGGAAGTTTAAAAGGTTGACAGCAGATAAACAGCAATTGGCCCATGTTATGTACACATTACTTCTAATGGTTTCTTTTTGGAACTGACCTATGTTTATGCAGAGAAAATTTGAATTTCAACGATATTATTTATTCACAGAATCCTGGTGACCTACCTTAGAATTATTTTTGTAAAATAATAATCTCTTATATTAGTATTTTTTTTTGGTAAAATCATATTCTCTATATTATAGTTGAAATTATGCGACGTGAGATATTAAATAAAGACTACATTAGTAGTTCTAGAACATAAAGATGTTCCTCTAATGCTCTCCTCAAAATACTTTTGTAATGGATTTGTTCCTTAGTGTGTAGTTTCAAGTTTCTTATGTAGAATTATATGCGTGTTCAATGCTGTTTTTTTTTTTACCTTCACTTACAATTTGCTTCATTTTATTTATAAAGGGACCTCTCCTCAGAACAGGCCCACTGAACAATTTACATGTTAGCGCTGTTCAAGCTGGCAACCTACAGAAACAGGTTTTGTTGAATTTCAAAATGAGGGTGTTTGTGTAAAAAATATATGTTTAAAATGTACCAGAAGCTATCAAAACATAGCTCAGGGAGTCACTGGGGCGTATTGCTGGAGTCACAAAGTCATCTCTAACTTGGCCAACTTGCTCTCACAGACCTCCCCTGGCTTCCTGAGGTCAGTGCCTGGCAGTGTAAAGTCTCACGTAGACACAGAAGACATCGTTCCACCACATGGATCCTGACATCATCTGACAGTGGCCTCGACATATACCAGACATGCGCAGTGAGTGTCTGAAGCCGAGGCGTATACAACTTCGCTTACTGCACATGTAAGGATCCTGGAGACAGAACAAGGAATATTCGTCATTATTCTATATATTGCGAATGTTACACAAATTTATATTCGCATTGCGAATTAAACTTAGAGCTGAGTTCCTAATGGTTGTAACTTGTATTGCTAGAATTGACGAAGATAACGAACATCACGAATATTGCACTATATTCTCAATCTTCGTTATATTCTAGCAATACAACCATTAGGAACTCAGCTCTAAGTTTAATTCGCAATGCAAACATATACTCGCAGTGCGAATTCAACTTAAAGCTGGGTTCCTAATGGTTGTATTGCTAGAATATAATGAATATCACGAATATAGCACTATATTCTCAATCTTCGTTATATTCTAGCAACGCCCATTAGGAACCCAGCTCTAAGTTTCATTCGCGAAGCAAACATATAATCGCATTGCAAATTGATCTTAGAGCTAAGTTCCTAATGGTTGTATTACTAGAATATAACGAAGATGACGAATATCGCGAATTCACGAATATAGCACTATATTCTCAATCGTCGTTATATTCTAGCAACAACGATTAGGAACTCACCTCTAAGTTGATTTCGCAATGCGAACATATACTCGCATTGCGAATTCCACTTAGAGCTGAGTTCCTAATGGTTGTATTGCTAGAATATAATGAAGATTGAGAATATAGCGCTATATTCATGAATTCATGATATTCGTTATATACTAGCAAACACAACCATTAGGAACCCAGCTCTAAGTTGAATTTGCAATGCGAGTAATTCAGGTTATATTAATCGCATTGCGATTACAACTTAGTCAAATTTGTGAGATCGTGATTCTGACATCCGACAGTACATTTTAGCATGGAGGCGTTCCCATGCACATGGGAAGTCGGCAGAAGCGGCAACGGGCATTGACTGGAGCGGGCAGGGAGCCAGGAATCCTCCGGACAGGTAAGAACAGCTTTTGGTAAGTGGGAATACAAGTGGGAGAGCAACAAGGATTAACAACTTAAAAAAAAAAAAAAGAATATTCGAAATAGCGAATATATAACGCTATATTCACAATATTCACAAAGTTACGAAGTGCCGATATTCGCAAAAAAATTTCGCTATTTGAATATTCACGCTCAACACTAACCCTGGTTTCAGACCTGAGCGTTCGTACGCGCGTTCTTGTGATTGACTACTGTGGTGTCAATCACAAAACGCGCGACAAACGCCCCCAAAAAAGCTCAAGTACTTGTTTATGCGTCGGGCGTTTTACAGCGCGTTCAAACGCGCTGTAAAACGCTCAAGTGAGAATCAGGGCCATAGGAAAGCATTGGTTTTCATGTGTTGAGCGTTTTACAGCGCGTTTGAACGCGCTGTAAAACGCTCAGGTGTGAACTTAGGGTCATTCTGTGACTGCACAAGGTTTTAAACTACCAGAGGGTGATATTACCCTAAGTTCACACTTGCGCGTTTTACAGCGCGTTCGAACGCGCTGTAAAACGCTCAACACATGCAAACCAATGCTTCCCTATGGGACTGGTTCACATTTTCACATTCGAACGCGCTGTAAAACGCCCTACGCATAAACAAGTATTTGAGCTTTTTTGGGGGCGTTTGTCGCGCGTATTGTGATTGACACCACAGTAGTCAATCACAAGAACGCGCGTACGGCGCGCGTTTCCTATTTGCAAAAACTCGCTGTAATACGTTGACACAAACGCACGTAAAACACGCGTTTCAAGAACGCTCAGGTCTGAACCCAGGGTCAGGAAGCTAGAGGATGTCTATGAGACCAGGTTGGGTGGGTTAGAGGAGATAACTCATTGAATTGCCTCATCCATTGATACACCCCAGTGACTGATGATGGCCTGATGATGTCAGATACATTTTAAATGTTAATATTTTACACAAAAATCCTAATTGTGAAATTCAACAAAGCCAGTTTCTGAACGCTGTACTATAGTATGTAGAGACCTGAATTACTTTAGCCCTTTACTTTCTCCCTTATGTCAAAAGCAGACAGAGTGAAATGTACGCGATAGATAGATAGATAGATAGATAGATAGATAGATAGATAGATAGATAGAATAAACGACTTTGTTATCTAAACAGGGATTTATTTGTTTCTGCAGCTATAGAGGAAACATACTGGTTAATAATATACAGTAATTACAGCAGCCTTTGCACTAATCACTAATTCAAACTTAATTCAAACATGTAACCTCTGCTCTAAGATAGATAGATAGATAGATAGATAGATAGATAGATAGATAGATAGATAGATAGATAGATAGATAATAGATAGAATATTCCTGTGGTCACACACCTTGTCATATCTAACATGGGAAGAGGAGAGGATTGTCAAGAATAATGTCAGAGACTGGTTACAAAGAGTGCAGATACATTGTGTTTGTAAGATGGAAAACAGTAGTCCTTTTGTAGTAAGAGGAATCAGAGATCTGAAATATAGTTGCCGGAGATTTCTGGATAAAGGCTGCACAAAAGTGCTGTATTACCCTGGGTTCACACCTGAGCGTTTCTGAGACGCGCGTTTTAGTCGCGCATATTACAGCGCATTTTTGCCAATAGGAAACGCGCGTCATACGCGCGTTCGTGACTCTGGAAACCAATTTAAAAAGGCATATCTTCACTTTAACGCGTGTTAAACGCGCGTCTTACGCGCGTTCCCATTAAAGTCTATGGGTGCAAACGCGCGACAAAACGCCCCAAAGAAGCTCAAGAACTTTTTTGAGCGTAGGGTGTTTTACAGCGCGTTCAAACGTGCTGTAAAATGCTCAGGTGAGAACCATGCCCATAGGGAAACATGAGTTTTCTCCCGTTGAGCGTTTTACCCTAAGTTCACACCTGAGCGTTTTACAGCGCGTTCAAACGCGCTGTAAAACGCTCAACACATGAAAACCAATGCTTTCCTATGGCCCTGGTTCTCACTTGAGCTTTTTACAGCGCGTTTGAACGCCCGACGCATAAACAAGTACTTGAGCTTTTTTGGGGGCGTTTGTCGCGCGTTTTGTGATTGACACCACAGTAGTCAATCACAAGAACGCGCGTACGAATGCGCGTTTCCTATTTGCAAAAACGCACAGAAATACGCGCGACAAAAACGCGCATAAAACGCGGTGTGCACTGCGCAACGCCATCTGTGGCAAGGTCCACATAACCACCAATACGTGGATCGGTAAGCACGGGCAGGGAAGTTATATCTCCCTAACAGCACACTGGGTAAATGTAGTGGCAGCTGGACCAGAGGCAAATAACAGTTTGGCGCATGTCCTTCCGCCCCCAAGGATTGCAGGGTATTTCTATTTGCCTTTTGTTGCCTCCTCCGCCTACTCCACTTTCTCCTCCTCTACCACCTCGTCATCCTTTCAGCGTAACACCTTCATGACCAACATCAGCACAGCCAGGGGGAAGCGACAGCAGGCTGTTCTGAAACTCATCTGTTTGGGGGACAAACCCCACACTGCGCAGGAGCTCCTATGGAGCCTTGCTTGTAATAGGCTTCATAGGAAATATGCAATTTTTTCATACATTCCAATGCTATTGCATTGGAATGTATGATAATCGCAATGAGATGATTGTATGTTATAATTATGGGAACTATATAAAAGTGTAAAAAAAAAAAGTAAAAAAAAAAAAAAAAAAAGTTTAAATCACCCCCTTTTGCCAAAATAAAAATAACAAAATAAAAAAATACACATCATGGGGAAAGAAATCGCCGAACAAAGAACCCGAACTTTTACGGAAATGTTCAGGTTCGAGTCCGGGTTCGGAAAACCGTAAAGTTCAGTACAAACCCAAACTATACAGTTCGGGTTCGCTCAACTCTAATTATAAACTGTTTATTCTGTTTTACTACTAGAGATGAGCAAACCGAAGTTGACGAAGTGGAATTCGATCCAAATTTTTAGGAAAAATTCAATTCACACTGAAGCCGAATTTCCTCACGCTTTGTGGTAACTAGAGATGGGCGAGTCAAAGTTGATGAAGTCGAATTCGATCTGAATTTATGGAAAAATTTGATTTGCACCAACTCCAAATTTCCTCACGCTTTGTGGTAATAAATCAAATTTTTTCCTAAAATGGCTGCTGCACGTGTGAGGACATGGAGAAAGGAACTCTGAGAAGGTGGGATCACCCATAATGCAATGCATGCAGCCAATCAGCAGCCAGCCCTGTGATGTCACAGCCCTATAAATAGCGGCAGCCATCTTAGATTCTTCCATTTACCAGTGTACTTAGTGCAGGAAGAAACGTGTCTGCAGGTGCTAGGACAGTGATAGGAAAGACTGAATTGTGGTGAAAAAATTATTTATAATTGCTGGGAAAGGATAGTGAGGAATCCAAATTGCCATTATACAGCTCTGTCATTCTAGCAAACCGTTCTTGTTATTGGTGTGCAAGTGCTGTTTGATACAGCCATTAACAGGGTTTATTACAAGGAAATATTTCTACAGTATGTCTTATTTGCCCTTGCGCGGTGCAGTTATATGTTGTAAACCCCTTTTTGCTATGTATTAATGGCAAAAGGAAAGTATACTTGCCCTTGTGCGGTGCAGTGATTTATTCTAAAGCCCAGTCTGCCGTGTATTAGTGGCAAAATAAAAATGTATTCGCCATCCAGCGATGCACTTATCTGTTAAAAAGCCTTTTGTGTTGTCTAAAAGTGGAAAAAAATGAGGGCATATTTGCCGTTCTGCAATGCAGTGATATATTCTAAAGCCCAGTTTGCCATGTATTAGTGGCGAAATAAAAATATATTCGCCGTTCAGCGTTGCACTTATTTGTTGAAAAGCTTTATGTGTTGTGTAGAAGTAGAAAAAAATTAGGGTCTAATTGTCGTTCTGCGGTGCAGTGATATATTCAAAAGCCCAGTTTGCCGTGAATTAATGGCAAAATAAAAATATATTCGGCGTTCAGCATTGCACTTATCTGTTGAAAAGCCTTTTGAGTTTTGTAAAAGTAGAAAAAAATTAGGGCCACATTGTCATTGTGCCACTCTGTGGCCTCCTCATGCTGCTTGAAATTTTTTTTTGGGGTGTATTAATAAAAAAAAAGGAAAAAATTTATGTCATAATTACCTTTCAGCGGTGAAGTTACATTGTACTACATCTATTTACGTGGTGTATTAAAAGGAAATCTATGTACGTCCCATTAGCCGTTCTGCAGTGAATTGTGATTGCGATATTTCTTTTTTTAGCGTGTAGTAATAGGAAAAAGAATACATCTTAATTGCTGTCCTGCGGTGAATTGTTCACAGTTGAGTTATTTGGTCAGTTTTGGCCTCGTAATTGACCAAATGAGTGAAGTGTGATGTGATTCTAAGAGCGACGCCTGTCATCTGTGTGTCATACTGACTCACAGTATTGTTTCACTACCACAGCAGACTCCCTATGCGTGTTACTACACCACTTTACAGACTCTCTGCCAGGAAAAAGCTGTTTTTTTACTTGATTTGCCACAAATAAATTCGGATCAAATCAAATTTTTTGGGAAAATTCGGCGACCCGACCAAAACGAATTTCTGAGAAATTTGTTCATCTCTATTTACTACATTTTGAAAAGCAAATCCTTCTTCTTTGTGTTGCCATATTCTGATATCTGTACTTCTTTATAATTTCATAAACAAAGCTCATTGAGGACTTTTTTTTACCGGGTGAGCTGTATTTTTATTGATACCATTTTGAGGTATTTTTAACTTTTTGATGACTTTTTTTATTACATGTTTTGTAGGACAAGGTGGCTAAAAAGCAGCAAATTGGCCATTTTTGTTTATTTTTCTGTTGTCATGTTCACTGCAGATCAAAATTACAATTTTTTAATTGTAATTATAATACAATTTTAGTTAATGCCATACCAATTTATGTTTAATTTTTATTGTTTATATATGTTTTATTGCTTTATATGTAAAATTTGGAAAGACGGGGATTTAATTTTTATTATTTTTGTTTACATTTGGGACTCTAAGCTATGGTTTAATAAACGTTGGGGGTCTAGTTAGTGGTCAGATCTGAGGTCTGATGCAAAAAAATTTTTTCATATTTTCCTCCTCTGAAACCTAGGTGCATCTTATGGAAGGGTGTGTCTTACAGGACAAAAAATACAGTATATCCTCATAAACTGCAGGACTCCCAGAAAAAAGACACCCTTTGATCAATTTATCATCATCTGACCCTTCCAAAAGGAGAGATTATCTAAACCGGACAAGCTCTATGAGGTTCTCAACTTTATATATTCCAGAGAGCAAGTAAAATAAGCTTGACATTGATGTGATTAAGAGATCTGTGTGACATGTACCAACATTCTTCATTAATGTCACACATTGCCTATGTCTAACACTGTCACGTTCATAATATAAATATGGGTATCTCTTACTCTGAGTCATAGCTACCCATATACCACGTGTGCTAAGGTCTCCACATTCATTACACAAACACAGGAAATTATCTATTTAAGTCAATCATGTCCACCTTATAGAACGGAAATGTTTGGTGAAACTAAATGCCTTAACTCAGTACATGACAAACGGAATGTCATACATGTAGCTCAAACCTTGGAAAGGGGAAGGAGCTTCTAAATACCAATTATATTTAGGAATTTTCTTTGGCAATATAGACTCATGACTTAATTTGCACATTGCATTTTTAAGTTTATTGTTTGATGTAACGTTTTATGCTTATACTTTTTTATGATTTTGCTCTGTTAATAACTTTTTAAATGTATTTATAGACATTTTTTTTTTGAAAAAATGTCCCAGTAAAGAAGAGCAATATTAGGGGCCTACAAGTAGTTGAGGAAATAAAAAGGGGTTTACTTCTTGTCCTAGCTTATCTGCATCTCCTTTGAAGAGCAATGAGAATATTATGGAAGCTGGTGTGGATCCGCTGTGCCACTGAATAGATTTGGCTTAGGGCTACCCCTAAGAGCGTTATCTAAGTCGCCCCCTTGGTCTTCACCCTTTCACCCTTGAATGATTGACTTGGTCTTTAACATCATCTTCAACTGACGTAAGACACCCCCAGACAGGAGTCGGTGGATTTCTCTGACACCATGTTTAGTTGGCATGGCCCAAGAGCAAGCTTTTTTCCCTCACCTGTCCTGAACCTGCCTCTTTCTTTTTCTGCTCCTTCTGCTAGGGAAGTATTATATGATGCTGGCTCTGCTCCAATTTTTTTTTTTTTTGCGAGGATGAGCTTATTGAGGACACAACAATAGCTGATCTCAGGGAGACCAGCTACAAAAAACACCGCGGAGCCTCACTTAAGAGTCTCAACACAGCAATCCGAAGTGCAAAGTTCCCTGGGAAACAGGAATATGCAAAACAAATGTGGAGCCCCAGTTATGGGTCTACAACACAATGAAAGCCAGATATCCCTCAAAGGAAGGAAAACCAAGCAAAGGGGTGTCTCCATTACAGAGATCACCAAATCCACCATTGGATTTGGTGATCTCTGTAATGGAGACACCCTTGCTTGGCTTTCCTTCCTTTGAGGGATATCTGGCTTTCATTGTGTTGTAGACCCATAACTGGGGCTCCACATTTGTTTTGCATATTCCTGTTTCCCAGGGAACTTGCACTCGATTGCTGTGTTGAGACTCTTAAGTGAGGCTCCGCGGTGTTTTGTAGCTGGTCTCCCTGAGATCAGCTATTGTTGTGTTTGAGTAGTCTCCGAGGCATTGCTCCCGGTTAGCCAGAATCCTACTCCACACTGATGAGAGGCAACACCCTGAAACAGCTGTCTGTGGATGGATACCTAGTTTAGGTTTTCGCTGTCACATCCTTAAAGCTTGTAAAAAAGTGGGATCTTGACATAGGGGCCACTTAATATGGTGGATTTGGTGATCTCTGTAATGGAGACACCCCTTTGCTTGGTTTTCCTTCCTTTGAGGGATATCTGGCTTTCATTGTGTTGTAGACCCATAACTGGGGCTCCACATTTGTTTTGCATATTCTTATTGAGGACAGTCAGCAGCTACTGCCCAACCAAGATTTGGAGGAGAGATCCACTGATTCCTTCTGTCAGCTGGCAAGTAGTGACAATGAGAGTCAAGTGGGAGCAGGTGTTGTGAGCGGTCAGGTGCGCGTCTATGGGACTGGTGAGGGTGACATCAGTGACGTGCAGACAGTAAAGGATGATGATGTAGCTGATGGAACATGGGAGCCAAGTGAAGAGGGGGGCTTCATCATCATCATCAGGGGATGAGGGTGGCAACTTGCAAGTGAGATAGCGGATGAGCCAGCAGGGTGTGTGGCTGTGAATGAGCAGGGTGGCCGAAGTGTGAGATTTGCAGCCAAACATGCCTGGGGTAGACCATCTACTACTCAAGAGCCTACCTGTCCAAAAACAACTAGCGGTGCATGGTTTCATAGAGGCAGCAGCAGGCAGTCAACAGGTAGTGGTGGGGGTAAAATGCCATTTTTGCCGGTGTGGAAATTATTCATTAAGTTGCTGGAGGACATCAAGTGGCCGTATGTAGAATCTGTGGCCAGAAGGTGAAGCGCGGCCAGGGTGCCAATATTGGCGCTATGGCCCTGCATCAACAAATGGAATGTCACCTTACAGTGGACTGGGAAAATCGTGGCACTAATGTTGTGGTAAAGCCTACAGCATCTCCTAGTGGCCTGCACCCCTTTTCCAGCAGTCAAGGCTCCACCACCTCAGCAGAAGAGAGCTGTGTTTCCTTCCCATCATCTACTGGTCCTGATGCTTCTCCTCCTTCTCCTACTCCTTGTCACTTATTTCACCAGCAATCGATCACTGATGTAATAGCAAAAAGACAACAGTATGTGTACACTCCTATGGCGCAGAATCTGAACATGCTCCTGGCTAAATTGCTGGTACTTCAGTCCCTCCCTTTCCATGTGGTGGACTTTGCACATTTCAGAGAACTGATGGCTTGTGCCGAACCAAGGTGGTGAGTCCCAAACCGTCATTACTTCTCAAAAAAGGCTATACCAGTCCTGCACACATATGTTGAGCAGGTGTGCTAGTGCTTGAGCCTGTCATCGTCTGGTACAGTACATGGCTCGCATGTGGTGCTGTAAATATGGTCAAGGAAAATATCTGTCCTTTACGGCCCACTGGGTAAATGTGGTTGCTTCCCAGGCACACAAGCAACTTGGCCAGGTTGCAGCAATGCTGCCTCAGCGTTCTCAACCTGAGATTCCTGCTCCAATGTCCTCCTCAGTCTCCTCATCCTCAACCTTGTCCTCAGCCTCCACTATAGGCACAATTCAGAATGGTCCTCAAGCACACCACCTATGCAGAGCACGACAGCGTCACGCTGTTCTGTGCCTCGGCAAACATAGTCACACTGGGGAGGAACTGCTCTGCGTCCCTCAAGAAGAAATCAAATCATGGCTATCTCCTCGCCTACTGAAGATCGAAACCATGGTCACTGATAACAGGAAAAACATTGTGTCTTCTCTGCATCAAGGAGGGCCTACCCATGCGCTCTGCATGGTGCATGTCTTTAATCTGATGTCCAGGAAACTGTGCATGCACTTCAGCCACTCTTACACTGCAAAACACTCCTTGAGCTGCAAAGGCATGAGAATAGTGTTCCCCAACATCGCCTGATATGCAAAGTTTTCACCCATTGGAACTCCACCCTCCACATGTTGGACTGACTGTATGAGCAGAGGAAGGCAGTGAACTATTTATTTATAATGCAGAGAGACGTCTGTACTTCCCTATGTAACTTTGACGTTAGCCAGTGGCAGCTCATGCATGACACATGCCCTTTGAGGAGGCCACTTTATTTGTCAGTCGCCAGGACTATGGGATGAATGATGTAATTCCACTCCTTCACGTCCTGGAGCAGATGCTGAAAAAATCTGGCTGGCCAGGGGACAGGAGATGTGGTGCCTACATCTGACAGATGCCAGGGCCCTGTGGGGGCTAAACTGGTGGAAGAGGAGGGCATTTATGTACAAGCAATGTATACAGAAATGGTTGGTTTATCTGCACAAGTGACAGGAGAGGAGTATGAGGAGCTGGAGGGCAATGAGGAAAGTCAGGCAGATGACTCCTACACACCGTGGCAGTATGCAGTGGAGATGGAGACAGGGAGTCCCTCTAATTCCCTTGTGCAAATGGCCTGATGCATGCTGAGTTGCTTGCGCCGTGAATTTTCACCTTTCGGCAGAGGCATAACTATTGACTCTCCACCATGTTAGACCCTTGCTACTGGTCCAAAATGGTGGTCTTTTTTCCATTTGCTGAGAGGGAGGATAAACCAGACCAGGGTACTTTCCTATCGAGACAACCAATGTAGTCAGCTGGTTGCTGCCTATATGCGCCATCAGCCCTTTGCGCTCACGCTCCACTGCCATGACTGCTAGTGGGGTGGGGTGGGGTGGGGTGGGGTGGGGGTGGGGGGCAGGAGCAGAACCAGCTCCATCAGCAGCAACTTAAGCCCGGAGTCTCTAATGAGCACTTTTCTTCACCCGTCTACTGAAGAAACCACCAAGCAGCATGGTATGGAGCAGAACCTAAACTAGCCGGTGTTAGCATACTGTGTTAGCGTGCACCTTGACACTCCAGTTCCAAGATCCCCTGGACTACTGAGCAAACAAACTTAATTTGTGCCTGCAACTGGCCATGTTTGCCCTGGGCAAGCTTTCCTGCCCAAAAAGTAGTATGGCATCAGAGCAGGTGTTTAGTGTGGTTGGGGAAGGGCGGGGGGCATAGTTACTCCAAAGAGAACTCGCCTTTCAACACAAAATGCTGAAAGACTAACCTTTGTAAAGATGAATCAGGCGTGGATCAACCAAGATTTCCACATGCCAGTGCCTGATGCATCAGACTAGATCATTCTGGGGGCCACACCAAAACATTGTGAAAAATGGTCCGTTACTTCTGGTCACCTGCTTCAGCCACTTTTTTTATACTGCCAGCCGCCTTATGCCACACACCTGCTGCCTCTGCTGCCCTCTTCTCCTACTGCCACTATCTTGTGCTGTTACTGCCACTGCTGTTTCCCCCCACCTCCCAACTCTGTGACCAGGCCACTATGTTGATTCCTCATGCTGTTGCCACCCTCACCCCTCTATGACTGGGCCACTATGCTGACTTGTCATGCTGTTAGCACCCTCACCATTTTATGAAGGGGCCACTAGTGTCCGTGTTTGGCCTTGTTGACATCACCTCTTGTTTTACCCTTCTTCTGATCTGTCAGAAGAATGGAAAAATGAAAACTGACCAAACACTGACCGTGTGATAGAGGCCATTAAAGTCCTGCATACAGGGCTTCATTTTTATCTGAATAAAACCGATTTCAGAGGCAAATAGCTAAAACTTATGCAAATTGAGCATGAAGCCTCTATCACACGGTCAGTATGTTGCATCAGTATTTGCTCATGATTATGAAGCCAAAAGCAGGAGTGTGTACAAAATACAGAAGACATGCAAATATCCCTATTACATGTCATCTTTGTTTTGGATCCACTACTTTTTTTTTTTGGCCTTACCAATACTGATCAATTACTGACCAAATACTGACCATGTGAACGCAGATGCTCAAAAGACAGGATGTTTTTTGGGGGTTGTTCTTCTGACAGATCAGAAAAAGGGAAAAATAAATTGCGACGTAAACACAAACTTACTTCTGAAACCTTCTCCACTCTGTCATGGGCCTACTACCTTAATCAGCATGTAACCGAATAGGTTCTCTAGCAATCTATGTATGTACTAAGGACAGAAAGGTGGCTCAGAAATTAGCACTGGTGCCTTGCAGTGCATGGGTCCTAGGTTAAAATCTAAACAAGGAAAACATCTGCATGGAGCTTGAAAACCCCATGTTTGCACGGGTTTCCTGTGGTTACGCCAGTTTCTTCCCACACTGCAAAGACATACTGATAGGGAACAGATTGTGAGCCCCATTGGGGGCCATTTGATGCTAATGTTTGTAAAGCCCTGCAGAAAAATAAAATAAAAATAATAATTAGCAGATTGTGTAAAAGAAAACACTAACATTGACCTGTGAGTTCACACTTCAGTTATTTGGTCAGTTTTTCACTCGTAACTGACCAAATATGTAAAGTGTGAATTGAGTCTAACAGTGACGTCTGTCACCTGCCTGCCATACTATTGCACAGTAACTGTTTCACTACCATGGAGCAGCTACGCATGTTTCTGCAATGCACAGTGATGTACACTGAGATACACTCTCCCTGCAGGCCGGTAAATAGCTGATTTATAACAAGCTTCATGCCGAATTAATTCAGATCAAATCAAATTATTGTGGAAAATTCGGCAAATCGTTTGAATCGAATTTTTTAAAACTTTGCTCATCACTAAGTATTACCCATTATGGATACAACTCCGTAGAGATTCTTCTAGTACTAACATCCGCAGATAAAGCATCATCCAAAAATTGAATATTGGATATTTCAGTCCGATACATGAATGTCAAGTTGTTGTTTTTTCAATTAAAATATGTAGTTAAATCAGGTACCAATATCGACGACTACTCAAAGTAAGGAGGAGGTCGTCAATATACCTACCAAGCTAGTAAATATTTAAATATGTATTAGCAATGTTGTAAATATAACACTTCTCCCATGCCTACATATATATGTTGCCTAGGTGTGGTAAAAACAAAGCACCCATCGAAAATTCAAGTATCTGAAAATAAAAATCCTTTTTAAACAAAATGGTTTTTTTTTAATAGGAATTCCATAACTATCAAAATTTAATTCTGAAGCGGTTTGTGAACTCACGTTTTGCACTATAAACAGGGATCTGCTGCCCAAAAAGAATGAATCTGTATGACGACTAACTATCGCAGTAGCCATGATCAGTGCATGTAAGCTCTTACGTCCAATGACAAACATTGTTTGTCATTTTTATTCCCTTTTTATTCCCTGTTAACAATAGAAATTAACATGTATGCTCAGTTTAGACAAGTTGTCTGTGTTGAAATCAGGGAAAATGGACATCTAAAGTGTATGGCCACCTTTGGGCTGCCAATATTCATGTTTAGATATGTTTCTACAATATAGACAAACCAGTCTTTTACAGTACAATCATTTATTTGTCTTCTTACTACTCAGAAGGTTAAATTGAGACCAAATGCTCATTCTAAAAGGGCAAGATTTTCCTATAATGGTATTGAATTGAGCCTTTCAGGAGTTATCTAGGCTACATCTATTGATGACCAATCCCCTGGATAGTTCTTCAGTACCAGATTGATGATGTCCGACATCCGGGAACCCTTACCCATCAGCTGTTTCGGGCAGCCACTACTCCAGAAACTATACAGTGTAAGAAGTTGAAGTACAAGGCTCCATACACTGTGGGGGTTCCATCCTCAGCCTACTGCAGCTCAGCTCTTGTTCACTTGAAAGGTAGCTTACCTGGCAGGGCCACTTTGTACAAATCTGTGCTCTATATATTGTATCGTTTCCGGCTTCCTGGCTGCCTGAAACAGCAGATCGGTGGAAGTGCCATGTGTCGGACCCTGCAGATAGGTCATCAATATCTGTAGCCTGGACAACCCCTTTAAATTGGACTTTTGTCAGAGCAAGTGATGACATACAGTATCTCTTGTACAGTATATGCAGGCACTTGTTGATAGGAAGGGTTCAACTACTGAACCAGTGGCTAGACTAAAGAAACAGTAGTTCTCTGAATTTCCCCTTGAACTTTTCCCATGGCCCTCCAGACCTTGCACACATACTATGATTCATTTGAATAGGTCTGAGATGCCTTTTTCTATATAGCACCTGAACAAAGGTGCAATAGCCCAAAGGAAAATTCGACAGGAGTCACGGTACTCCTTGTGGTAGGAACACCCAAACAGATTGTATATATAGATGCATAATATGGAAAAAGATTTTTTTTGCATTTTCAATTAGAAATATTCTCCCTATATAGTTCTATGAAGAACATGGTTACTTTCTTCTAAAGTCTGTCACACTGCACATAAAAGAATTGTGCAATGCTAGGAGAACGATATCATATGTCGAGTGCTACATTAACAGCACACTGTACACAACATTATGCCGCTCTTGTCAGAAACAATATAGAAACTGTGGATATTACAAATAGCTTATTAGACATGACAAATAATCTCATAATTATAGGTGTCGCTTTTCAACAACGTCTGGAAAGTGAGATTGCCTTCGAGTTGTGAGTCAGAGACTAACATGAAAGTCTTTAATTCTTCTAATCTAATATTAAAAAAAACTATAGCAGAAAGCATCCGCCACTGTGATAAATCTAGCACATCTTCAGCTGACAACAATCTCTCCCAACTCCCCGATACACATGCATACACGCTCCGAGTGTGTATGCAATTTCAATGGGGAGAGAGGAGAAAGCCACTGCCAGACACCTCTGGTGGCTTATCTCCTGTGAGAACTAAAGTTTTGAGTGATAAAATTTAGTATGTCTAATCCTTCTGTCCTACAACATCCTCTGTTGGGTTACAGTTGGAGGCTCCCTTTATACATTAGATTATCAGATTGTTGGTTGGCCAAACAGAAAATGGTGGGTTTTTACCAGCAATACTCTATTGTGTATGGGGACCTTAAAGGCTATTGTGAAACTTGGCTATTGAAGGCCTATTCTCAAGATAAGTCATCCTGCCTGAAACAGATGATTGGTAGGGATGCCGCTAATCCATGGGGTTGCGGAATGTTGGACCCTCATGCATCTGATACTGTTGACTTATCCTGAGGATAAAGGAAAGGCAGAAAAGCATCTTTAAGGCTTAACCAGCAGGCAAAACTTGAATTGGCGTAAGAGCCTTCTATCCGAAGTGATATGTGCACTTTTACCAAGAATTTGTGAGTATGATCTTAAAAGTTGAATGTAGTACATTTACATTACTAAACTCTTGTTAGGATTAGTTTTAGGTTTGAGCCAGACTACATTTGGCAAATGCTGTATCTGTTGTGCTACTTGGTAGGTATCTCACTTGGGTGATGTGAAGTCCTTATTGTGTTTGAACTATTGGGGCCCTTATCTTTAAATCCTGAGGAGATGTGCAACATACAGTAGATGGAATTGCTTTTCAAGCAATGCTGTCTGAATTGTTGTTATAGCAGCAATGTCAAAATTGTTATATAAAGAGAGTAAACATTTATATTGACCGGAAGGTTGCTGGAATGCTTCGGAAGTTTTCAAAGTTTAGTTCTCTTTATGCACACTCATAAAGGACAAGGAGTCAACCACTGCATAAAGGCCCCCATACAAATTAATGTATTGTAGGCCACACTTGCCGAGAATGGCATCGTAAGGAGCTCCAGACTTTAGTCCAACAGATGATTATGGGAGAGAGAAGGATCGGAAGAAATGAATATTTCTGCCTGATCCTTTTGTTCTTCCTCAAAAATAAGCCACTGCCCGAAGTGTCTAGCAGCAGCTTTCTCCCCTCTCCCCAGCCGAGCTGAACATGTATCATGGGACATCCATAGCTTCAGTTGCCTGCCTGCTTAAGACTCATTGTGCTGATGAAGGTCCTATGACCAAAAAGTTAATTTGTAATGAGTATTTCTGGCAATTACGCATCTACTTTTGACCAGACATTTGTGATTATGCGCACCAATAAAAATTAGTTGCTAATATAAACCGACGAATGCCATGGTACTATCTACATGTATGTGTATCGGGGAGTCAAGAGAGATAGCTGTCGAACGAAAAATTGTACCTCCGACAGTTATTGTATCACCGCCATAAGACCTCCAAAATTAGCAGGATTTGGATCAATAAATGTAAAGTTATACTTATTCTTTTCCCACATATTTATACCGACCAACTCTGCTCCTTCTGTTTTATAACCTGCTGCCTGCAGATCTATTTTCAACATGACAGGTTGCATTTAACCTCTAAGTTTTACAGTATGGTTGGGTGAAAGTCCAAAAGGAAAAGATTTTGACATTTTATATTTTAGTTATTTGCAACCCTTATTTATGACGAGACAACACCTTGAAGGATAAATGCAAAATTAGAATAATTTCAAACTAAATATTTTGTATCAAAACTGAACAATCGTCCCTATACTGTACAGAAGCATGAAAAAGAAGGTGTAAAAGTCATTTTGGGTCATGTGACAGATTCCTCGGCATTAGAGAAGATAATTTTGTTTATTTCACCTCGGAGATTGTCAGACATGTGACATGATGATCATTTCTCCTGTAGGTGTTTGACTTGGAATGCCCTCACAGATACTGTCATTGTACACAATGAGTCTGAAGAACAGAACTGAACGTTACAGCGTCTCACACTGAGCCTTCTCAGCATGTTTAATGTGGGAGTATTGTTTTAATATTTATTACAATGACTTCATCTCTTGCTGTGTCTTCGGCAACATTTTTCTCTACATGACTGAAACCATTTAATCACTGTAAGTATTTAAAGTGGCCCCATTCTTTGAAGTTTATTATATAATATAGGAGACAACTGCAAAAAAAGTTATTATTCCCTTTTAGATTATTGTAACCAAAATTAGTGATAGCAGAAAACATAGCGATAGCAGAAGAGAATAGAGCAGCGGAGATCCTTGCCTGTCTGCATGTCAGTAGTTCCCAGTTATAGAATGGAAACTTTGTGACTAGTGGTCTACAGCTTGCTGATGGGATCTCATAAGGAAAAGTGTGAAGATAAGTTGCCTTGTCCTATTTAGAGATCTCTGCTGAGAGAGTAGCGACAATATTAGAGATGAGCGACTGTCTCAAAAATTTGATTTGGCCGATTCACCGAATTTTTCGGATCGCATTAAAAAAACTGCTATTTCCTGGCTGCAGAGAGCCTTTATAGTGGCGTAGAACACTATGCCTTTCAGTAACACGCATAGTGGGTGTCAGCAGTAAGTTTGTGTTGACATCACTGATTATTTTGCCCTTCCTCTGATCTGTCAGAACAATAACCACCAAAAAATGAATCCTGTCTGTGGAGCTTCCGCCTTCACTCGGTCAGCATTTGGTCAGTAATCCATTAGTATTGCTAAAGCAAAAGAAAAACAGGAGTGGATTCAAAACAGAGATGACATGTGAATGGAATATTTTTATGTCTTCTGTGATTTGTACCGACTACTGCTTTTGGCTACTAAATTATAAGCCATTTCTGATGTAAAACAGGGACCATGTCATGCAGGCCTTACAGCTGTTACATAGACAAGATCCGTTATGCTTCTCATTTTTCCTTCCTTCTAACAGATCGGAAGAAGGGTCAAATAAATGATGATGTCAGCCAGGCCGAAAGGCTAAATAGTGGCCTAGTCATGAAGTGGGGAGGGTGGGAACAGCATTAGAAGTCCACAGAGTGGCACAATGACAGAGTCTAGAGGTGGCAGCAGCATAAGGAGCAGGCCACAGAGTGGCACAATGACAGAGTGGAGGAGGCAGCAGCAGCATCAGGAGGGCACAGAGTGGCACAATGACAGTGTGGAGGTGACAGTAGCATCAGGAGGACACAGAGTGGCACAATGATAGAGTGTGGAGGTGGTGGCAGCAGCAGCATCAGGAGGAGGAAACAGGGTGGCACAATGACAGTGTGGAGGTGGCAGTAGCAGCATGAGGAGACCACAAAGTGGCACAATGACAGTGTGGAGGTGGCAGCAGCATGAGGAGACCACAGAGTGGCAAGGTGACATAGTGTGAAGGTGGAAGCAGCATCAGGAGACCACAGAGTGACCCAGTGACAGAGTGGGGAGGTGGGTGACAATACCAGTACCAGCTGAGGATGGTGGGTGAAAGAAGAAGCACTTGGCATCAGATGTGTGGCATCAGGCGTACGGAAGAATTAGAATAGTAGCTGAGGCAGGTAGCCAAAAAAAACCGGTCTCTTTTGTCAAAATGTTGGCGTGGCACGATGGATGATCTATTTTGATGCCTCAGGCATTGGTGGGTGGAAATCCTGCCTGATCCACGCCTGATTCATCTTGTAAAAGGTCAGTCTCTCAACACATTGGGTGGACAGGCAAGTTTTTCTTGGGGTAACTATGACCCCCAGCGCACTAAACACCCGCTCTGATGCCACACTAGGCAGGACAGTTTTTCCAGAGCAAACTCTGCTAGTTGGGAACCGCTTGACGACCTGATTGAACACGTGTGCCATGCAGGGCACATAGCTCAGCCCTCCTGGATGCAGTGCCGGCACCATTTTTTTCCCTTTGTTGGGTACCATGGTTCCGATTTTGAGTTGTCCGGGAGAAAGCAAGGATTTGATTTCTTGACGAAGGACATGGAGCAGTTTCTCCACTGTGTGACTCCGTTCGCCCAGGCAAACAAGGGGCAGAACAGTGTGACACCGCCGTGCCCTGCACATTTAATATGCTGGAGGGGCATTGTAAATTGTCCCTGCGGTGGAGGCGGAGGACATGGTGGAGGATGAGGAGGCAGAGTCGGACATTGTCGCAGAACCAAAGGCGTGAGAATGTGGAAGCAAAAGCCGCTTCACCTGGCCAAGTTGCTGGTGTGGCTGTGCAGGAACCACATTTATCCGTAAAGGACATGTATTGTCCTTGACTGTAGTTACAGCTCCACATATCAGCGCTGCGGTGAACTTTGGCAGACACCGACAGGTTCAAGGACTGGCCCACCTTCTGTTGTACATACTTGTGAAGGGCTGGTACTGCCTTTTTGGCAAAGAAATTACTATGCCACTGTTCTCCCTGGCCACTTTATGGTGACGCTGCATATGTTGACGCAGGATTGATGCAGGGCCGTGGTGCCAATTTTGGCACCCTGTCCACGCTTCACCTTCTGCCCACAGATTCTACAAATAGCCATGTTCACCTCCTCCGGCAGCTTTACAAAAAACTGCCATACCGACGAAGAAGGTGATTTTACCCCCAACACTCCACACTGACTGACTGCTACCGCTGCTGCTTCCGTGAATGAACCTCTGCACCACTACTTTCTGGGCAGTTATGCTCCTGCGAAGTGGGTAGTCTACCCCAGGCACGTTTGGCTCCCGACCTCCCACTGCTGCCACCCTGCGGACTACTGGCTACGCTAGCAACTTGCTGGCTCCGCTGCTGCCTCACGGGCAAGCTGCCACCCTCTTCTCCTGATGATGATGAAGCCCCTAATTCACCTGGCTCCCAAGTGCGATCAGCTACATCATCATCATCGAGTACTGTCTGCACGTCACTGATGTCCTACTCAATGGTCTCTGGGTCAGGAGCCTGACCGCTGGCAACACCAGCTCCCACGCCACTCTCTTCCTCACTACTTGCCCGCCTTGGGATGTCTCCCCCACATCTTGGCTGGCCAGTAGCTGCTGACTGTAGTAGCTCGTCCTCGCTGTATAGTGGAGCTGAGCCAACAGCATATAATACTTGTCTGGCTGAGGGAACATAAAAGTACAGAGGGAGGTTGAGGACACATGAGGGCACAGGGCCTGCTTCTGAGCCATGCCAGCTAAGGTTTGTCTCTGTGCAATGGGTGGCCACACCCCAGGGCTCTCTATATAGTGCGGCCTAGGTGTAGGAAATGCCGAGTGTTGTAGTGGTGTGGCCCAAATTTCTCTTTATGTGTGTCATGGTGCTCCTACCTGGATACTGCTTGACCCCACGCTTTGGCTCTGAAGAAATAAACAAAGGAAATAATTGAGGCATTAAGAAAAAACTTGAGTCCAGATCTTGATATTTAGTTCAATGGAAGCTTTACTTGAGTAAACGTTTTTCCAAAACAGATTTCAGGCTTTATTTTGGTTCCAGCAGGCTTTATCATTAACTACAGTACCCTGAAAGATTATTAAAATTAGGGTTATTCATTTTAGAAAAAAGACAACTGAGGGGAGATCTAGTTACTATGTATAAATATGTCAGGGATCTATCCTATCTTCTATTTATCCCCAGGACTGTGACTGTGACGAGGGGACCTCCTCTGCGTCTGGAGGAAAGAAGGTTTGCACACAAACATAGAGGATTCTTTACGGTAAGAGCAGTCAGGCTATGGAACTCTCTGCCTGAGGAGGAGGTGATGCTGAGTACAATAAAGGAATTCAGGAGGGCCTGGATATATTTCTGGAGTGTGATAATATTACAGGCTATAGCTACTAGAGAGGGGTCGTTGATCCAGGGAGTTATTCTGATTGCCTGATTGGAGTTGGGAAGGAATTTTTTTTATTCCCCATAAGTGGAGAAAACTGGCTTCTACCTCACAGTTTTTTTTCCCGCCTTTATCAGCTAGTAGGATGACAGGCCGAAACTGGATGGACAGGTGTCTTTTTTAAGCCTTATGTACTATGTTACTATGTAAATGGAAAACAAACTCAAGTCTGCTGTATCTGATTTTTCTGTCCTGACTTAATTAGTCTCTTTGCTCTCTTCATGATGCTATGCTTCACTCTTTGGTTGGGCTTATGTTCAGCCAAGGGATGTGGTAGAATCCGGTGAGCTCCAACATGGAGTCCCTACCAGCACATACACTACCACTAGCACTAGAACTAGAACCAGTTCTAACTGGTCCCCACCCTTCCTACAAAAAATAGTACTTACCCACTTCTCTCCAGAGGGGGTTTAGAATGGAATGGTTAGCTCTATTCTACATAATTACAGCTCTGCCGGGTTTGCTGTCACCTGCTGGTGATCCAGGCATATTACATATTATAAACAGTTGCAAACATTAGAAATGCACAGTGTGGAGCACCTGGAATAAATGCATAAACTGACACTTAGACCATTAGACAATTAAGGACAGTAACACGGTGTAAGTGGGGCAACAACACTTGGGGGTGTTAAATTCCCCCTTACTGAAAACCTAGCCATCCTCAGCTTGTGCTTAGGTTGTGCTCTAAAGTGCCCAAGGAAAGTTAAAGTGCTGCATAAGACTCTTTACTATTATGACATACATATACGGGTATATCAACGGCTTCCGCTAGGTCTCTGCCCGTATGAGTAGGGTGTTCATTCACAGTTTCCTCTCGGTATAACCAGTGAATCACAAAATATTGCACAAAGCACTCAAATACTCCACACAGGACTGGTCCAGAGTCATATACGGAGCGTGGGGGTGTCATGTACTGTAATCCCTCCACGATACTATGAGACGCCCGCAAATAGAAGGGTGACTTCATCCTTTAATCCCTTCCTAGCACCAAAGTCTATATAAAGCTTTTCGCAAGGTAACCTTGATGACTAAATAGGTAGCTAAACATACATATCCATAAGGCTGCACACTAAGCCTTAGGATACACTAAAGTAGGAGGAGGAGCCGGTTCTCTCCCAGAACTCTCACGAGGGTTAATCCCTCTAAACACACATTTTTAGCAGCGGGGTTACCATTGGAGTTGTTAGATTTGCTTGTGACTCTACATTGACGTCCTCAGAGGCAGTCCATATGAGCAATAAAGTAAGGACGCTAGCTATCTGGCTAACTATATAAAGCCCAAGGTCCATTTAAAAGTGCACACTTGGTCACATTGCGGTACCTGTAAGAGAGTACATACAATGGGCTAAATACTTGAACGTTGCTGAAACTTTAAAAGGGTTAGTGCAAAAACACAGTGCAAATATATGATGCAATAGCATAGTGCATTTAAATTCCCATTGGAGCGTTTTCCTTCAGTGATAGCGGATCAAGTACAGCAAACTGAAACAAATAGTGCCAAACTCATTTGTAATCCACATTGGTATAATATAAAATAGCAGCAATGGTGATGAGAACCTTTTGAGGGGTGTAGCAAGGCACAAGGGACCATCATAGATGGCAGATATGTGTCACCGAGGTTCCTGGCCTCGGTGAAGTAGGAGCCTATAGTATGTGTGTCAGCAGCAGTAGCTGACTGACAATTTGGTTATTTAGCATAGCTGAGAAAGCTAATCCGGGACGGCTCTTACTGGGAGTAGTCATAGTGCTGGGTGGGTGACTACTCCCCACGGTCCAGGCCGGGTTTTGACCGGCTTATAAAAGTCAGCCAGCAGAGTCAGATGGGGTGTGTGTTCACCTGGCTGACGGTGGAGCTCTGCATGGTGGTGAGTTTTTGGAGCCGAGCAAAAGCCGGAGGGTCTCTGCCGAGAGACAGAGGACCAAAGCAAGTTCCCATACACTCTGGGAGGACTACGGTACTGTGCCCTAAACAGAACTGTGTGATTTCTTTTGGATTATGGAGTGTATTGTTTTGTTTTAAGTGTTACAAAGGAAAAAAAAAATGGAGATTGCAGTCAGCACGACCCAATACGCAGGTGCACGTTGCTATGGTGAAATACACATACAAACGTAAAAACAAAGGTGCAATGGCACACTGCAGCTAGAGCTCCGTCCTGCCACTATGCTGGATGTTAGATGAGGCATTAGTTTATATTTTGGCCAAATTATGTAAGCCACCCACTAAGTGTTGGCTAAAGCCAGCTGACCCCTGATGTCTGCTGTATTGTTGTGTGCCAACAATAAAAGACAGTTGTTACTTTGATTTCCACCACGAAAAGACTGCTGTGTGTTTATCTGGAAGCTACCATTTGAGAAATCCTTACAGGGGGGTACTCGCTTAACCTGAGAAGGGGGGAAAAAGGAATTAGGCGCTGACGTGCTCAACTTGGGGGTGTTTCTGCAGATGGGGGAGTCCTTACAAGCATGTCCATCCAAATGAGGACCAAACAAGGGCAACAAACAACAAATTAGCCAACAAGTTCTCACCTGTCAAGTGTAGTCTAAGATGTGACTTCCATTGGTCCATGCTTTTTCTGGCTGGATCTCTGTACGGTAGGTAAGGAGTTCCTTAGAGGAGGTTCCTGAAGTCCTCCTCGCTGCTGCTGCTGCTGCTGAAGGACATTAGAGGGCGCTTCTGCCTCTTATATGCCAAAGTGCTCTGCTTACCTCTGGTGGAAGACTTAGGTAATGACCGGGTGGTCACACAGGCTATAGCAGCAGCCATATTTTCGGAAGTCCTGGAAACCTAATGCCAGGGCAGGGGAATTCAGGATCTCCATCTGTAGGGGCCGTCGTAAGAGAACCTCCAGTGGTGGTGGTGATAGGGCCCTGGAACCTCTTGCGGCTGCGGATGCCATCTTCCACGGGAGATGGTAGTTGACCACCATCGGGTTGTATAAAAACACAGTAGTGAACAGGCATCCCAGCAGGACAGTTGGCAGCGGGGTCAAACCCGGGATCTGAAGCCCTGGCTGAGGCTGTGGCTTCTCTTGGAACTGGAGTAATCCCTCCGCGGTCTCTTGGAGGCAGCGCACGCAGCCTGTGGCGGCTGGATCCTCCTGCCAGTACTCAGGTACAGGCAACAGGACAAGAGGTTTGGAAAGGAGGGTCACCCCGGCAACAAAAGGGCCCTTAAGGGAGTCCATGGGGTTGTACTCTACATGGTCCCCCGTGTATAGGGTTGTGACGAGCCTGGGGCAGGTAGGGGCGTTACAGAGACCATACGTCCGACGGATAGTTCCTTCCTCTTGTTGTTTATCAGAAAACCGGAGCCACGTTCCACTGAAAACCACTGGACGGTTCCTCTGCACCACTCCAGCTTCGGGTCCCTCGGCTGTGGGTGGTATAGGACGTGGATCCCCCAGTCCTCGATACTGGTTTTATAGTCTCACATGGTCTGGGCATGTGCTGTAACCTCTCTTGGGACCATGGGGTAAAGCTGAGAGAAGGAACCACTCTTCCTAAGAGGTGGAGTGGACACTCCAGCCGCCTCCACCACTGCAGCCGGTGTGGTGGATGCCTCAAACTCCTTCTCTCGGTCCCACTGCACTTGCGACAGTTGTATTTCTTGCAGGGCAGCTTACACCTTGGGCTTGTCGCTACCACACACCATTTTGCCCCAGTTGGGCTGCAGAGGACGCACCATTGTGTCGTCTTCTGGCTTTCTAGCACACACTGGTAAAAGAGGAGGAGCCTTAGGGGTGGAATATTTACTGGGTGTTTCACTGTTTTCCCGCTCTTGAGGTACAAGAAGAACATACGCCATCACTGGCAAAGATTTCAGATTAACCCCTCGGATGCTGGCGCGCACTTTTCTACACCTGTCACTTCGCAATAAATGTAGTAAAGTCGTTTTTAGGGGTTCTCTGACAATTCTGTAGGCCTTGTAATATAAAGGTACACAAAGGTAGATCCTGTTTGTGATGCCAAAATTGCAACGGCGGCCTCCCCCCAGGGCCCTCTATATAAAACGCGTCCCAAATATAGGAAATGCCGAGTGGTATAGTGCGGCCTAAAATGTCTCTTTATGTGTCATGGTGCTCCTACCTGGATACTGCTGGACCCCAGACTTTGGCTCTGATGCAATAAATTGGGGGAATAATTGAGGGATTAAGGAAGAACTTGAGATGAAGTTCAATGGCAGCTTTACTTGAGTAAACATTTTTCGAAAAAAGATTTCAGGCTTTATCTTGATTTCAGCAGGGTTTAGCATTAAAATGGCAGGCAAACTCAACTCTGTTATATCTGACTACTGTATTGACAAGCTTAATTAGTGTCTTTGCTTTCTTCGTGATGCTGTGCTTCACTCTTTGGTCGGGCTTATGTTCAGCCAAGGAATGTGGTAGAATCTGGTGAGCTCCAACATGGAGTCCCTATTAGCACAACGACTACCACTAGCACTAGAACTAGAACCAGTTCCCACCCTTCCTGCAGGACATGGGACTTGCCCACTTCTCTCCAGAGGGGGGTTATAATGGAAAGGTTAGCTCCATTCTACATAACTACAGCTCTGCCGGGTTTGCTGCCACCTGCTGGTAAACCAGGCATATTACATGTTATAAACAGTTTCAAACATTAGAAATGCACAGTGTGGAGGACCTGGAATAAATACATAGACCATGACTTAGACCATTAAGGACAGTAGAAGGGTGTAGGAGTGGCAACACCACTCGGGGGTGTTACATCTGACGAACCCATCGACTCTTGGTTGGGGGTGTCTCATGTCACTTGGGATGAAGTGGATGACCGAGTCAACCATTCAAGAACTGCTGGGTTGCTGGTCAAGACACGACTGCTAGATGACACCGGGTGCTCAGGCCTCTTGCTGCGACTCCTGCTGCCACGCCCCCTTACTCTGCCACTCCTCTGTGCAGGGCCTGTCACTTCTCTGTCTGACATACTGTTAGATCCAATAAATAAAAAGGAAAGTAAAACACCCCAAAAAAGTCTGTAACTTTCTCACTTCAGCACACAACAGCTAATAAGCTCTTTTTCCAAGTAATACACGTCAAAGAAGGCTTTAGAACATATAGCTGCACCGCTGAACGGGCCCTTACTTTTTTCCACTTATACACTTCACAAATGGTTTTACAATATATAACTGCACCGCTGAACGGCAAAAAATACATATTTTTGTTTCCACTAATACATGCCAAAAAGGGCTTTAGAACAGATAACTGCACCGCTGAATGGCAAGTAGGCCCTTATTATTTTCCACTATATTATATATTTCCTTTTTATAAGCCCTGTTAATGGCTGTATCAAACAGCACTTGCACCCTAATAACAAGAATGGTTTGCTGGAATTACAGAGCTGTATAATGGCAATTTGGATCCCCAGTCAGTGCAGCACGGTGTAATAGGATTGTTCCTATTACCCAGACTGTAACTTCCCCTACTGAACCCTGTTCTGCTTCAATACCAGGGAAAGATTCATCCCTATCCTTTCCCTGAACTTCTATACAGCAAAATAAAAGTTTTAAAGTCTTTTCTACTACTGTCCCTAGCGCCTGCGGACATCTCTCCCTGCACTAAGTACACTGGAAAATGGCTGAATCCAAGATGGCTGAGGCTATTTATAGGGCTGTGACATCACAGGGGCTGGCTGCTGATTGGCTGCATGTATGGCATTGTGGGTTATTCCTCGTTCCCAGAGTTCCTTTCTCTATGTCCTAACACGTGCAGCAGCCATTTTAGGAAAAAAAAATGTGATTCGTTACCACGAAGCATGAGGAAATTCGGATTCAGTGCAAATCGAATTTTTCCTGAAATTTGGATCGAATTCCACTTTGTTGACTTCGATTCGCTCATCTCTAGACAATATGTTAGGGCAGGGTTTCCCAACCAGTGTGCCTCCAGCTGTTGCAAAACTACAACTCCCAGCACTCCCGGACAGCCTTTTGCTGTGCGGGCATGCTGGGAGTTGTAGTTTTGCAACAGCCGGAGGCACACTGGTTGGGAAACACTGTGTTAGGGAACTGTCTATGGGATTTAGTCATGTAACCTACAGGTCATCTGGGAGTAAGTACAAGTTACTTTTTCTACAATTATCTAATAAAAAAAAGTAGCAATTGGGTAAAATCCTGCTGTTTTGAGTATACAGCACCTATACAAAAATATGTATCTACATGGTTACAGACTACAAATAAAACCTGTGTAGTCTGATCCTGCATTCATCCTCCATTCTATCATGGGATATTTTTCATTTAAGGAGTTATCCAGGAATTACTATTGATGACCTAGCCCAGGGGTAGGCAACCTCCGGCACTCCAGCTGTTGTAAAGCTACAACTCCCAGCATGCATACTTGTTCTGTTCTTCTCAGATCTCCCATAGAATTGAATGGAGCATGGTGGGAATTGTAATTTCACAACAGCTGGAGTGCCAAAGGTTGCTGATCCCTGACCTAGCCTCTTTCCAGGCTGTGTGATATCACTGTAAATCAGTCACATTGCCTAGTTATAGCTCAGTCCCATTTGAGTCAATGGGGCTGAGCTGTAATAACAAGCACAACCACTATACGCTGAATGGCACTGTGCTTGGAAAGAACCAAAGCTTCGGTGAGCGCAGCGGGTCTCTGAAACATCTGATCAGTGGGGGTGCCGGGACTCGAACCCCCGCCAATGTGATAATGGTGACCTATCTTAAGTACAGATCATCACTATCTTTAACCAGATAACCCCTTTAAAGACCTAGGCAGTGGTGGTTCACTGATGGCAGCAGGGACCAGTATTTCTCCTTGCAGTAACTGCAAAAAGGCAGTAAATCACAGCTGTCCATCCAATGCAGAAGGGGACAGAGGGAAAGGTGGCAGGACAACATTCAAAACATCACATTTAATTTGTCAACTAAAATATCAACAATCCGTGCAAATAACAAGCTCAAATGGCCCCCAAAAATACACAAAACCCCAGACCACCAAAACTAATGTCACAAGAGGGTTAAAAAAAAGTGGCTTGCTGCAATATGCACATGATGTCCAAACACAGTATCTTCTGGACCATGACAAACACGGATCTTATCATACTATTACTGCCAGACCAGCTGTAGTGGAAGGTCACCAATACCGAATATGTCACCAGTTACCCCTATGTGACCCTGGAAGAGACTGGGTAATGAAAGGTAAATGACCCATACCAGGGTTGCCCATGCTGTAAGCCCTGTTGTACTCTTCAAATTGTCGCAGACACATTTCCTCTTGTGGATTTATCAGGGGAATACTTGGCTCAAGATTAAAGAATAACCCACTCATAGACAGGCTTAGAGGATGTGTAGTGCAGTGGTGCCTGACATGTACATTTTGGCCACGGGTGCAGGTAGCAGCAGGGAGAACGACTGGTCAGTGCTGACATGAATGCCCAAGGTAACAGAAGTGGTACTGTTGCTGCCACTTGACATTGGGCACTCTAGCTGGTACTTTAAAAGGGGAACTATGACGGGCACTGTAATGAAGGCATGATGGTTGTATCTGTCATGTGGGCACTGTGGCAAGAAAATTAATAGAGGCACTCTATCACTAATTTGGGGGCACTATGGCTTTCACAGTGTAGTGGGCAGTGTGGCTGTTACTGTTTTGAGAGACATAATAGCTATCAGTAGTGTTGAGCGAATCGAAGTCCACAAAGTGGACTTTGATCCGAATTTCAGGATAAATTTAAGCCGAATTTCCTCGTGCTTCGTGGTAGAGAATCGATTTTACCTGAAATTGTGTAAAAAACAAAAAAAATCATGCTTAGCTCATTCATTTGCTCACAGCCGCCGACATCTTGATAAAAGATCTCGCACAAAATCCTGTGTGCGGTGACGTATAACATCACCATGCTGGCCGCTGGATGAGGTAAGTATGATTTCATTTTTTTTTTTTTTTACACTGTGTTATTACTATCAGATGCCTCAGTCAGCTATGAGCGTGGCATCTGAGAGGTACAATGATGGGGAGCAGCACAATTACCGCTCCTTTACATTGCACCCACCACTTACAAAGAAATGCGTAAGTCGTCACAAAGCAAATTTTTTTGTAAAATTTGTCGAAGCAGCAAAATCAGATTTTGGAATACTTCGCTCATCTCTAGCTATCAGTAGTTTTGGTGACAATGTGTCTAGCATTATAGGGACAGTAACTATCACAAATTTTGGGTCACTTTGTTCATCACCAGTTTAGTGGGTACTGTGGTTCTTACTGTTGAGGGACACAGTAGCTATAACTAGTTTAGGGGACACTGCGGCTGTCATGGGGGGCATAATGGTGGCTAGTTGTATATATTGTTATAGGAGCACTGTCACTAGTTTTGGGGACACTATGGTTGTCACTATTTTAGCGGGCACTATGGCTGTTACGGTTATGTGAGCAGAGTGGCTAATGCTGTGATAGGAACTGTGGATGTCACATGTTTTGGGCACCGTGGCTGTCACTGTTATGGGGGAACTTTTGCTAGCACTGTTATAAGGACAGTAGCCATTGTTAGCTTAGGGGGCACTGTAGTGGTCACTATTAAGAAAGCTGCTGTGGTTGTCACTAGTTCAGTGGGCACAGTGGCTGTGCCTAGCACTTCTCCCTCGATTCATTTCTGTGATAAATCACATGCATTTCTTCTAAATCTGTTCCATCTTTATTCTAATAGAATAACAGGAAAGTAACAGTTAAACCAGCCCTGTCATCAGCATTGTGCCAGTCATCCTGATCACTGGAGGAGGCGAAAAATCTACTTATTATGCATTTTCTCCAGTGCAAAAGTTTCACAAAGTGCAGGAATGGCCTGTGAAGATTTTATGCATTCCATCTAGGAGTCTGTCTTTGCAGATTTTCTCGGTTCTTTTCTACTTCAGTGATCCTCACATCTTTCCAGTAATCCATCTGCTCCTGGCTCAGAACCTTCTCCGCCCCTCTCTAGATTTTCTTTTTCAGTGTAATCCAAGCTGTCTTCCGGTCAACATGTCACTGCAAGCAAACAGAGCTGCAAAAGTCAGGAGGGTCAGGAAAAGTCTCAAAGGAAGAGACGGTGTGCTGCTCTCCACCAACTAGACACTGCCACCTCAATGATACTCAGCAGTCATATCAATATTATAACCGGGGCATGTCTCCTCATGTAAATGTCATGGACATAGGCATAAAGCACCACATACAATCTACAATTCCAAAATACATAGGGGGAGATTTATTAAAACTGGTGTAAAGTAGAACTGGCTTAGTTGCCCACATCAACCAATCATATTCCAGCTTTCATTTTCCAAAGAAGCTCTGAAATATGAAAGGTGAAATCTGATTGGTTGCTATGGGGAACTAAGCCTGTTTTCCTTTAAACCAGTTTTGTTAAACTACCCCGTACTTTCCTGTAGCCCCTGGGACCTAATGCAAACACTACAACAAACCTTGTAGATTTGGGGCCTTTGAACCCCCTCAGATTCCAGGGTCTAGGTGTTACTGCTACCTTTGCATCCGCTACAGCTGTACCCCTGCACACTATAAGTGACATCAGGGACTCCCATGACCACTGGTCACCCTTTTTACGATAATGGTAAGTCTAATGGCCATGTTTATGATTAGAGATGAGCAAATCGAATCCCACGAAGTGGCATTCGATCTGAATTTCAGGATAAATTCTATTCGCCTCAAAGCCGAATTTCCTTGTGCTTCGTGTTGGCAAATCAATTTAAACAAAAATAGTGTAAAAAACTAAAAAAATTCATACCTCCTCCATTTGCCCATGACAGGCTGCCAGCCGTCATCTTGATTGAAGATCTCAGCCGAAATCCCGTGCGTGGTGACGTATGATAATAATCTCGCACCGAGAGAGATTTTTCTTCAGATATTCAAGGAAGATGGCAGCAGCTTTTTTTTTATGTTAATTTTACACTGTTTTTACACTCAGATGCCACGATCATGTATTAACGCGGCATCTGAGGGGTACAATGACGGGGAAGGACAGCACTATCGCAGCTCCCTGTCATTGCACCCGCCACTTACAAAAAAATGTGCTTCATGACAAAGTAAATCGTCATGAAGCAAATTTTTTAGCAAAATTTGCTGAAACGATTTTTTCATAAATTCGCACATCTCTAGTTACGATCATCTTAGGTTGCATTCACGTGTCTGTGCATGTATATCAGGTGTGTGCACGTCGCCTCACGTTGCGGACCCAGTCACTTTAAAGTATAGGACCACAAAACACTTAGGCCTATTGCACACAAACATGTGCGCCCCGTGCCCGTATTGTGGACCGCATTTGCGGATCCGCAATACATGGGCACCATTCCGTAGCCATTCCGCATCACGGATGCGGACCCATTCATTTTAATGGGTCCGCAAATCCGGAGATGCGGAACGGTGCGGAATGGAAAGACGGAACGGAACACTACGGAAGCACTCCGGAGTGCTTCCGCGGGGTTCCGTTCCGTACTTCCGTCCCGCAAAAAGATAGAACATGTCCTATCTTTTTGCGGAACGGGCAGATCATGGACCCATTGAAGTGAATGGGTCCGCGATCCGCTGCGGCTGCCCCACGGCCGGTACCTGTGCATTGCGGGCCGCAAGTTGCGGCCCGCAGCACAGGCACGGGGCGCACACGTTCGTGTGCAAGAGGCCTTACAGCGCTGTGAATACACACGACCACTTTAGATGCTGGAAACTACAATTGCAGATCGTCAGGTATCCAAAAATATTGCAATCACTGTGTGTAACTGCAGTCACTGGATAGTCTAGCAATTAAAATACCCATCTAGACTTTGGCGCCCCAACTCTGTACCATGTACCTATGAGTATAATCTCATCGTAATATCTGGAATTACTGCATGCAAACACTTGCTGTTCAGTTTTGCTAAGACAAATAGTGAATAGTCACATAAGCAATAAGCAAACAAATAATATGAATTATTAAGCAAAAGTATCCTCTAAGAGGAGCTGCCCCCTCTCTTGACTAGTGATGAGCGGCAGGGGCAGTATTTGAATTTGGGAGAATATTCGCCATATATTCAAAATTTCGCAAATTCGTTATATCCAGTCATTATTTTCTTGATTGAGAGAATTCGCATAAAAAAATGTGCATAAAAATTCGCATAAATTTACATAAAAAATCACATAAACTGGCATTTTATGCAAATTTTTATGCGAATAATGACATTATTTTCTTGCTTGCGAAAATTTGCATATAAAAAATTTGCATAAAACGAACATTCGCAATTGCGAATATATTTAGCGATATTGCGAAGTGCCGATATTCGCGATTAAAATTCGCAATTCGAAAATTCGTGATCAACACTACTCTTGACATGTCTCTTTTAGTAACTGCTTGCATATCCCATGTAATAACAATTTTGGAGCACTGTGTTTCCGGCAGAGGTTCTCAATACCTGAAAAAAACGGTTCTGTTTCGTCCCCGTGTATTCTGAATAGAAAGAGATCTGTTCAGGATACAACAGGATGTCTTCCGTTCTATCAGCATTCCGTTTTGTGACCAGACACAAAACCGCTGCAAGCTGCAGTTTTGTGTCCGGTCATAAAAACGAAAAAAACGAAAAAAAACGGATCAGGCACTGAAAACATTGTAGGAGCCTAAAAGGATACGTTTTTTTTCTATTTTGATTTCACACATCCGCATCCTAATGGAACAGATGCATCCTTATATGCAAAATCAAAACAGATTTGTTTAATTCCGTTATTGAGATCTTCTGTCGGATCTCAAAACCGGATTTACAAATGCAAGTGTGAAAGTAGCCTAAGACAGTACAATCTGCTCTGGACTGACGAGGGGCAATCACCTTGAAAAAGCTATCTGCAGATGAGATGCTGGCTTATTTATTATCCAAGTCATGTCTCAAGGCTTGTTTAGACAGTTGACATTGACTTATAGGATAGCTGCCTTACATTTGGTGGCATGACCTCATTTGCATATCTTCTTTCCCAGAATTCCAGAGGAGCGTTGCCTGGCCTATAAGACTCCTCATGCTGCTTAAGTGCTTTCCATAAGGAGATATAGTATTCCCCAAATTCTGACCTAGGTCTCTCACCCAGTTTAGCTAGCACTCTCTGCTCTGCCCTGATGAGGGGCAATCACCTCGAAACATCTGTCTGCAGATGAGATGCTGGCTTAGTTATTACCCAAATCATGTCTCAAGACCTGTTTAAAAGGTTGAACATTGACATAAAGGATACCTATCTTCTATCTGGTAGCATTAGAGGCATAGTTTGCTAAGATCTAATTTGCATACCCTCTTTCCCATATATTACATGGCCAGCCATGCATGTAATACAATTCTAAAGCGAGATCCATGGCAATCAGCTGCTCACCATTTTCTTAAAAGAATAATGTCCATGAAACTACCTCTGCATCTCAAGGAGTGTATTTAAGGTCTTACTTATATAATATTAATACTCGAATGGGTTCCCAGTTAGATGACCCCTTCGCTAAAGAAGTATGTCCCCATGTGACAAGTTAATTGACACTGTTATTATTATAAGGTGCCTATTCAAACCAATGAATACAATCATTCAGAGCCAGAGATGTTCCCCAAACTATAAGATCAATTTGTCATTTTATAGGTTGTTCCAGATGGACAAAAATATAAAATCTTTGCTAAAGCTACATTCACTCTTGGGTGTTTTGGCTCCATGTTCTCTCTGTAAGTAGTAGGCACAGACTACAGATCCAGTGTTATTCTAGGCAGTCCACACTTTCAAGGTTGTTTTTGTATGCTCAATGTATATTTTTTCTAATACGCGATGTTCCACTAGATGACGTTCAGTGCAGTATATATCTCCATATTAAGTGATTCTAGAAGGAAATGCTTTGTGTAATATGGCATCCACATGAAACCGCACTGACCACAATAAAGGGCTCACCATGGTTCCATATAGTAAACCATGTTATACATAAATGCCAAAAGTCCTGATTTTTGCTGGACTGTTCCTGCTAGGATCCTAGCCAACACTTCTACATCTCCTTCCTGTATCAACCTCCGGTCCAGCTCTCCTGTGCTGTGGCATCGGGTTGCCAAAGCAACTGGCACCCAAAGATGGTGTAATGGGTGCCAGATTTCCTGGTTTGTAGACTCTGCAGTGCTAGTCTCTTTATGTAGAACCCAGCAGTTGTCTGACTGCCCCACTGTTGCTGTATCATGGACTTCGATATGGTTGAGGCTAAACGACGATCTTGGCCATGATACAGCTAGATCTTATGCAGTCCAGAAGTTGCAATCACAGAACTTGCCAGTCAGTTCAATAGCTGCACTGCTACACAGCGTTCTTTAGTCGTGTGATGGGTGTCATGGGCAAGATTATTATATAGCCCCAGCCTATGACTTGCTTATTGTTTTGCTTCGTGGATTGCTGACTCCTATGGCTCTACAGCTTTAATTCCCGCTTGCTCATGCTCTTTGCTCCTTGGATTGCTGACACTTATGGTTCCACAGCTTTGACCTCAGCTGTTCTGGACTTTGTGATTTTCTTGTACATAGTACTTCTGCTGACTTCTTGTTGGTGACCCTTCCCTGTTACTGGACTATGTTCGCTCATACATCTTGGGGATTCACTGCAGGACAGTCTATCCCTCCTTGTGGAGGGCCTAGGGTGAATAACCTATGACTTGTTAAGTAAGTGTTCACCAACCTGTGGTTCTCTAGTTTTTGCAAAACTACAACTCCCATCATGCCCTGTCAGCCTGTGGCTATCAGAAAAAGATGGGAATTGTACTTTCACAACAGCTGGAGAGCCACAGGTTGGAGAACATTGCCTAAGACGTTATGCTTCAGTTCAGCCTGCGCAAATGGGATTGTGATTAGAGGATCCACTGCTGCACCCTGTGGTTTAATAACTGTCCTGAGAACTGGACCACAAAGGGGGATTTCTGAGTGGGTAAAATTAATAAGCACTCTGAATAGAGACGCCAGCCTCCCTGTGCTACCAAGTTGTGTAGAGAACGCACCCACATCTTTCATTGCACTCAGTGGGGCCCAATATGTTATTTCCCTATGTATAACAGAATTTAAAGGGGTATTCCCTTCTCAGACAATGGGGGCATATAGCTAGAATATGCCCCCATTGTCTGATAGGTACGGTTTCCTCCTCTGGGACCTGCACCTACATCGAGACCGGATTCCTGAAAGCCATGGAGAGTGCACTGCGCATGCGCAGCTGCCCTCCAATAATTTCTATGTGGCTTCTGAAAATAGCCAAGCACTGGCTCGGCTATTTCCATCAACCCTATAGAAATAAATGTGAGAGGTGGGCATGCAAGTGCAGTGTGCTTCTATTCATTTCTACGGGGAGTGCGCTTGGCAGTGGCCAGACCCAGAAAACCCGGGGTCCTCCGACCAGGATTGCCGATCCTGGCTGTTTAACACTCTGTCTCCCTATCTCCCATCGGAATGCGATCGCGGGGTGGCGATGTGTGTGAAGGTTGGCTGGGGTATCGTTTAGGCCCCAAACCAGCCTTGAGTAATTTCCAGCAGGAATAATGCATTGCATTTTGAAATCAATCAGACTGTTGTCTGTTATAGTCCCCTTGTGGAACTATTAAGTGGTAACAAAAAAAGTAAAAAAAAAAACACATTTATTCAATAAATAAAATCCCATTTAAAAAATTACGCCTTTTTTCCATTGAAAATACGCTTTTCAATGAAAAAAATTGCAAGACAAAAAAAAATAAAAAACATATCTTTGGTATTGCCACGTCCGTAATGACCCGGACAACATAAATATCACATGGCAATATTGCTGTTTTCCAATCTTCCTCTCAGAAACAGTTAATGAAAGTTAATCAGAAAGTTATGTGCATCCAAAAATGGGGCCATTAAAAACTACAACTTGTCCCGCAAAAACAAGCCCTCATAAAGCTATATAGACGGAAAAAGGAAAAAGTTATAGCTCTTGGAACGCGACAATGAAAAAAGGAAGAAAAACGCTTGGTCAGTAAAGCCTAAAACAGGCTAGTCACTAAGGGGTTAAGGCCATATTTATTGGAAGCCAATTAACACAGGTGCGTTATAAGAGGAAACCTGTGTGAAAACGGGAGAACGTCTTTGTGCAGACATTTTAGTGAAGTTCCTTTGATTATGGATCTATATATACAGTATTTGAATGTACAGTTGAAACAGAGGAGCCAGTTTGATTTTTTCCTTATAATCAAGTTAATGAAAGGAACGGCCTAAAGGGAAATCATCGATGTATCCTGCCTCTTCGAGTAAGATGCTGCCAATTCCAGTCTGCCAGCCTACGTTCACATTGTGTATTTAGTAATAGCATTCATGCATTTTATTCCATATAACGACAGAGCTACTATTATATTCATGATGAAATAATTCATGGAATAATGGGAAATGTATTAATCTAATGTGCGCCTCTTAACAGATCTATAACAATGGGCATATTTGCAATTATTTTATTTTTTTTCTGAGATTTTATATTGAAGTTAGAAAATAATGATTTATGTGCCAAATGTATAACATATTCAGGAACAATCTGCATTTTGTTCCAGGAGCAAAATTATCTTTAATTTGAAGTGTGTCCCTTGTGCAATCTTTGCAATGCTAATGAGCTATACATGATTTTGATATCCGCGCTGCACTGTTTCCTGCAGTCAGTCATACTGCTTATAGAACAAAGAATTCTGAAGAAGGACTTTTCCAAAATGTTCCACATTTTATTATTTTAAAAAAAGCAAACAATAATTATTACTTTTAAATTTACTTTTGTTCCAAAACAGTCATTTTGATTGGTCAGAATATTTTTGAGTTAATTTTTTTCCTAGGTCAGATCTTATTTTGCCAGGATGCATACAGTCAGTGCAAATCTTGCCTACAGTTCGATACTTAGTAAGTATATTTGGCAAAATGCTAATTTCTGAGTTGCTAACTTTCTTTTCATGCCTTAAAATGGTTGGTCACACCTCCAAGATGGCATCACAGATACAACCTGCTGAGCATGCACTTTTTCCTATAATATGCAAGCACGGCCTCCGCTGCTGGATTGCAAACGGGTAGTGATGGAAAAATGAATGAAGCCAGCAAAGGAAGCAATACGGGCAATCACAATACATTAGTAAGTGCCTTGTATTAACTTTCTCTACATGATAAATGGCATTTACCGGAAGTGAGACACCCCCTTTAAAGAGGATTTGTCACCTCTCCTGACATGTCAGCTTTAGTAACTACTTGCATTCCCTATGAAATTCTGTAATTCTTATGACTCAGTGCCAGGGGTAGGCAACTTCTGTCACTCCAGCTGTTGTGAAATTATAACTCCCAGCATGTATACTTGTTCTGTTCTTCTCAGAACATTCATAGAAATGAATGGCGCATGCTGGGAATTGTAGTTCCACAACAGCTGGAGTGCCGAAGTTTACTGACCCCTGCTCTATGCTGTGCCATTCCTGTATTATTCCTGCTAGAGGTTTACAAATAATTTGCTAGCAGTCTACAGTAAAGGTACTGCTGGGTGTTACCAGTAGAAGGTGTGTCTCACTCTGTCCAATCAGTGTGGCTGGTGTCAGAGGAAACCCCCCCCCCCCCCAACTGGTAACACCCAGACTGCTGATAGAAGTAACAAAGGAATGGCACATCATAAAGTTATAAAAATAGATGCTCCAGAATTGTTATTATATGTGCACTGCAAGTAGTTACTTCAACAGACAAGTCAGGAGAGGTGACAGGCCTCCTTTGGGCCTGATGATAGGTCCACCTTAGATTTTGGTGATACACCATATCTTGTTGTCACCATATTTGCAACTCATTGTGGCTAGGATCTTTTTGTAGCTCTATCTAAAATCTTCTTGTACATAGGGTTTCCTTCATCTGTGGCAAAAATCCTTTCTGCTTTTCTGGCCCTGTAACTAAAGTAAATCCCCTGGACAATTTGACTTGTTGTTCCAGCATCCAGCAATGCCGCATATGCTGTGCCGCCCCTCCCCCTGCTGTATCTCTGCCGTAGATGACTTATTATGTAACAGTTACTCTACAGCTCAGTATTTCTCGTCTCTGGGTGTAGCCTTCCCTTTGCCTGATCACAGCACATAGAAGTTTTCTCATGCCTCCCTTATTTTTCCAATAACACACAAACAGTTAATTAAAAGCGCTCGTTTCCTCCCCGCGCCTCCAGTTGTCCTGGAAAGTTCCGAAAAAAGAAAATAACATGTTCGATCCCCCCTTACATCTTCTAACCCTTGAATTTCCTGTCTTTTTAAATCAAAGCAAATACAAAAGGAAGCTCTTGACTATCTCCCCGAGACTTTCTTTTTTTTATATTTCCATTGAAAAGGAAATAATTATTATGACACCTATTAAAATATGCAGCAAAAACAGCCGATTGACCCCCACTGCTTTTTATGTTCCTTTGATTGCTTCCTTTAGTCCTAATTTGAACGTGCTCTTAATCTCTGGTACAGCACCCTTGAGCAGTGAAAGGATGTGGTACAGTGTTAATCTATTCTTTTTTTTGGGGGGGTGCATACATGAATTCCTATCCTAGAAGAAAGCAAACTGCAGTTTGGCTCAAGGTTCCTTGCATATAAAGTGTGCAAGGCCAAGTGATTAATCGCAGAGGGTCCAAGGAGACAATCATTTATCATGGGAAACGGGATTAAAAATTGATGTATCTAAATATATTTTTGGAATGTTTTTATTCATTTTTTCTTCTTTCTTTTTTTTTTTTTGGGGGGGGGGGATTTTTTCCTCATAGCTAAATAATTCCACTGTAGCCCTTGCTAAATGAATCATGAATTAATTCTTAAGCTCACTGTCCTCTAATATATAGTTTACCATATAAAAAACCAGCACAGTCAATCTTTCATTAGACGTGGGGTGATGAGGGGTCAGCAGACACTCCTCGAAGTACTAAAAATAAAAGCACCACATCTGGTATGAAACGATGTCTGGAATCGTAATGCATGTGCATTCACTTACTTGCACCGCTGAAAATACAAGCAACAGAGCTGTACATTGAAATATGAACCAGTGCAAGGGGAACTTAAACATCAGGCCAGACTGTTTGTATATGTATATGCCGTTTATTAGAAAAGGGGAAGGCCTGTAGAAGCAGAGGAACATTGGCTTCAGGAGATCTGTCACACATTTAACAAGCTGTTTGTAATATAGACCATTTCGAGTTAAGAGGGTAAAATCACTCCCAGAAGCCTTAGGGAATTGTGATACTTAACAGGGACTCTTTCACCAAAGATTTTACTGCATTGCACTGCTGCCATGTACAAATGAGTTCTTTTCATGCAGGAAAGAAGATTATTTTTTAATTTTCAATTTTTTTCAATTTTTATAAAAATTTAAAGGGAGCTTGTCAACAGTCTTTGTAGAGCTAGCTTAGCTGAATGTAACAATATCTTACACTTAGAGATCTGTTACTTAATTGTAGAGAAAGACTACTTTTAATTAGAGTTGAGCGGACACCTGGAAGTTCGGGTTCGATGGGTTTTATCTGAACTTCACAAAAAAGTTCAGGTTCGGGATCCGAACTTAACCCGAACCCCATTGAAGTCACTAAAATGGCTGTAAAAAAGTCCTGGAAAGGGCTAGAGGGCTTCAAAAGGCAGCAAAATGTGGGTAAGTGCCCTGCAAACAAATGTGGATAGGGAAATTACTAAAAATAATTAAAAATAACAATCTTGATCTAGGAGGAGGAAATGGATGTGGAGTAAGGAGGTTGAGGAGGCATCAGGTGGGAATGCCATCAGCAGCGCATCTACCAGCGTGCATTTGTAGTCATGCATCTTTCGATCAGTAACAGACGTTTTTACCAAATTTGTTTCCCTGTCAGCAATGTACAGCAGGGGTTTTTCACTGCCAAAACTGGGTTAATGTCACCCACCAATGGAACAGACGATTTTTAGAATATGTAGGCCCCTGGCACTCAGGCAAAGGAGGCGTTTATTCATGGCAAAATGGGGTTCATGTCACCCACCAATGGAACAGGCGATTTTTAATAATGTAGGCCCCTGGCATCAAGGCAGAGCAGGGGTTTATTCACGGCAAAACTGGGTTAATGTCACCCACCAATGGAACAGGCGATTTTTAGAAATGTAGGCCCCTGGCACCCAGGCAAAGGAGGCGTTTATTCATGGCAAAAGGGGGTTCATGTCACCCACCAATGGAACAGGCGATTTTTTAAAATGTAGGCCCCTGACATCCAGGCAGAGCAGGGGTTTATGCATGGCAAAAATAATATTGCATCCAACAATTTAAAAGACGATTTTACGCATTTTCAGTCACTGTCACCTATGCAGAGCAGGGGTTTGTACCTGGCAAAAATGGTGATATTGCACCCAACAATTTAAAAGAAGATTTTTCCAATTTTTGGTCCCTGTCACCTATGCCGTGCAGGGTTACTTGACAGCAAAAAATTGGAATTTGTCAACCACTGAACTCCCGGATTGATTAACTATATTATTGTCCCCGACACATATGCAGCGCAGGCCGCAAAGGTAATTCCTGGCCTAAAAAATATGATTTTTTTCACCACCCATGAAAAACATGGATTTAAGTGGTATATTTTGGGTTGTAGGACCTCATCGTTCTCAACATCATCTTCCACCCAGTCTTTACCTCTGCCCTCTTTGTCGGTCCTCATCCTCAAATATAAGTGGTTGGGCATCCGTGCACTCAATCTCTTCCACTTCTGGGGCAGGGCTATGGTTATGGCCCTGGGAAACTCTGCCAGCAGAGTCATCAAAAAGCATAAGAGACTGCTCCATGGCTTGTGGCTCAGATTGCTTGGCTGATTTGCAAGGGGGTGAGGTGCAAGATAGATGACCATGGGCTTCAGGTGCCAACTGTGTACTTTCAGCATGGGATGGGGTGGGAGACAACGTGAAGGAACAGGAGGCACTGTCAGCAACCCAATCTACTATCGTCTGTACTTGTTCTGGCCTCACCATCTGTAGAGCTGCATTCGGGCCTACCAAATAATGGTGCAGGTTTTGTTGGCTACTCTCACCTGAGGAAGGTGTTTCAGTTGGACCTGTAGCTGACGCAGAACGGCCACATCCTCTCCGAGCAACAGGAGCTCCACCAACACCACCACGACCATGTCCACATCCCATATTTTATGTTCTCCTCATTATTTGCATTTACTTACCAAACTAACAGATGGTTTATCTCCAGTGTCAATTTAACTGCTAATAGTCAACAATTAAGTTCACTAACAGTAAGGCAGTGCCGGTGTCATAAGCAGAATAAATATCTTTAGGTCACACAACAGAGCAATTCAAAACAATTACTTCACTATCACCAAGAATTTGATTTTTCAAACCAACAATGTAACAGCAGAAGTTAACAGTTTGATTTGACTGTCAGAAATGCAGCGTACACCACTAATGTGCTATCTACCACAAAACCTGCGTGTTTGCAACCAACTATGTAAATGCGGAGTTCAAAAGGTTACTTAAAATGACTGAAATACAGGGTAGGCCTCAGATCTGCTATATAGCACAAAACCAGTGTTTATTGCAATAAACTACAGAAATGCAGTATGTCACTGCTAAATTTTAAAATAGGTTTTTCTGCGTTGTATGCAAAACTGCTCTGTGGTACAACAGTACGGGTTTTTTCCCCGAACTACAGAAATGCAGTATGTCACTGCTGAATTTTAGAAAATAACTAGACTAATGTCCGTGGCACACATGCAGGTCACATGCAGTTTCACGGACACTGCAGTTGCTAAAATGGCCGCCAACCCCCACCTCACTAACAGATGGATTAAAAATGATTTTGCAGTTTTACTGGGCTCAGGGTTGGGCACAAATATGTAGCATATCACCCTCAATTATCGCTGTGTTTCGATTATTTAACACCACCAAGTTCAACAGATTTCTTCCCTAATCTGTCACTCGCCAAACAATTAACCCGAACCCGAACTTTTACGGAAATGTTCGGGTTCGTGTCTGGGTGTGAAAAAACGTAATGTTCGGTACGAACCCGAACTTTACCATTCGGGTTTGCTCAAACCTACTTTTAATCCATACAAACGAGCAGTTAGGTGCACCAAAGGTGGGCCCGATTTACTGTGTGCATCCTTGCTCCTCTTAATTCCTGTGCCAGCCTCCTACTCTTCTTCTTCATTAACATAGCCAGGTTTCTGCATAGTCAAGAAGATGAGGGAGGGGCTGGTAGAGGAAGCAGGAGGAGTAAAGGTGCACAGAGTGGCTTTGGCCTCACCTTGGTGCTTTTAACTGCTTATTTCCATATGCATTAAAAATACTTTTTTCTCTCTGATTAAACAACAGATCGCTAAGTGAAAAGTATCAAGCCCTACAAGATGTTGTGTCTGGTTTAATATTTAATTTCCTAGTGAAAGATTCCCTTCAAAATGTACTCTTTGGTCAATATTTTTATGTGTAATATATATGATTTTCTAAATTTAGGTCTGTGCCTAAACTGTCTGGTAGAGCACCAATGCGTGTTCCAGACAGTATCAGTCATAAGAGAAGAGGGAGTTTCTTCTGGTGATGCTTTTCACACATCCCGATCCATGGACAGGAGGATCTACTGCTTGCTTGAGTGCATGACTAAAGGGGTTGAGACTCCCATGGGAGGAAGGCAAGATTAAGGTGCATTCAGCGTCCCACAAATTGTAATATATGCTTCATATAATTTTGGGATAAGAATTAAAGCTTTTAAAGTTGATTTGACCTAGAAGATTGTGTGAGTATCAATTGCTCACACCTGCTGAATGGATTAACAAGTTTAACTGCATACCTATGTATGAAAAGCAGCCAAAGTCTAGGCAGATGAGGTCCACTCAAACTAGATCCCTTTTCCACTGGCCCAAAGCAGATGCAGAAAAGTATTGTAGCGAACTGGACCCTGTACCAGAGTCTGCCCCAGTTTCCTGGAAGGGACTGCTTGCTCGCCTCCTGCCCTGCGACTATGGCCCCATGTATGCTTGTCCTGTTTGAGCGGTGATGCCCCAGATAGCTCTGCTATGGAGCCCATTCGTATAATGAAAGACTATGGGAAAGACTTTAGCTCCATGGCAATTGAACTGGACATGTGTGGTCTGAGCGCCATTCAATAATGTGCGCTCAGACCTAAGCTATCTGGGGATATGTTGCATGTATATGTTTTATGTAGTAATTGTAACATAGTGTAATTTTATGTCCTTTTGCAATCATGTGCTCAATGGAGTCTGCCTCTATCCCTGGATATATTGAGCACTCAGATCCAAGCCATCTGGGGATATGTTACATGTCTGTGTACTGTAAAGGGTGGGACATTGTGTATTGAATAGTGATGTCTGTCCTATTGTCCCCACATGTGTATTGGCGATTTCCCTTTGTCCTGAGAGATAATTGAATGACTCCTCAATTGTCTCCAGGACAGAAGACATTGTGTATTCGCCTGCCTGTGATGATTACATTACCCATGTAGGGGATTGTATCACAGGCAGAGGGGAGGGATATGCTGGGTGTGGTTGTCTGTATTGTCCCATTGTGTGTGATTGGCTGCTGTATCCCGTGTCGTAGTCTTCCTTCTGGTCCCCTAGGGGAGTGTCCACCAGGTGGGAGACCTGGATAAATACCGGGCAGGTAGCCCTCAATAAAAGTTAGAGTTCCTGCTTGACCCTCAAAACGAAGTGTCGTCTCGTTATTGGGGGGATTTGACTGTATGCTGATTGCCAGGAGTGTAAGCTGTTCATATTGCTTTTCCTGTTCGGCTGCTTCCAGGGTTCGTGCGTCTCTTGTTCGGAAGTTGGTGAATTTCGTGTGGTTTGCAGTTCGGGAAGTTGGTGATTGCAGTAACTGCCGGTGTGTCGGAAAAGGGAATATCTCCTAAACGGAGTTGTGTGCGTAACGGTCCGTTACATTTGGTGGCAAACAGCGGGATCATTTCCACAGCCCAGAAGGACATCTACAGGGCAACACCATTCCTTGGATTACAAAGTGAGGGCAACGCCAGTACCCGTACAGCGCCCCTATCTACAAAAGAAAGAACTTCAGGAGAACAAGCATGGCACCCAGCTACACGCAGGAGGAATTTGACAGAGAGCTGAGATCACGGCTGATTTTCTTCGGACCCAACCCCCCGGAGAAATCTGTGCAGTTCGTGAGGAGGATAACAGCAGAGTACCTGCAGTTCATGGCAGATGGTATCTTCCGCCCTCCCCAGCGGCTGAGTGCGTTCCGGAGAGCTGAAGGTGCCGTCCTTCCTCCCCAGCGGCAGTGTGTACCCCAGGGAGCTGAAGGTGCCGGCCTTCCTCCCCAGCAGCAGTGTGTACCCCAGGGAGCTGAAGGTGTCGTCCTCCCTCCCCAGCGGCTGTGTGTATCCCAGGGAGCTGAAGGTGCCGTCCTTCCTCCCCAGCGGCAGTGTGTACCCCAGGGAGCTGAAGGTGTCATCCTTCCTCCCCAGCGGCCGTGTGTACCCCGGGAGCTGAAGGTGCCGGCCTTCCTCCCCAGCGGCAGTGTGTACCCCAGGGAGCTGAAGGTGTCGTCCTCCCTCCCCAGCGGCTGTGTGTATCCCAGGGAGCTGAAGGTGCCGTCCTTCCTCCCCAGCGGCAGTGTGTGCCCCAGGGAGCTGAAGGTGTCATCCTTTCTCCCCAGCGGCCGTGTGTACCTCCGGGAGCTGAAGGTGCCGTCCTTCCTCCACAGCGGCAGTGTGTACCCCAGGGAGCTGAAGGTGTCGTCCTTCCTCCCCAGCGGCAGTGTGTACCCCCGGGAGCTGAAGGTGTCATCCTTCCTCCCCAGCGGCAGTGTGTACCCCCGGGAGCTGAAGGTGTCATCCTTCCTCCCCAGCGGCCGTGTGCACCCCCGGGAGCTGAAGGTGCCGTCCTTCCTCCACAGCGGCAGTGTGTACCCCAGGGAGCTGAAGGTGTCGTCCTACCTCCCCAGCGGCAGTGTGTACCCCAGGGAGCTGAAGGTGCTGTCCTTCCTCCCCCGCGGCAGTGTGTACCCCAGGGAGCTGAAGGTGTCGTCCTTCCTCCCCAGCGGCAGGGTGTATCCCAGGGAGCTGAAGGTGCCGTCCTCCCTCCCCAGCGGCCGTGTGTACCCCAGGGAGCTGAAGGTGCCGTCCTTCCTCCCCAGCGGCAGTGTCTACCCCCGGGAGCTGAAGGTGTCATCCTTCCTCCCCAGCGGCAGTGTCTACCCCGGGAGCTGAAGGTGTTTCCCTTCCTCCCCAGCTACAGTGTGTACCCCAGGGAGCTAAAGGTATCATCCTTCCTCCCCAGCTGCAGTGTGTACCCCAGCAGCAGGACAAGATATTGAAAGGGGAGACAGTTGGTCCCCCTCCACCAGCAGAGAGAGGGTCAGGAGAGGAGCCTGCTACCTGCTCTCCCCAGCGGCAGTCTACAGTTCAGAGAGAGGGGCTTGTTGCACCCTCTCTCCAGCGGCAGCCTAACCCACCAAGGGAGATGTTACGCCCCCAACGGTGCAGATGGGACCGTGGTCTCTGCACTTGCAGCACAAGGGGCAAGGATGGTCGGTCCTGTCCGCCAGCCACAGAGCGGTTTATCCAGAGGGAGACAGTCGGTCTCCTCCCCCACAACCAGGCTCCCACCAGGCTACTTCCGTGGTAGCGCTGGCCCCAGGGCAGAGTACCGCCGGTCTCTGCCCACTCAGCAACCCACCTAGGCAGTCTACCAGTCCCCCGCACAGCCGTAGTGAGGCACCTGGACATGGACAAGTTGCTACTTTATCCAGGTGTAGTAACCATTTATTGTGGGTGGGCTGTACTGCTGTTTGTGCTTCGTGGGTGGGTTACTGGACTAACCAGGGCACTGACCGGCAGGAGGTCAGATACCCTGTTAGTCTCTTTGGTAAAGGGGAGAAATGTAGCGAACTGGACCCTGTACCAGAGTCTGCCCCAGTTTCCTGGAAGGGACTGCTTGCTCGCCTCCTGCCCTGTGACTATGGCCCCATGTATGCTTGTCCTGTTTGAGCGGTGATGCCCCAGATAGCTCTGCTATGGAGCCCATTCGTATAATGAAAGACTATGGGAAAGACTTTAGCTCCATGGCAATTGAACTGGACATGTGTGGTCTGAGCGCCATTCAATAATGTGCGCTCAGACCTAAGCTATCTGGGGATATGTTGCATGTATATTGTGGTAAGGTGCAAGGTGTCATATGTGATGGCAGGTACGTGTCACCGAGGTTGCTGGCCTCGGTGAGATGAGAGCCGGGTT